>JARFXV010001106.1:0-447727 GCA_031761425.1 Cosmopolites sordidus | reverse complement strand
AGCCAAAGAAAGAATGTCTTCAAGAACTTTAAGATGAAAAACGTATAAAAAAATTAGTGTTTTCGAGGCAAAGCCAGAAGACAAACGAAGACAAACACAAGACAAGCCTAAATTATTCTTCAAAAGCTTTAAAATAGATTATATACATACGCATATATATACATATATATATATATATATATATATATATATATATATATATATATATATATATATATATATATATATATATATATATATACTATTGTGGCCCCTTTGCCTTTTTCTGAATCAAACCTTAACGTGGTAAAAGGATTTGAGTAGGGCAATGAAGTTTTGAGCTATGACAGCTGGAGTCTATGCTCCTGGGGGAGTCACCCCTGGCAGACAGATCAAGGCAGAGGCCTCAGACTAACATGATCCAAAATCTGCCAACCCGCATTGGACCAGCGTGACAGATTACGGTCCATACATTCAACAAGGTATTTCAATATATTTCATTATATTTCAATATGACAGTACAACCACAAACACGGCCCTCATTCCCCGGAGGCCAAGGAGCAACTACTTACGGCAGCGGAAAGATCTGTCCCAAAGCAGAGAGTGCGAAGAATCATCGGGTTAGATTAGGCTGTCATTGGACTTTTGACATTGCAACGGTAAATATACGGACTATGAAAACGGAGGCCCGATTGTAAGAACTGTTAATCGAACTTGACAACATTGGGATATTATTGGGCTCTGTCAAACACGAAGAAAGAGTGAAGAGTTAATCAAACTGGAACCAACTGGACACGTACTCTACACTCGACGTACGGAAAATGGCCGATGTGGTGGAATTGGATTCCTCATCAATCGAAAGCTGAAGGACGGTGTAGTCAAATTTGAAAGTACATCTGACCAACTAGCCCAATGCGTCATTCAGCTGAATAAAAAGTTTAGGCTTCAAATCGTCCAAGCTTATGTACCAGCTATAAGCCATAGGGATGAGGAAATTGACGAATTTTATGATGATGTGGCCCAGCTTTTATACAAGGAGAAATGTAGGTACAAAATCCTGATGGATGATTTTAATGCCAGAATTGGAACAACAAGAACTGACGAGCGGGACAATAGCGGTGACAGATTGGTTGATTTTGCTGAAGGACAAGAACTTTATATTATAAATTCGTTCTATAAGAAAAATGTCAACAGAAAATGGACATGGAAAAAGAAAAAATGGATGGAAAATTCCATCTGGGCTCACAAGTGAAATTGACTACATCATGACCAACTATAAAACAATATTTACGAATTGTACTGTCCTTAAAAATGTTGGAAGTGACCACCGAATGATACGAGTAAAAGTTAGGATTAACTGTCGAAGAGAACGCGAAAGAATGGTAAGATCAAAGAAGGGCAAAGTGGATTCTGAGAAACTGCTGGAGAGAGGAAGAGATGTTGAGATTGCTTTGTCAAACCGGCTTGCTGTCTTATAAGATCCGGAGAAGTGGAAGTATCAGTTCAATATGAATAAATCGCCAACAATGTGCTTCAAACGGTCTGCTTCAATAGCACCAGAAAAAAAATGTCTCAAACAGACAACAATCTCCAGTGAGACCATTGATTTAGTGAAGAAACTCCGCAAAACTATAAGAAAACATATCAGAGAGGACACGCGCCGATTCAACATGCAGCTAGTGCAAAAAAACCCTGGAAGAAAGCAAAGGAATTAACAAGGCTAAACAGAAGCTAAGAAATAAATGATCGCAAATATATGCCTTAAGGCGCGAGGATGGCACAGTATGCAGGGCGCGTACACAAATGTTAGAGGTTGTCAGAAAATTTTATTCCAAGTTATATGAAGATCAGAACCAATCAAAGACAACAATACCCACGGAAAAACAAATGCCAGATATCCTAGTGGAGGAAGTGACAAATGCTATAGAATCGATGAAAAACAGCAAGGCTCCAGGAAAAGACAGTCTAACTGTCGAAATGCTAAAAGCTGGTGGTCAGACGTTACATAAAACACTGGCAAAATTATAATCAGAATGCCTCAAAGGTACCATACAGATGGTACCTGACTTATGGAAAAATGCAGATTCTTTTACATAAAAAGGGATCACAGGAAGATTTAAAGAACTACCGTCCAATAAGCCTCCTATCAGTAATGTACAAAGTTTTCACTAAGATAATTTCTAAAAGTATATTAAAAAAATCTGACTGACGCACAACCAAGAGAACAAGCAGGTTTCAGAAGTGAATTTAGTACAATGGATCACATCTAGATTGTACAGCAGGCCATAGAAAAACACAACGAATACACCATGCCACTGTGCATGCCTTTTATCGACTACGAAAAAGCATTTGACTCCATCTCAAAGCATGTAATAATGAACGCACTGCTCAGATAAGGGGTAGATAAAGCATATGTAAAACCTAGTAGGATCGATATATGATGGAGCTACAGCCACAATTCACCTTGATGATCTTGAAGTTGGAATTAATATAAAACGAGGTGCACGGCAGGGTGACGCAGTATCGCCTATTCTTTCTCGGCTGGCCTTGAAGAAGTATTCCATAAACTGGATTGAGAACAGGATGGTATAAAGATCAATGGTGCAAACTTAAACCATCTTAGATTTGCAGATAATATCGTTCACCTTTCACCAGACCCATAAGAGCTGCAAAGACGCAAACAAGAACTGAAAAGGGCTGGCGAAGCATTTGGCTTGAAAAAAACCTGAAAAAGAGTCAGGTTATGTTCAATAATTTCGCTCAGGACAGAAGAATTTCAGTTTTAGGAAGGAATTTGGAGATTGTGGACAGCTTTATATACCTTGTTATTACATTTTTTCCTGGTCGTTTTTCCAGGCATTTCATTTTATCATTTTCAGAAATGATATTTTCAATTACATGTTCAATTTCTTTTTTCGTAGTGTTCTAAATCTTTTATAATCCAATATTCTAGTTTCTCTTCTTTCTTCTCGATGTTCAACTGTGGCATGGTTTCTTTCCTTATACATAGTTCTTCTTTCTTTTAGTTTTTGCTTTGTTTCTTCTGTAATTTTACTGTTCTTACGTCTCGTTATTTTAGTGATCTTTTTAGCTGTTTTGATTAAGGCTGGGGGGCTCGGTGGGGCTCCTTCCCGGTGCAAGCAACCAACCAAAATGTTCATTTAGGCGGAGACGCAGGTTGTTGTGTGTTCCACATGAGATTGTGGAACCCTACGGTTGGGTGTGTGATGACACTCAGCTACTGCTGTCTCGTTTGACGCAGTCCAAGAAAATCTAAAACTACATATATACGCCATCCGACGGGAAGTCGGCGAAAACATAGGTTTATTGGCTGTGGATAGGGTCTCCCTATTCTTGATGGTATGGTATATGTCGGCACCCTGATGAGTTTGAACCTCGAGAGACGAAACATATGTCATCCAGTTGAAGGGATAGGTGGGGCTCCTTCCCGGTCAAGCAACCAACAAAAATGTTTGTTTAGGCGTACACGCAGGTTGCTGTGTGTTCCACACGAGATTGTGGAACCCAACGGTTGGGTGTATGATGACACTCAGCTACTGCTGTCTCATTGGACGCAGTCCAAGAAAATCTAAAACTACATATATATATATATATATATATATATATATATATATATATATATATATATATATATATATATATATATAATTTTTAATGATGCCAAATGATTAAAACAAGTGCATTGAACAGAACTCGATTTCCAGGTTAAACGTGCGAAGATTCCTTATTGTTTCTCAATAAAGTTGGTCGTTTATAAATAATTTATAGGGCAAAAATTTCCGAGTAGGAGAGTTGGCTGCTGAACGAACGTTATTTATTACGAATACATCCAGAAAATAACTATTTGCACGTCGAGTCCAGTCTCCTGGATCACTCTCGGAATTTGATGATTTATAAATATCAATTCGGTGGAGAACTAGCACAGTACAAGAATCATCGTTGAAAAATATCAGCTAATACCAAATTAAGTGAGGTGAAGAAGTGTTTCTTGCGGTTTGACGTACGAATTTACGGTAAATCACACTGCTTCGAGTAGTTGCTTCGATCAATTAAATATGACACGAGAAACTGTCACTATACGTTTGAAAGTCAAGAGAAAGATCCAGAAGATGGGAAAATGTGTTACACATGAATTGAATGAAAGACAGCAGGAAAACCGAAAAACCACTTGAGAATTGCTGCTCATCAGGTAAAAAAGAAAGTCATTTTTTCATGGAATTGTAACTGGCGATGAAAAGTGGATATATTTTGAGAATCCTACGCGTAAAAGATCATCGGTAACTCCAGGCGAACCATCGACATCGACTGCAAGACCAAATCGCTATGGATCGGAAGACAATGATCTGTGTTTGGCGGGATCAGAAGGGTGTGTGATCTATTATGCACTGCTAAAACCTCGCGAAATCGTTAATACTGAACGCTACCGACAACAAATGATCAATTTGATCAAGCTTTGCGTGAAAAGCGACGAGAATATCAAAACAGGCAGCACAAAATGATTTTGCTTCATGATAATGAACCTTCACATATAGCAAAACTAGTTAAGAAAACGACTGATGCATTTAGTTGGGAAATACTTTCGTATGTGGCTTACTCACCGGCTTGGTTCCGTCCAATTACTACTTATTTGCCTCGATACACAGTTTTTTTGTCGTGGCATCCACAAATGCCAGACATGTGGGAAAAATGTAGGGGAAGTCCGGGCATAGCGAATAGCCCAGGCAAAGCGAATACCCCACTATTTGAAACTAGCGCGTTCCAGCACGCCTGTCGCATACCACGAGGATCATCCTCCACCCCGCAATCGTAAACAAACAAAGTTAGCGTAAGATCATTGTTTGTATCCGTAAAGTGCATGCTTTCTTGTTGGAATAATGTAAGTTTTATTGATATGTTGTTTCTGGATTTCATCGTAGGTTAGGTTAAGTTCAACAAGCACATATTGTTCACACGGCAATAAGAGAAACGAATGATTTGCTGACAGAGTCGGTGTCTTGTCCTGGATAATCGATCCTAGAGGTGTATCGCCATCAATAATTTCAGAACTACACGAAGAAGATCCTCTCAATAGCATCTTTATTAATCCAAGGTATTTTTCTCCTGATATTCAACAATCATTTGGACATAAAGGCTGCACATCTACTGATTATGTGAATTCTGCAATATAAAACGCAACGGTGGACCTACATAGTATTTTCTCTATGAAGATAGACTCTTTATCCGAAATAGCTCATTCGACACCACCTTCAGTCATTATACTCTGCACTCTTGTTGTTCTAAAAATTTCTACTGAGCACATTAATCTAGCGGATCAAGATGCAGAGACAGTGCCTTGGACTGTTCGATTCATTCCACGATACCTTCAAAAATACCTTCAGAAATACCAAATGAAGAAGATTCACTCAAATATAATGCCAATGCCATAATACTACAGCTATAATACTACAGCCTACAGCCAAGGAGAAGTAGACTCCACCTTGAGATCTTTGCGAGCAGTGCGGACGTATTCGTTCGCTCCGTTATAGGTTTTACAGCGACAAAAAGAGTGCGATAAAATTCTACGAATAAAACTAGAAACTAACGTTGAACGGGACAATATTTTAAAATCACAAGTGCTGCTCATCGGGGCTGACAAATGGAACAATGACATCTCAAAAACGAAACTGGCCACTTATCTCCACCGATATAACGATGTACAAAAACGATATCAGTGGGATCCTAAAAATATGTTAACCCAAAATAGATATTATTATATCTCCAGAGCTAAAACCATTAGATGATAGCAGTCAGCTAGGAACTTTTTATACTAAAGTAAAAATGCCGAAAGTTTCTCCAATTTTTCTACACGGTCAACAAAATCACAAAGAAGTTGTAAGCTATATAAAAAAATAACCAGCTCCAGTATACCCCGCCTAAGGTACTGGACGGGTCACGGGTGGTGGATAGTGAAAGTTCCATTAGATATTAATGGACAGCTGCGAATATCTCAAAATAAGCAGCCCCGAACCAAGGCAAAAAAACAAAATCCACTTAGCGTCTGACTTGTATCAAGCGGTTGAGTGGTCAGCGTCTGTTCACCAGTGGTGCGGCTGATATTTAAATTCTGGAACTAACCCTTCCAGTCTTAACCTCTGAACCGTCATGGTTCAACCTTTAATTCAAAGTACAAGATGAAGCGTTCTAGTAATTACAAAATTACCCCCAGGAGGTAGACAATCCTCTGCCAGCTTTGCTGGTACAAACCGGACTTTCGGATTCTGGGGCGTCCGGGCTTAAACGCAAAATCTTTCAGAGGGAGTCGGAGACCTCTGGCCAACGTCTGAAACCAAAAACAAAAACTTTCTTTGGAACGGTAAATATCAATTCTCTCCTGCGACCAGGAAAACTACACGAATTGGGGCGAACATTAAATCAGCAAAAAAATCCAAATTTTAGCTTTGCAAGAAACCAGATTGACAGATGATAACACCTTGGAATTCGGCAACTACAGACTTTTTTAAAAGTAATACGGACAAAAGAATACTCAAAAATACACCACATCTCGGTGTTGCTTTTGCTGTCTCAAGAAACATTCTTGGTTCTATAACAAATGTCCAGCCAGTAAATAATCGACTTATGACACTAGCCCTCAAGTGTGCTAACAAAAACTATACATTTAATCAATGCACACCTCCCAGTTAATGAAGAAAATAAATCTAATCCTGAAAAAGTAAATAAGTCCTGGGAAATTCTAGAAATGACTATCTCTAAAATTCCCTCTAACCATGTAAAAATCCTATTGGGTGATTTCAACGCCCAGCTAGGGAAAGAAAAAAAGTACAGGGAAAACAGTCGGCAGTTTTCCCGCTCATAAATGGACTAACCATAATGGTAGAAGATTGGTTGAACTATGTTCGCAGTTTTAATCTAAAAATAATGTCAACCCATTTTAAGAAGAAAATATCAAAACAAAAGACCTGGAGGTGCCCAAACACGTACATGGGTGAATTTCAAATTGACCATGTTGCCATTTACGTACCCCAATTATAAAGAGATTTTGAATGTTCAAGTCAGGAAAGGAGCTAATATAGACACGGATCACTACTTGACTAGAATCAAACTTAGCTTTAAAACCTCGAAAACTTATTCAAAAGAGGCTGCTAATACCAAAGTTTGACCCAACGAAAATAAAACCAGCCCTAACAGAAGAGCTTGATAAACAACCAGCACAGAACTGGCAAGAATTGAAACAAAAAAATTATTAAAACGGCCTTAAAGTTGGTCCCTTTACAAAAACGTAGAAAACATCCGTGGTGGGATGAAGTTTGCGAGCAAGCAGTATTAAGCCGAAGTAAAGCATTCAAAGATTGGAACAGTCAAAAAACAGCAATAAACTATAACATCTTTTTGGAAGTAAGAAAAGAAACATCGAAGCTAATTAGACAAACTAAAAGAAAATATGAAAACAATCAACTTAATGAAATAGAAAAAGATTTCCAAAAAAATAACACCCGAAACTTTTACAAAACATTTAAAACTAAATTAACAGGCTATCAACCGCAAAGTCTTTGCTTCCAAAAGGAAAACGGACAATTAGCTCTAAATAACCAAGACAATTGCAAAGAACTTGCGAAATATTTTGAACAAATACTAAACTGTTCTGAGCCCTTAAACAAATTAACAACACTAAAACCTAAACAAACAAACCCAGATTCATTACCACCGAATGAAGAGGAAATAATTAGGATAATCAAGCGGCTTAAAAATAACAAGGCTTCTGGTGAAGATGGAATCACTGCTGAACTTTTGAAATCCGCTGGTCCAGGTACAATCAAGGAAATAACCAAAATTCTACAAGAAGTTTGGCGAACCGAAAGGATTCCGGAAGATTGGAAAGATGCTCTAATCCATCCTCTACATAAGAAAGGAGATAGAACGGATGTAAACAACTATAGAGGGATATCTCTTCTCCCAGTTTGTTACAAGATTCTATCTCAATGTCTACTAGACAGAGCACAGGGACAGTTAGAACCTAACATTGGTGAATATCAAGCAGGTTTTCGACCGGGCAGATCCTGCCCTGAACAGATCCCGAATCTGAAGTTGATTCTAAGAAATCAAAAACTGTACAATAAAAATCTCGTCTGTACATTTGTGGATTTTGAAAAAGCATATGATTCTATTGACCGCGAATCTTTATTCCGAATCTTGAAAGAACAAGGACTAGATCTGAAAACGCTGGCAATTATTAAAGCAACGTTAACTAACACAAGGTCAAAAGTTAAATTCATGGGTGAGATCTCAGAGCCCTTCGAAATTAAAACTGGAGTGAGACAAGGGGATGGACTCTTGCCACTCTTATTTAACTGTGTTCTAGAAAAAGTAATACAGGAGTGGCGTGAAAAAAAGTCGGCCCTGAATATTGACCAGCCCATTAAACTGGGGAGAACCAACATCAAAACTGATTGTCTGGCATTTGCTGATGATCTAGCAATTTTAGCTCAAGATGTATTAACGGCACAGAAACAGATTGAAATTCTAAAAGAAACAGCAGAAAATGTAGGACTTCAAATTTCCTTTGAAAAGACACAATACGTGACCTGCAACAGACTAAGAATGCCATTTCTAAAAACAAAATATGGTAACATCACACGAGTCTCTCAATTCAAATATTTGGGTGAAATAATCATGGAAAATAGGTTAGAAAAAGCGGCCAATAAGGGTAGATGTCAAAAAATGGAAACGGCATTGAGACTTACACAAAATATTTACAACAAAAAATGCATATCTAAAAACACAAAACTGAGACATTACAACACAGTTATTAAGCCAGAATGTCAATATGCTGCAGACGCGCTCATTTTGAATAGAAAGAAGGACATCGAGGATATTGAAAATAAGGAAAGAAAAATCGTAAGAAAAATCCTAGGCCCCAAACAAATAAATAGCACAACATACCGACTTCGAGAAAACAAAGAAATCAAACAATACACAGATATACATAGCGATATGAGAAAAAGAAGACTTAAGTTTTACGGACACATAAAACGGATGAATCCGAGTAGGTTAACTAGACAAATAGTCGAATTTTATGAAAACAGGAGTAGAGGTAAAGTAGAAATAATTAAATGAATTGCTGCAATTAAAGAGGACCTAAGATCAGCAAATATTACACAGTGAAATTCAGGATAGAGGCTGTTTCAGACACAAGGTTAATGTGTGGAAGGTTGGCCAGAGTGAAAAATGTAGGAAGACTGGAACAACTTGGTCTGACGAAAGGAAAAAAGCTCATAGCGAAAGAATGAAATTAGTATGGGCACAAAGGAAAGCTAACAACAGCAAACGCCTCTAATTGTACTTCGCGTGGTCCACTAGGGCCCATACGTGAATAATAATAATAAAATCATGATCAGAAGATTAGGAAAATCAAAAGAAATAGAAGCGAAAAATGTTATACAAAAGCTGTAAATATTATTCCTGCAAAGAAAATGTGTTAAAGTGTGCCAGAATCGTATGACTGAGAGCATGCGGTATGCCCGAACCTCCCGCAAAAAAAAAATTGCACATTGCTCCCTCTTGCATGTTTTTACAAGTAAATTTTCTGGTAAAATACTTTGGCGTGATTTGCCTGTCAATAAAAAGGTAAAAAACACTATGGAAAGGAAACAAAGAAACAATTACCTTCTCGCAGATCTTTCGTATAATTATTCCGAAGGCACCACGAAATGTTTACAAAGGCACGCACATAACAACAAACAGCTTGTGACTTTGACAACTGAATAAAATGACAGATAATTTATGGACGTGTGGTGTTGCCAGTGAGCAAACTAAACTACCATCATGAAAAAATTAATAGACCTAAAATGCAATTTGAATTACGAAACGGCGACCATGCCTCCCCACCACTATTCCACTATTCAATGACCATTAACAAGCAACGACTAAAGATACGAGTTTGAAACGTCCCAGCACACCATCTAACGAATCATACTTAACAAATGTCATCTCGGACGACTCTGTATATATGAAAACCCAATCTTGATCTTACGTGTTATATAACAACAATTTAAAGTTTCCTCCTAACGAAAAAAAATCTTTATCCGCAACATTAAAATTAGTGACGTTAACGTCAAGCAAAACTTTTTGAAGGAATTATTTCCGAGTAATTTTCTTCGGTGTTTAGTTACTGAGAAGCTTACGATATACCCCGGCAAAATCCGTTTAGGCGTAGGAAGAGGGAGAAGACTGTGGATAATTTGTAAGTTAACGAGAGCTAGTCCTAGTTAGAAGGATTAAGTTATATGGGTTTATTGTTAATGTACTAATAGAATTTCGACTGGGGTTTTGTGCTAGCTAACACCACGAAATATCGTCGTATACGCAGACGTAACAATTAATTTCTACTGTTACGGAATTTAATGTATTACTGTATAACAGTAAGAATGAATTTACATAATTCTTATTTAAAAATATATATGAACATATCAGCTTTATTAAAATCTGTTAAATATCCGATATGGTCTAGTGGCTAGGATACCTGGCTTTCACCCAGGAGGCTCGGGTTCGATTCCCGGTATCGGAAAACTTTTTTATTGTTTGTTTCAACTATCTCGTTCAGAACTATTGCCAGTCACTGTATTCAATTCTTCTATTAGAACTTCAATTTTAAAACACTAACATTGAAGAAATTTACCGCTGAATACCAAGTCTCTTTTATAAACTTATCGATGCACTTTTTACTAAGCATGTTAACATCGGTAGGAAATTATTTAATCTGATTCTAAAACTAAACTATGTTGTATTTATATGACAACCATACCTAAGAACCGTGGACTGTGAGGTTAACTAAACTTTACATTAATAACTGATAATGACCGAATAGGTCTTTTATATCGGTTTATGATTTTCTTCTATTTGGTATTTTTTACTCTTTTAGCAAATCTTAAATTAACAATATCTACAAAAATACGTACACAATGACATAGGTGACATAATTCGAATTTGGCGGACACTAACGCGCAACTGACTGAAAAAAATCCTCTACATTTATTTTTGAATTTTGTTAATCAACGGACATAATACTAAACTTTAAGAGATTTACCACTAAACACCAAAACGCTTTTTTGAAGTGCTCGACGCACGTTTCGCTAACCATGTTAGCATTATCAGGAGATGATTAAATCATCTGATGATTAAATCATCTGATGATTAAATCATATGATGATTAAATCATCTGATGATTAAATCATTTGAAGATTAAATCATCTGATGATTAAATCACCTCCTGATAATGCTAACATGGTTAGCGAAACGTGCGTCGAGATGTTCAAAAAAAGTGATTTGGTGTTTAGTGGTAAATCTCTTCAAGTTTAGTATTTCATACCAAAGGTTCCAACAGAAGAATTGAACGGACACAATGACATAGGTATGTAATTTTGTCCATAAGAGCTCAGTCAAGGAGTTCAACTTAATTTAACTGTACATTTCTTTACAGATAAACCAAAATGCCACGTGATTATAAGCCCACGACTAATCGCCAATCCTGGAGCGCAGACTCAATGCAGAAAGCTATAGAGGCAGTTCGAAATAATGAAATGAACTGGTTATTGGCATCAAAAACATTTGGTATACCTTGAACAACGCTCCGAAGGCAACTTTGGAGTCCAATTCGAAAGGTCTTGGATAATGAAAACTTACTTTCCATCTGCTGTGGAAAGGCAATTAGTTCAGTATTTAAAATTTTGAATCTCGCTTGTTTGGATCGACGCCAGCATCGGTGCAGGAACTACATTTTCAGTTGGCTGAAAAAAACGGTTTCACTCATAGATTTGACCCACAGAAACAAAAAGCTGGACAAGAATGAATGGAAGGATGTTTGAGACAAAATAAAAGTATCTCACGGCACAAACTTGAAGCTACTTCAACCGCCCGTGCCTAGATTTTTAATCGACTTCAAATCCAAAAGTGTTTTCAGCAATATGGAAAGTTGATAGAGTCTATAGACTTTAGGCCACATTGAATTTATAATGCTGATGAATTAGGCCTATCCACTGTACAAAAAAACCAAAAGCTGTTGACTATTACTGGAAGAAAGCAAGCTGGCGTTATAATCAGTGCAGAGCGTGGAACAAACACCACTGTTGTTTGTTGTATTAATGCCGTTGGTGCGATGGTCCAGCCGATGATGACATTTCCGAAGAAAAATATGGACTTGTCGTCGAAGCTCCTCCTGGGACTTTAGGTGTAGCTCAACATTCAAAGTATACGACAACTGAACTATACCTGAAATGGTTGAAGCAGTTTTGTAAAAGCAGGTATTGACGATAATTTTGATTGTCAACGAACATGCAGGTCATAAAGGGATTGAAACTTTAGAATATGTGAAACAAATCGGTATTCTTATTATTTGTCTGCCTCCAAACTGCACTCATCGCATGCAGCCTCTTGATGTATCTTTTTTCGCGCCTTTGAAATCTTACTTTAACCAAGAAATATCCAAGTGGCTGAAAGCACATCCTGGATGTGTTGTTACACAACTACAGATTCCCAGCCTGTTCAACGAAGCATAAGGTAAGGCAGCTACAGAGCAAAATAGTTGTCACGGATTTAAAGAACTGATTTCAACGACAATTTATCTCAGTTTTCAGCCGCAAACACTGATCAAGAACTAAACTTGAAGAGATTTACCACCAAACACCAAACCACTTTTTTGAACTGCTCGAGGCACGTTTCGCTAACCATGTTAGCATCATCAGGAGATGATTTAATCTTACTTAATTAGTATACACTGTACTGTATACACCCGATCACAATTTTGACAACTAATTTCATAAATCCCCTATTTTTCATGTTGATCTACTTTACCCTTAAACTATACAGGGTGTCCCATAACTTATCTGCCATAGAGCAACTCATGATAGTAAAGATCAAAATAAGAGAATTTAGTCAATAAATGTGTTGGCAAATATTGAAGGATGTTGAAAGTGAAATTAAATTTTCAAAAAATTGAGATATTTTTAAAAAACGTTGAAGATATCAAGTCCAGAATCGGGGTAGTTGGGTTTTCAAAGGCGACCAATCCAAATTTAGTACTAGCTTGAGCCTAGTTCCAGAGGGCGCTTGCTACTTACTTTGTGAGGAATTAACTCACTCATGTTTTTTACTCTATAAAGCTGGGAATATTACGACTTTAAAATAGAGAAGACATAATTCCCACGTAAACAAAGGTACCCTTGGTCAATATCGATATCTCACCCAGTTTGCGAGATATTTGAGTTCGAATATTCCATTGCACATCTTGTCAATGGCTAAAAAGCAATTTGATGGGAAATAATTTCGAGGAACGGACCTGTTAATGGTTTTAATTGTTAAGTTATTTTCTTTGGGACAGGCACGGCTCGTGAGGGAGGGCGTTGAGGCGCCGCCCTTCCAGCATTTATCACAGTAAACAATTTTTCAGAGGAAAACGCCATACTACGCCCTCCCACTTTAAAAACCCACGAGCCGCCACTGCTCAATATACTTTCGCAGGGTCCTTGCAAAGTGAGCCCTCATATTTGATAAAATATTTTCTTCATTTCTAATAACTTTGGCCGCTAAATTTTTTGTAAAAGTTCGTCCCATGTATTGATTTCATCACGGTAAACTAAAGACTTCATATGACCCCACAAATAAAAGTCTAACGGATTAATGTTTGGGCTACGAGGTGGCCAAGGAAACTCACCACCGCGCCCAATCCATCGATTTGGAAAACGTTGATTCAAATGATTTCGCACAGCAACAGTAAAATGCGATGGCGCTAAAATGGGTTACAAGACACGGAAAAGTGATTTTACATCACGACAATGTCTCATACAGTGAAAGCGATTATAGACCCATTTCTACACTTGGCTGAGAATTTTTGCCCTACCCGCCATACTCACCAGACTTGGCCCCTTCCGACTACCACTTATTTTCATCAATGTCTCACTTTACACGAAAGACTTCAACAATAATGTCGAAAAATGGCTCGATGATTGGATCACCTCAAAATATATACGGTTCTCCTCTCCAGGGCATCCACAAATGCCAAGGACATGGGTACAATGTGCAGCTATCGATGGTGCATACTTTGATACATTTTTTTACCTTTCTCGCAAATTAAACATGTTTTTTTTTTAAGAAAAATAGGAATTATTAAGAACCACCTTTGATCCTTGCAAGATGGTACCACAGCACACACCTCATGTAAAACAATCAAAACTGTAAAGAAGTGACCGCCTAAATCTCCTGATTTGACGGTTCCGGATTATTTTTCCCTCGTGAGAAGACATTAAAAGGACATTGTCTCCCTCCTTCCTCTTCCTCCATCTATATAGATTTTCCAAGAGCATATTCTAAGAAACACTGAAGGAATTTACTGGGAAACTGTTTCTCCTTTAAAATTAACGTCACTTATCTTAATATTATGGAAAATGGCAATAATTCTCCAGAGGAGGAAACGTTAACCATCGAACTATTAAGGGAAACATATCTCCATTATTAGTCAGTTCCTTTTCGGGGATCCAAAATGAACTTTCAAAGATATCTATCACGTTTATCTGGACACACTTTCGGGTCCAAGATGGTAAAACCGATACGAAATTCAGGCCTGGACTGTAATGAGCGACCTTTGTCAATGTCACAGTGGTCAGGGACCTTGTTCCGAAACAAATATGGTGGAAGGGGGTAATATTTTGTCTTGTAGATCTCTATAATTTATATTAATCAGAAAAAATTAGGCTACGAAATGGAAGGAAACAACTTTGGAAAAATCATCTATAATAACTTATATGATAAAAAAAATATATTTCTTTTAATGTCTTGATGCTGACTATCAATAACGTAAAAAAACCAACAAGGAAGGTGATTTCCTTTTCTTTCAGTAATTCATAATAAGTTTGTCTGAATGTTATTTCTTTACTATTTGTTCAGTTTAAGGAAGTAAGAAACTCAAAATGATGATTTTTTTTTGTTTTCGCAAAATTTAAAATAGTTATAGACATTCACAATTTTTAATTGTAATACTAAAACTTTATAATTATTCCTAAATTATTATTTATTTATAAAAAATTATTTATATATATATATATATATATATATATATATATATATATATATATATATATATATATATATATATATATATATATATATATATATATATATATATATATACATATATATATATATATACATATATATATATATATATATATATATATATATATATATATATATATATATATATATATATATACACGGGCGTAGCAAGGAGTTAGTTCTGGGGGGGGGGGGGGGGGGGTTGGTTTAGTTTGAAGTAAATAAAACAACAAAAATATACTTTCTTTTAAATTATTTTATAAATTAATATTAAAATTTAATATCTGTATGTCCATCGGAAAAATTACTACATATTTATAAAGTTCTTAACTTTAAATGAAATGGTTAAATTAATTTCGTTAACTCTCTTCACTCCTCGTATTTTTTCGGTATAATATTAGGTAATTTTTGGCTTGTTTCGGGGGGGTTTCGTCGAAAAATTGAAAAAAAAGTAAAAATTTATTATGCATTCAACTTTGCCCTTGAATAACTTTTATAAAAGTAAATTCGTCGAAAATTTATCAGAGACCTTTTTTGAAGAACGTTCAATTTGCTACAAAGATATGTTATAGTATTTTCACAGTAATTATCCGCTGAAGAGCTATAAAATTCCAAAATTAAAAAAATAAAATTGCTATATTATGTAACATTAATTTATATTCCTAAATCATACCGGGTGTCGCTCCGTCCGTTATATGAAGAGTCACGACATTTCGCCAAAATCTCATTTAGCATATTCAAATGTTGTCCGCTTCGAGTGAAGAGTCCAACTGCAGTTGGAATCTTCACTAACATATCACAATTCTGAGAGACATAAAGCCTAATAACAGCTTCTAACATAATGCACATCAAAGACTAACTCATTTAGAATATAAAGGTTTCTCATTAATCAATCGTGGATTTTCCTCACCCCAAATACGGCAATTTTGTTTAACATCGCCACCAATTTTATAATGTGCTTTACCTGAAAAGATGATTTATGGAGAAAAATCATCTCTTGATCCAGGAGCTTTAGTTTCTATGTTATTTGAACTTTGTATGCCTTCAGAGCTAAACCCTTTCGTAAAATACGCCATGTTGTGGATTCATCGAGTTCAAATTGTTGTAAAGGTCGACTAATAGAACTTTCTGGAACTTTAGAATTAGACTAGATCTAGAAAAATTCACAACGCTATCTGTGTTTTATTCAAGAATATAAAAAACCGCTCAATTTGAAAGGTCTACTAAAGTTACTAAATGTCTAATTACACTGGGGAACAATTTGAAAAATAATTCCTGTTGAGTTCGATATTTAAGCTGTTTTATACGTAAAATGATATGCTAATTCCAAAACTTTATTTAGTTTTTTTCTATCACGTCAAGTTTTTTCTCTAGTTGTTGCGCATCCGACTAAGCTTGGCGAATCACAGAAGTCACTACTGCTCTCCTACCGGCGAACCTTCTTTGACCTAGGAGTGGGGGCGTGAGTGACGTTGTGTCATCCAAAAATAGTTCGGTCAGTTACGAATGAGATGCTAAAGTACTCGGATCTGTGACGCTCTGATATTGTTTCTCTGACGCTCTGATATTTTCGTTATGTCTGCCTCTGGTAGTTCTCGTCGTAAGTGCTTAAACAGTCCTGATTCATTTTGTTATATATCTGGCAGTTTTGTCATCCCCGTTCAACGGACTAATATTAGTACATTTATCAGGCAATTTTAGTGAATTTTTTTTTATGCAATTTTAAAGTGAAAATAGGTGACCAAGATAAATCATGGGACCCTCATAAACTGTGCAAGTAGTGTGTAGAGAGTTTACGAATATGGACGAAGAGAACACGTAATAAATTTTCGTTTGGTATACCAATGATTTGGCGAGAGCCCAAAGATCACTTAAGTGATTGCTACTTTTGCATAGTGAAAACATCAGGATTCAACAAGAAAAACAAACATAAACTTGAGTACCCTAGTTTACCGTCAGCTATGCGCCCTGTGCCTCATTCAGCTGAACTTCCAGTGCCAGTTTTTCAAAAATTACCTTCTTAAGAAATACAAGAATGTGAATCAAGTGAAGATGGAAGTGACTCCACCGACGAAGAATTCAAAGTTTCCAATGATTCTGTTCGTAAAGGATTCAATCAACATAAATTAAACGATTTAGCACGAGATTTGGGACTATCCAAAAAAGCATCGGAATTATTAGCATCAAGACTGCACGAAAAAAAATTGCTTGACAAACGAGCTAAAGTCACTTACTATCGATCCAGAGAAAGTGAATTTAGGCAGTACCTCACAAATAATGACGGATTTGTATATTGCCAGAAGGTAGAAGGTTTAATGAAAGAATTGGCCATTTCTAACTATAACGCAACTGAATGGCGATTGTTTATAGATAGCTCAAAGCGTAACTTGAAGTGTGTTCCCCTACATAATGGAAATGTATACGGTTCAGTCCCAATAGGCCATTCAGTTGCTTTGCGTGAAGAATATGACGACATAAAGAAAGTCATTGCAACGCGGGTATACCAAGTATCCCTGTTTTTTGTGCATGTGGGACAGCAGAGCTCGTGAAAAACATTGTGGTGATCCAAACATTTTAAATCTGCCACTTGTCGACAGAAAAAACATTGTATTTCCGCCTTTGCATATAAAACTAGGTCTCATAAAGCAATTTGTTAACGCTTTGTCAATTGAAGGAGACTGCTTTAAGTATATTATTTCGGCATTCCCTAGCCTGTAATATGAAATGATAAAGGCTGGTGTGTTTGATGGTCCACAGATTCGGGAACTCATTAAAGATGAAAATTTCACTGAAACAATGACCGAACTTGAAAGGAATGCTTGCTTGGCTTTTAAAAATACACGAGCCCCGAATTACATCAAACTTGTTCAACAACTCTTGGAGAACTTTAAAAAGCTTGGTTGCAACATGAGCATCAAACCTCATTTCTTACATAGTCATATTGCTAACTTCCCAGAAAATCTTGGTGCTGTTAGTGATGAACAGGGCGAGCGATTCCACCAAGATCTAAAGATTATGGAAGCACGGTATCAAGGTAGATGGGATGTCAGTACTGTACTGTCTACTGTTGGAGCATCAAGCAAGAATGTCCACAAACTGAACACTCCAAGAAAAGCTATAAGAAGAAATTTTTACCATAATATCTTTTATTTATTTTTTGTATAGACACAATTTAACTTTTAATAATATGTTAACCTCTGTATGAATAAAATATTCTAATCTATTTGGTCACAGTCTGCTGTGGCTTAAGAACTTGACGTGATAGAGAAAAACCGTAAATATTTTTGAATTCAGAGATGAAAAATTAGTCCAAAACAAATCACAGATCCAAGTCAACAATATTGCTGTTCCCCAGTGTTATTGTTGAATATATCTCTACTTTTTCCAGTCCTCCATATGGATTTATATCTTAAAATATTCTGCAGAGCAAAAAAAGTCGATATTCTTGCTGCAACATTACCTGATATTTCATTGTTACTTAATCATTGAGCTTAGATGTTTATAACTATTAACGTTTTCGAACCACCTTCCATTTATTACAAAGTCATTAATCAGAATTGACTGCCTCCAATAGAATCCAATGAAGACCTCTTGTACAGCAGTTACAAGGACCGATGCCTAAAAGAAAACACGTCCTGCTGCTTGGTCAGTTCAAAACTCTGGAGTGCGTCGTTTCATCTAGAATAAGTCTCTTTAGCCACAGCAGATCACACGTCCGATCAAGATCATGTACACTTGTTTGTCCTTTCTTTGTTTCGTTGGCTTTATACCTCACCTTTACCACTGTTCTATAGGCAATAAATCTGAGGATGTTGCCAGCCAATCGTCGTGGCCAATAACTCGTTCAGGACATTTTTCTCTCAATAAATCAATTGCTTCATTAACAGAATTTGATGTAGCGCCATGCTGTTGGAACTCCATATCCTCCAGATCAATATTATTTAATTAAGCCCACAAAAGTTTAGTTATCATCTCACGATATCGAATACAGTTCACAGTTACAGCTTACCAGCAGCATTCTGAAAGAAATACGACTCAGTTGCACCTCCTGACATGATGCACATCCAAGAGTGACTCGATGAATCTCCAATTTATTCAAACCAAACTCAACAGACTCTTCAAAAAACTACACTGTTTTATGAGCTCTATACGGTCAATTCTTCTATCGGAATCTCCGGTATGAAACACTAAGCTCGAAGAAATTTATCACCCAAACACCAAATCTCTTATTTAATTCTCGACGCGCGTTTTGTTAACCATCTACGCATCATCAGGAGACGATTCAATCTGAGACTCAGGAATTAAATATCACTGATGATGTTGACATGGTTAGGACACCACGCACGTCCAAGAAAAAGTTAGTAAATAAAGTGATTTGGTGTATATTGGTATATATCTTCGAGTTTAAAGCTCTATACGTTCCAGTGATCTCATATTGAAGGATGGGATTTATACGACCGTTTAGATACAGTTTAACAATGGCCTGTAATATTTTGTTTAGATGATAGTTAAACAAAATTAAATAAAATACGTTGAATACCACCCCCCGTTGATTTTTTAATAACTGCAAAGACGCCAGTAATTCAACTCCCACTAGGAGCTCATTTCCAACCCCTGCATCTCGAAAATCCATCCCCTATTTTCGTACCAGATATATTACACCACGTCACCAGTAAATCGCCAACCATTATAAAAAAATCAGACACCCTCGTCGAGTCTTTGCGATGCAACACTCGTTCGCGTCTCCACTTACGAAACTTTTCTCTTGCCCCACCTTCTTCACGTCCTCCTCCTCCTCCTCGTAGACAAAACGGACGTCGTTCGAATCCCGGGGGAGCGAGTAATGCAGCCGGTCGGTCGGGTTGTTCGGGGTGCATTTTTTAGCCGCTCCTGCTCAAAAGGCTGGGTAAATATTGTCCTGAAGCAATTTTCGACTCAGATCTAAAAATGGGGGACTATCGAACCCCCAATTATTGGATATTTGGTGTGCTTGAGGCGTGATCGGGACGAATCGAATGAATTATTAATATTTCACGAGCGGTTTTTGTAAATTGATACGAATCGATGGTTTAAAATATTAATTTTAGGCAATTTTACAATCTATACGTAGAAATTCTTACACCGAAACGTTTTACCCAAAAGCATATACCGAAACATTTCAATTAATGAAACAAATGTACAAATGAACATAATGATTTAAACCACTCAAATAAAATCGTGAGGATATCAAGGACGACGAACATCCTAGTCCGAAACATTGAAATTATACGTGAACTTATAAAAAATCAGCCAAAATCTCCATTGCGATAAATAGAAATCGAATTGAACATGTGCAAAGATTCAATTCATCGCATTTTGACCGATCATATCAAACTTGTACACGCTTTGTTCCACACCAATTGACTGACGACCAAAAATTGCTCCAAATCATTAGTACAGCATTCTTATTGATTATGGAGGTGGTATTTTCAATGTGTTCCAGAAACCAAGCTTCAAAGTGCCTCGAGGAGTCAAAAATCAAAACATTGTTAATTTGTTCCTACGATTCGGAGGAAATTATGCACAAGGAGTTCGTTCCACCTGATCAAACGATCCATGTTATGAAGCGTGTCGTTGTCGCGTATTCGTCATCTTTTTTTGTTTTCTATGAGACACACCTTGAATGTATAGTGCAGTTGTTCAGGATATATCGTTAACCGATTGGCCGAAATAAACTTTTAACAATCCCTGTCGTAACGAAACGCGGTAAAATTGCAAAGAACGTAAACAGGGCCGGGCTTAATAAAATAACCAGGTAAAAAGATAAAATTAATTTTATATCTGATTTAGTAGTTTCGAATTATTTTAGTTTAGTTCGCATTCTTTTCTTAAACAGCGCAGTTCTGTAACTTCATTCCTATTTTTTGTTATACCAAATGTTCTAAAAATGTGGCGTTCTTGGCAAGATAATGATTATTGTGCCTAGTATGGTAGTGCTAATTTTAAAGGAAAACTTCTATGGTCCGATGCTAAGCAAATTTTTAAAAATGTGTATGTTCTTTTATTAAATAGGGGGCTTAATGTAAATGCAGCCTCAACAGAAACGTCTTGGATTAAAGCCAAAAAAGCCCGTAGTGATTCTGGTAAGAGCATATGTGTTGACGAAAATGACAAACTTAATTCGAAGCAAAATGTATGTTATGTATGAAGAGCAAACTGTACCTACATTCGTTGCATTTATTGCATTCGTTGCGACTAAGCAATGATAAAACTAAAATTTTTTGCAGCAGAACTAGATTCCGAAGAATATTACCTCAAATGGGTTGTGCATATCTAACTATTAATAAAAGATAAATATCAATGGAATCACAACGTATGCGACGATGGCGGTTTGACTACTTATACTCTATAAAAAAATACAGATTAGAAAAGCGCCCCATTACCTTGATGAAACATGGTTCAATACACATGAGACGCCAGCAAAAGGATGAGTAGATACATTCAGAAAATGCCAAACCAAAGCCCCAGTAAACAAGAAGAAAAGAATTACAATTTTACATGCTGGTTCCGAAGATGGATGGGTTCCAAATTGTTTACGGTTGTCCTCCAAACATATTTAACATTCATATTTGGACTACCATGACGACACCATAACAGAACTTTTTGAAGATTGATTTATAAATAGCCTTTCGCCTACTGTGCTAAGGAAAAGGTAATTATAATGGACACATGTTTTTAAAAAACTAGGAATATTATTATTGAGATTAATTGGGGCAATTAACATTTTGCCGAAGGGAAACAAAATATTTTGAAACGAACTATATATATATATATATATATATATATATATATATATATATATATATATATATATATATATATATATATATATACTATTGGACTGCGTCTAATGACACAACAGTAGTCAGGAGTTATACAGCCCCAACCGTTGCGTTCCACAATCTCATGTGGAACACAACCTGCGTCTCCGCCATAATGAGCATTGGTTAGTTGCTTGACCGGGAGGAAGCCCCACCCAACCCTTAGATTGGAGGGCACATGTTTTGTCTGTTGATGGTTAGACTCATCAGGGTACCGACATATGCTCTCTCGCCAAGAATAGGGAGTCCCTCTCCACAATCAAACAACCCATATTTTCGCCGATTTCTCGTCGGATGCCTTATACATGAAGTTTTTTAACTTCTTTGGAATGTGTTCAATGAGACAACACTAGTCAGGAGTTATACACCCCTCACCGATGGGTTCCACAATCTCATATGGACCGCACAACAACCTGTCTCTGCGCCATAATGAGCATTATTTTATATATATATATATATATATATATATATATATATATATATATATATATATATATATATATATATATATATATATATATATATATATTATTATATATATATATATATATATATATATATATATATATATATATATATATATATATATATATATATATATATATACATATATCATCATCATCATCATCATCATCATCAGCCGTATCGATCCACTGCAGGATGAAGGCCTCTTCAGCATGCTTCCAACCTTCACGGTCCTGGGCTTTCCTCTGCCACTCGGGTCCAATATACTTAACGATGTCATCAATCCATCGTGCTTTCGGTCTTCTTCGCGGACGTTTGCGATCAAGCGGTATCCACTCCAGGATTGTTGTTAATTTTCTTCATCTTGTGGCTTACTTTCATAGAAATTGAGTGGCTTTCACTTTTCTGATATTTTCCTATGGTACCCTCTTGGGAAATTTTTCGAACAAACTGCAAAACTTTAAAAAATAGAATCGCATCATTCTCGGATATTTGACGCTCCAAACCACGCGCATCAATAATCTGGCACCCGTTTTGATTTATCTCTTTAAGTTATCGAGATATGATTTTTTGAAAATTGAAGAAAACCGAACATTTTGCAAAAATCGCATTCCCCGACTAGTTTTCTGCGAATATCTAGAAAACCGTTAGAGATATCAAACTGCGCTTTGCGCCGTTCGATTCCCCGTAATTTTCTCCATCTTGGGGCTTACTTTCATAGAAATTGAGTGGCTTTCACTTTATACACATCACACTTTACACACATTTCACATATATATATATATATATATATATATATATATATATATATATATATATATATATATATATATATATATATATATATATATATATATATATATACATATATATATATATATATATATATATATATATATATATATATATATATATATATCATCATCATCATCATCATCAGCCCGTATCGATCCACTGCAGGATGAAGGCCTCTTCATGTTTCCAACCTTCACGGTCCTGGGCTTTCCTCTGCCACTCTGGTCAAATATACTTAACGATGTCATCAATCCATCGTGCTTTCGGTCTTCTTCGCGGACGTTTGCGATCAAGCGGTATCCACTCCAGGATTGCCTTGGTCCATCTGTCGTCCCATCGCCTCGCTATATGGCCTGCCCATCTCCATTTCAATTGTTTTACTCTTCCAATGATGTCACAGACTTTTGTTTGTTCCCTGATCCATGCGCAGGACTTTCTGTCTCGTCTTGTAATGCCAAGCATACATCTTTCCATTCCCCTCTGTGCCACCCGAAGTTTTTGAATTGATTGCGATGTGAGTGTCCAGGTTTCACTTCCGTATGTCATAACGGGAGAACGCACTGATCGAATACTTTTCTTTTCAAGCAAAGTGGGAGTCTGCTCTTAAACACTATGTTGAGCCTACCAAATGCCTGCCAGCCACATTTAACACGCCGTTCCACCTCCCGGGCGGTATTCCCCTCCATTGAAATCCTCTGCCCAAGATATATAAAGCTATCCACAATCTCTAAATCCCTTCCTAAAACTGAAATTTTTCTGTCCTGAGCGAAGTTATTGAACATAACCTGACTCTTTTTCAAGTTTATTTTCAAGCCAAATGGTTCGCCAGCCCTTTGTAGTTCTTGTATGCATCTTTGCAGCTCCTCTGGGTCTTGTGAAATGAGAATAATATTATCTGCAAATCTAAGATAGTTTAAGTTTGCACCATTGATCTTTACACCATCCTGTTCCCAATCCAGTTTACGGAATACTTCTTCAAGGCCAGCCTAGAAAAGAATAGGCAATATTGCGTCACCCTGCCGTACACCCAAACCGGTTTGACAAAGCAATCTCAAAATCGCTTCCTCTCTCCAGCAGTTTTCCAGAATCCACCTTGCCCTTCTTTGATCTTACCATTCTTTCGCGCTCTTTTTCGACAGTCAATGCGAACCCTTGCTCGTACCAATCGGTGGTCACTTCCAACATTAAAATTGTTAAGGACAGTACAATTGGTAAATATTGTTTTATCGTTGGTCATGATGTAGTCAATTTAGCTTGTGACGCCAGATGGACTTTTCCATGTCCATTTTCTGCTGATATTTTTCTTATAGAATGAATTCATAATATATAGTTCTTGTCCTTTAGCAAAATCAACTAATCTGTCACCTCTATTGTCTCGCTCACCAGTTCCATATGGGCCAGTTGTATTTTCGTCTGTTCTTGTTGTTCCAATTCTGGCATTAAAATCACCCATCAGGATTTTGTACCTACATTTCTCCTTGTATAAAAGCTGGGCCACATCATCATAAAATTCCTCAATTGCCTCATCTTTATGGCTTATAGTTGGTGCATAAGCTTGGACGATTTGAAGCCTAAACTTTTTATTCAGCTGAATGACGCATTAGGCTAATCCGTCGGATGTACTTTCAAATTTTACCACACTGTCCTTCAGCTTTCGATTGATGAGGAATCCAATTCCGCCACATCGGCCATTTTCCGTACCTCGAATGTAGAGTACGTGTCCAGTTGTTTTCAGTTTGATTAACTCTTCACCCTTTCTTCGTGTTTCACAGAGCCCAATAATATCCCAATGTATGTTGTTAAGTTCGATTAACAGTTCTTGCAATCGGGCCTCTGTTTTCATAGTCCGTATATTTAACGTTGCAATGTCAAAAGTCCAATGGCAGCCTGATCTAACCCGGTGATTCTTAGCACCCTCTGCCTTGGGGCAGGTCTTCCCGCTGCCGTAGGTAGTTGCCCCTTGGCCTCCGGGGAATGAGGGCCGTGTTTGAGGTTGTACTGTCATATTTCAACATATTGAAATATCATGTTGAAGGTATGGACCGTAATCTGCCACGCTACTCAAACCCCTTTACCACGTCAAGGTCTGATCCACAAAGGGGATATATATATATATATATATATATATATATATATATATATATATATATATATATATATATATATATATATATATATATATCCATTTGTTCCCATTTGTTCATCTACTGTTATCTCTGATGTTTCTTAAAAAAAAATCATCTTATTTTCGATATAACAAATAAAAATATTTTTTCAATATACGCTTAGCTTACCTTTTTACTTCTGCTGATTTTGAATATCTCCTACTCTAAACCATAGAAATCATGTTTCATTTAGAATTTTCTTCCAAATATTGCAACTTAATTCTTTTCACCGCAGAAACCATTTTCAATGGTGAAGCATGTTGCATTTGCTCTGCATGATAGCGAAGAAAAGTGTTTTCTTTTCAATGAATTTTTTAGATCTAAGAATAGAAAATGGTCGCTTCGGGGTGGGGGCAGATTTAGAGAATACGATGGATGAGAAAGTAATTTGAAGTGCAATTCATGCAATTTAGTCATCATTGCAAACGATGTATGACGATGGTTATATTGTCTGGGTGAAACAGAACTTTTTTTGTTCATTTGAAGCCTTTTTTGAGATCTCGCCTTTCAAACGCACCAAAAACTTTATGTTATATTCACTATTGATGGTTTTACGTTTCTAGAGATAATCGATGAACAATATCCCATGCACATCCCAAAATACTGAGGGCATAACTTTGGCTGCCGATGATTCTATATTTGTTCGCACTGGATGGCTTTCACCCGCTGCTGTCCACTCAGCTCACTGTCGATTTGACTCCGAAGTACAGTGATGTATCCATGTTTCATCCGTTGTCACATACCGTATGAAAATTATTTTTTTATTCTACTTAAGCAACTTCAAACATTACTCAGAATCATCAATGCGTTGTTGTTTGTAGTCCGTTGTAAGCAAACGCGGTACCCATTTCGATAGCAATTAACGGCAGTTACATAGCAACATAGTATCTCCGGCAGTTTTACTTTACGGTTTTGCGAAACAATTTTGTGAGTTTCTTGATGTTGTTGGCTGTAACCATCTCATTTGGATGCCCAGAGCGTTCAGTATCATCAGTGCTTGTACGGCCATGTTTGAATTCAGCATACCAATCAAAATTATGGTTGATTTTCCTAGGGCATTTTTCCGGGTAGTCCGGGTAATTTTTATGAAGCCTTTGTTTTATTTCAACAGTACTTTTTTCATTAAAAAACCATATTTAATCAACACACGAAATTATTTGTTCCATTGTTTTGAAAGTAACAAAAGCAGCGTAACTTAAAACACAACAGTTCAGAAACTAGTAGATAGATTGTCATGAAATTTTGATACTTGACGTTTGAAAGTTGGCACAATCTACCACATTTTTCGTAATTGACGCTATCACTATGTCAGACCGGGGACTTCTTGAGCGATGTGTTAATCCTATATTTATAAAGAGACGAAACATCGCAAATACTCTTGTTAGACTATAATTATTTCGTACGCTAAATTCTCTCAACAGACTTACTTCTTAATTTCAAGGAAATTTGTGATGTATCTCCTACAAATTAAAAAAAAATCCTTGTTGAAAAACTCTGTATGTTTTCATCAACCAAAAGCTAAAAGAAACTCTACATTTTTCATCGCACCTGGTAAAACGTGTTGACCCAATTAGAGTCACGTTCCACCGCCAAACCAGAAGCCTTAAAATACAACTGAAGATATTTGCTAGTTGCATCCAGACCGAACTATAAATTTGGCGAAGTCCCCAGACTAAATCCATGGGAAAATAATGGTTTTGCGCCATAGGCACGTGGCAAACTACTAAAACAATTCACATGATATTTAGTAGTTACCTCACGATTTATTTCCTCGTAGAATTTAATACTAGTTTTCTAACATTATAATTCAACATGAATATTAGAACCTGCAATCGACATAGAGAATTATGAATCGTAAATTTCTGTCCTAAGGAGATAAATCAAACTGGAACAATAGGGGAGAGTGGGGTAATCAGGAACGCAAAGGAAATCAAAAATGCAGCCATTACATCATTAGATATAAGCATTGATATTTTCTCTCCATTCCATGGAAGTTCACGGAAGGGAGACTTTCTTTTATTAAATTATATGCTTGTGTAAGGTTTTCCATTAAGGCGCTCGAACTTAAAATGTAAATAAAACAAGTTGTGTATGACATATATATATATATATATATATATATATATATATATATATATATATATATATATATATATATATATATATATATATATATATATATATATATATATATATTTGATATGATATTCGATGACATTATATTCCATGCATATTCCATTATGTATGGAATATAATATCGGCCAAACGGTCGCCGCAGTAAATGACTTTAAGAGAATATGGTATGCTAGGCTAATTGAAGAGTTCGCGGAGCAACACCTTAAGAGTAGTAAAAGAACTATATAATCTACTACATTTTAAAGTTTCATTCTTCGTATGACATATGTGAAGTTTCAAGTCGATCTATCAATTCATTCGTACAAAAACAGCAGCTTAAAATAAACGTATCAGCGTTAGTTTTTAAAGTTGAAAATATTGAAAATTGTGTAGTAATAAAATTCTTTGTAAAAATCTTTAAAGGCAATCGAACTACAAAATCCTTGTTGAAAAACTCTGTATGTTTTCATTAACCAAAAGCTAAAAGAAACTCTACATTTTTCATCGCACCTGGTAAAACGTGTTGACCCAATTAGAGTCACGTTCCACCGCCAAACCAGAAGCCTTAAAATACAACTGAAGATATTTGCTAGTTGCATCCAGACCGAACTATAAATTTGGCGAAGTCCCCAGACTAAATCCATGGGAAAATAATGGTTTTGCGCCATAGGCACGTGGCAAACTACTAAAACAATTCACATGATATTTAGTAGTTACCTCACGATTTATTTCCTCGTAGAATTTAATACTAGTTTTCTAACATTATAATTCAACATGAATATTAGAACCTGCAATCGACATAGAGAATTATGAATCGTAAATTTCTGTCCTAAGGAGATAAATCAAACTGGAATAATAGGGGAGAGTGGGGTAATCAGGAACGCAAAGGAAATCAAAAACGCAGACATTACATCATTAGATATAAGCATTGATATTTTCTCTCCATTCCATGGAAGTTCACGGAAGGGAGACTTTCCTTTATTAAATTATATGCATGTGTAAGGTTTTCCAGTAAGGCGCTCGAACTTAAAATGTCAATAAAACAAGTTGTGTATGACATATGTATATATATATATATATATATATATATATATATATATATATATATATATATATATATATATATATATATATATGACATATATATATATATATGACATATATATATATATATATATATATATATATATATATATATATATATATATATATATATATATATATATATATATATATATGACATATAGATGACATTATATTCCATGCATATTCCATTATATATGGAATATAATATCGGCCAAACGGTCGCCGCAGTAAATGACTTTAAGAGAATATGGTATACTAGGCTAATTGAAGAGTTCGCGGAGCAACACCTTAAGAGTAGTAAAAGAACTATATAATCTACTACATTTTAAAGTTTCATTCTTCGTATGACATATGTGAAGTTTCAAGTCGATCTATCAATTCATTCGTACAAAAACTGCAGCTTAAAATAAACGTATCAGCGTTAGTTTTTAAAGTTGAAAATATTGAAAATTGTGTAGTAATTAAATTCTTTGTAAAAAACTTTAAAGGCGATCGAACTACGAAATCCTTATTGAAAAACTCTGTATGTTTTCATTAACCAAAAGTTAAAAGAAACTCTACATTTTTCATCGCACCTGGTAAAACGTGTTGACCCAATTAGAGTCACGTTCCACCGCCAAACCAGAAGCCTTAAAATAGAACTGAAGATATTTGCTAGTTGCATCCAAACCGAACTATAAATTTGGCGAAGTCCCCAGACTAAATCCATGGGAAAATAATGGTTTCGCGCCATAAGCACATGGCAAACTACTAAAACAATTCACATGATATTTAGTAGTTACCTCACGATTTATTTCCTCGTAGAATTTAATACTAGTTTTCTAACATTATAATTCAACATGAATATTAGAATCTGCAATCGATATAGAGAATTATGAATCTCTGCAATCGACATAGAGAATTATGAATCGTAATTATCTGTCCTAAGGAGATAAAACAAACTGGAATAATAGGGGAGATTGGGGTAATCAGGAACGCAAAGGAAATCAAGAACGCAGCCATTACAGCATTAGATATAAGCGTTGATATTTTCTCTCCATTCCATGGAAGTTCACGGAAGGGAGACTTTCTTTTATTAAATTATATGCATGTATAAGGTTTTCCAGTAAGGCACTCGAACTTTAAATGTAAATAAAACAAGTTGTGTATGACATATATATATTTTTTTGATAGGATATTCGATGACATTATATTCCAAACATATTCCATTATGTATGGAATATAATATCGGCCAAACGCCCGCCACAGTAAACGACTTCTAGAGAATATGGTATAATAGGCTAATTGAAAAGTTCGCGGAGCAACACCTGTAGAGCAATAAAAGAACTATGTAATCTACTACATTTTGAAGTATCATCCTTCATATGACAATTTTTCATGTTTCAAGTCGATCTGTTAATTCATTCGTACAAAAACATCAACTTGTAAGTAACAAGTAAACGTATCAGCGTTATTTTTTAAAATTGAAAATATTGAAAATTGTGCAGTAATTGAATTCTTTGTAAAAAAAACTTTAAAGGCCATGGAAATTCATAGTGAAATGGTAAATGTATTAGGTTCAAAAACAACGGTTTGTAGGTGGCCAGGTGAGTTTCAACATGGTCGTATAAGCCTGGATGATGATCCTCGTGCTGGACGTCCAATAACTGCAACTACTGAACAAATAATTAATTCTCTACATGATATGGTTATGGATGACAGACAATTGACTTTGAGTGAAATTGCTAAGGCCATGAAGATCTCAACTGAACGGATGTTTCATATTTGAAAAAGAAATTTGACTTGATAAAGTTATGGGCAAGATGGGTGCCGCATTTGCTAAATTCTGATGAAAAACGACTTTGAGTAAAATTTGGATTTTCTAACCAACATTTGAATTTTTTCGAAATAATAAAATAGTTTTTAAACGTGGTATTGTAACTATTGACGAGACTTGGGGTTTATCACTATGATCCTAAACTGGACAACAAACCGCAGTGTGGTCTAAGCCCTGTTGTTTACCTTCGAAGCAGTCAAAGTGGTCAAAATCGACCAAAAAAAGCTTATGGTATTAGTTTTTTGAAATGCAAAAGACATTTCGTTGATTGATTACCAACCCCGTGCACGTGATAGAAGTGAAACTTCTTAAAAAACGTAAATAATCACAAAACACAATAATAAAAATTAATTACAAAACGCGTAGTACCTCAGCTGTTCATATACAGGGTGTTAGGTAAACATGCGGCAAAAAATAAAGGGGTTATTCCTTGGCTTATTCTAAGAATATTTTGTTGTATGATCATTTTTGGACAACCCCTTTGTTTCGAAGATACAGGGTGAACAAAATTTACGACATTAACAACATTTTATTATCAAGAAGTACATGTAAAGTTGCTCAGTCTACAATAAATGTTCGAAACGACTTCCTTCAGCCTTGATACAAGCATTCAATCTTCTCGTCATTGACTGCCGAACTCTTTCAAACACACCAGGGTCGTTTCTAATTGAGTTACACCCAGCAATAATCCGATTTCGCAAATCATCAATCAAATCAAAAGAAATAATCCAGGGGGTTTAAGTCCGAGGATCGAGCAGGCCATGCGTGTGGCCCACTTCGACCAATCCAGCGATATCCGTATGTTGCTGTTAAAAAATCACGAGCAACCAAACTGAAATCTGGTGGTACACCATCGTGCAAAAACCACATTTCATGTCTTGTTGTCAATGGTACATCTTCCAGAAACTCAGGCAGCGTTGCTTCCAAAAAGCTGCGATACACCTCGCCAGTAAGTCTTTGTGATAGAAATACCGATCCAATTAGATAGTCACCTAGAATTCCAACGCAAACATTCAACGAGAACTGATGTTGAAAACTATCTCTGGATACTTTATGCGGATTTTTATCTGCCCACACATGGTTATTATGAAAATTCCTTATTGCGTTTCTTGCAAAAGTGGTTTCATCGGTGAAAAGAATTTGTGTCAGGAATAGAGGGATGCGAAGTAAAGTTTGCAATATCCATTGACATAATGCAATACGTTGAGGAAAATCAACAGGTAGTAGTGCCTGAACGCGTTGAATGTAGCATGGATGCAACAAATTGTCCTTAAGATTTTTTCAAAGTGTCCAGTGACTAAATTCAAAGAATTTGCAATTTTTCGCGTAGAACTACCAGGCTCTTCCGCTATCATGTCCAGCACATTCTGTTCCAATTGTACCATTCTTACAGCCAGTGATCTTTCTGACCCTTCAGTTCGTTTAAATGTACCTGTTTCACGAAGGCGTCGATGAATGTTTAGGAAGATTTTTCGGTCAGGGACATTACTAGAAATCGTTTAGTGTACAATCGCCTAGCTTGTAATGCATTGCCATCAGCAAGTCCATACATGAAGTGCATGTCAGTCATCTCGGCGTTTGTATACATTATGATAGAGGACTTTACTCACTATTTAAGACACATTAAACAGCCAAACGTCACTCAATCTATGTAAACAAATGCGACCGATGAAATCCACTTACTAGATAAAACAGCCGTTCCAAGTGATCGAGATCGAAAACAAAAAGTTTGTACTTGATAAACTCATTGACTTACACCCTACTTTTATTTACATTAATGATTTCAACAAATATCGAATATAGTTGTCGCAAATTTTGTTCGCCCTGTATCTTCAAAACAAAGGGGTTTTTCAAAAATCATCATAGGTCAAAATATTCTTAGAATAGGACAAGGAATAACCCATTGCATTTTTGCCGCATGTTTACCTAACACTCTGTATAGCGCCTGACGCGTACATCTACAACGCGAGCATGCGCAACACTATTTTTTTCTATCGTTTTGTATCGTTGTGTATACGTCGCACTCTTTTGCTCCACTCTCGTGGCGTCGAAATTTATACCTCTCTTTCTCCTTCTCTCTACGTTATATCTTTCTTCTCTCTCGTGTAACGAAATGTGCCTAAACGTCACGCGTTCTTGAAATTTCACTCTCAATTCTCGTTCAATTATCGAGTATCGAATCGTCGCATAAAAAGTTTTACTTCAATAATAAGAGGACAGTATTACTCAAAACTTTTGGATCAATTGAATCCAAAAATTCGTGAAAAGGGACCTTGAAAGACAATGCACCGGCTCACAGAGACGCTCCGCGAACTTTTCAATCAGCCTAGTAATAACAAATTAACTAATCGAACTGCTAAAATGGACAGACATCTCTCTTTAGCCAAGGTCGAAGCCGTGCGAATTATTATGAGTAAATTTCAAAGCAACATTTTAACCCAACAATAGAACAATCCGCCCTGAGCGGCATCAATTTAACCAATTGATGTCTCTCTATTTTCCTCTTTCGACGACCAACACCTTATCGACCAAGTAACGATGGAATTGTTCAAGTCGGGGATGTCGTCGGTCTTGGGACTGAGAGACAATGCCTACAACGGTAAATAGATTTCGGCCTTTAGGGCCGGCCATTGTGAATTGCCGCTTTTAGTCGCCTTTTCAATTAATGGGGCTTCTTTCAGAATAAAATATCTAAATAATTTTTATTTTACTCTTTCAGTTTTACATGAAAGAATATTTCTATATAATAAGTCTTTTAATCTTGTCTTTGAATTGGTTTGAGGGGAAAAATGGTTTCCAAATAGTTTTTATAGATTTTAGGGATTGTTTGTATTTCTGTAGGAGATTCCTCGGAATATTAAAATGTTTGAATAGTTATATAGACTGTTTACTCATAAAAGAAGGAAACGTTTCGAAAGTGAAGTATTAAGTCTTTAATTTAATTTTAGATTTAATGGGCCGCAGAATATATTAAAGATTTTTTTCGTCGTATAGTTAAATTCAAAGAGATTTACCACTAAACACTAAATCACTTTTAAAGTTCTCGACGCACGTTTCGCTAACCATGTTAGCAACATCAGGAGATTATTATAATCTCCTGATTCTAATCTATTCTAATCTAAATGACAGTGATTCGGTGTTTAGTGGTAATTCTCTTTGAGTTTAGTGTTTCACACCGAAGATTTCAATAGAAAAATTGATCCTCGTATAATTATTTAAAGCTCCATCTGTCCGCTTTAAAAAGCGATATAATATACGAACCTACTATGAACATATCCTGAACTGAAAATTTCGTGTTAGTTGATGCCGAACGCCCGGGACATCCGAAAAAAGTGGAGGATGTGTCGGAATTTCAGTTGAAAATTTGAGTGGACGCTTTGATGTTGTATCATTGCTCTACAGATTAAAGAAATAAAAATTCCTGTAAATTGCGACCTGTAAAGAAAAGTGGATTGGCAATGATAATCCAAAGAGGCGAGTGGAAGAGATAGTGGGTTAACCCCGATGTGCTATTAACCAGTAACAACAGGTGATTCTTAATCACGAAACACCTGAGGTCAAATGATGGAAGAGAGAGGTTTTCAAAAAAGAACGATTTCACAGGGTAGAGATTTGATCATGCAGTACATGAAGTACAGCTCCAATGTGCTATTAACCAGTAACAACCAATTAACTATTAACCAGTAACAACAGGCCTGCTTCGATTTGAGGGTGCCCAACTTTAAGAAACTTTTGTTCAATTATTATGTTGTGATTCAAACCTGTAGAAAGTAACGCCTACCTGCCCGATTATGTTTTGAATTAAATCGACCCCATCCGTCTTTGTTCTTTAGCATAAAACGTAAGATTGTGTACTTGAAATTTTGTTCTATATTACAGACTATTGATATTTGACTTGGATGGCATTAACAAATCCTGTGAATCAACCGTGAAAACAATTTGTTCACCATTTTGGTCTTTGTTTTTTTTTCTAATCTGGCTTCTTCTTTCTTTTTTTCGATATTCTAAATAACCCGCCTCAGATAGATTGTCAACTTTATATAAAGAACATTTCTAGCATTGATCCTTTCTGGGAAAATATAAAGCAAAGTTTCTGGAATTAAAAACATCATGAGAAACAGCGATGGATAGAGGCTGCATATCTCGTGATACGCACAAATGTTTTTTTTTATCATTTAAAGTTTTTTCGTCCTCCACTGTGGCTGAAAATATTTCTTCTCGATTGTTGCACGAGAGTAGTGAGATTTTATAACAGGCAAAAATATTTCTGGATGTTCTTTACCTCGAACGCTTTGAATCAAAACTTTGAGCGCTGAATGAACTTTGAATCAGAACTTCTATTTTTACGTGATTGATGGGCAGTGGAGCCATTATCATGTGCAATATTTTAATCATTAAACAGTCGAATAGACACAAAAATACGTATTAATTGAAATAATTACGAGAGCCGAACCGGCGGTAACAAAATCCAGTACACCAATGGCGTCAGTCTCGGATTTAGTTGTAACGATTTAGCTGTTTTACTCATAATGCGATTTCGATAACTTACGACTATTCTTGCATTTAGCTGTTTTGCCTAGCCAATCTTTTTGTCTTTCGTCCTAGAGGACAAAAAATGGGTTTAACGTAAATAATGTAACAAAAACTGAATTTCTTTGAATATAAAACTAACAGGAACGAACCTTGCCTATCTTTATGTACATATAAATGGCAATAAGAACGAAAACGGCCATATTGAAACACCAAAGATGACTCATTGCTTTGGACTTTAAGTAGTTGGTAACAACTTAGAAGTCTACAAGTAGATTTGAGCAATTTTAGTTTGCTTTAATCAATAATAAGTGCCGAATAAGTGTACTGGAATACTCTTTTTGTGTGTTCTAGTGTAAATAGATATTAATAGTTACAATAAAATCAATAACATCTTCCCTGACTCGAAATAATAAAAATTCAGGAGTAACATTACATAGATAAGTACTTATAATACTAAATTTGTCAGTTATTTAGAAATAAAAACGTTTTGTTTGAATGAAATTTTAAGGTTATGAAGCCTGGTATGCATAGACGTAGTCAAATTAATATTAGGTAAAATAATATAATTATAATGTTATTCAATGTAGTGATTTTTTTTAAAGCTTAAGTTTTTAACGTATGTTCTAAAATGTTTAGTTTTCTGAGATGCTGAGCCTTAAAAATTCAAATAATTTTTAAGTTTTTAGTTTTTTTTTGTAGAAATGATTGTACATTAGTATTTATTAAAATGTAAATGTTCCATTTTGATTTAGATTCCATGTTATTAAACTAGTTTATCTTTACATTTAACTGAGGTAGCTGATACTTGATGGAAATTCATTTTAAATAAATAAGCAAAGATTAATATTCTAAAAATTTTCACTATATTTAAAATTGTATGTACAACAATTGTTTCAATACACAGAGCCTTTTTCAAATACAAACTATGCTAAACTAACCTAACTTAATTTAGCATAGTTTGTATTTGAAAAAAAGCACTGTGGGTCGAAACAATTGTTATACATACAATTTTAAATGTAGTGGAAATGTTTAGATATTAATATTTGCTTATTTATTTAGTTTATCTTTTTTCAAGGTTTCCCAAAGATCGAAATAGAAGAACACGGTAGACTAATTTTAATCAAAAGCCAGACATTATCCCAAACCATAGTAGTTTTTTAGATTCCCATCATTTTGCTGAGCATTGTTTTGATCGAACATCTAAGGTAAAAGTGAAACTACTACCAAATGCTGTTCCAGCAATGGAAGTGGGCCGTTTAAAATATGTATTTTTTTTGTTTTATCATAAACATTTTGATTTTTGTTTATTGATAAACATCTTGCATAAGATTTACTCTTGAAAATTAGCTTTTTTTGTATTTTTTTCTTTATTTGGGTTTTTCGCCACGATCCAAAACTGTATCACTGGGTAAAAACAAAAAAAAAAAACTTAAAAAAAAGAGTAAATAAATACAACATAAGAACGACATTTACAACAACAAATACTCTTAGATCTATATTAACAAAAAATAAACCAAACAACATACAACAAATTACCAAAAATGTGGTTTATAAAATTCCCTGCGAATGTGGCAAATTTTATATAGGTGAGACATCTAAACCGTTAGATGTTAGAGTAAAAGAGTAAAAACCTTCTTAGAAAGGGCGATTTTAATAAATCCAGACTTTGTCAACACGCATGGGAATCGGGTCATAAAATCAATTGGAATAATTTCAAAACGGTATTAAAAGAATCGGTAATAAAATACAGAAGATTAAGAGAAACCGCTATAATTAATTGAAATAAAAACAACTGTATTGCTATGCCTTCGGTAGATTTAAATTCAATATGGTTCCCGATTCTAAAGAATACAATTAAACACATTTAAATATTTGAAAACACAATCTGTACAATAAACAATCACACAGTAAACCTCACTTATATATATTTTTTTGGTAGTATGTCACTGTCATCACTAATTGTCAATGTAAGTATCATTGACATACACACAAATATAGTTACTTCCTATCTTTTCACAATTTATAGAAATTAATATAATTTATTTTTAGATTTGTTTTGAAAAACGGGAGGTGAATACTTCCCGAAACGTTAACGTTAAAAGATTGTATATTTTTTTAGAACATTTTTATATTTTTAAAATTTTGTTCGTTAGGCAAATATATTACAAAAAAGAATCACTGAGAAATGTGTCTCCGTTTGGTTTTTCTTTTTACCCAGTGATTCTTTATTTACATAAGAACAGATTTTTTTGATATTTTTTGAGTTTTGGATCGTGACGAAAAACCCAAATAAAAAAAAAATATATGAACATGCCACAATCATTCAGACATTACTAACCTTTTTTTGGTTATTGTGGAAAATGAGTTTATACTCGAGTTTATATCTCCCATAGAGATATACAATACAGAAAGAATATAATTATTTTAATAATAAATAATTTAATCAATAGTACGGCTTTTTATTTCATTTAAGAATATGTATACTTAATTTAAATATGAATATCACCTCGTTTCAAGATGCAATTAATTACCTAACCAATTTTTTTGAAATGATATGATTTTTTGACAAGACATTCCAATTTCTTAATAACTTTATGTCATATTGGCCACATAAAAAAAACATTACTCTTTGAAATAAAATTGATTTTTTAAAAACTGATTTAAATTTTCACATTTTTAAAGTTATTTCAATTTAAATTTAAAATTGAGAATTAAATTGCAATTGACATTCTCTGGCGTATCTAGTAAGTCTTCATTAATTTAATACCGTAACTATAATTATACCAGGTGTCCCATTAAGGATTGATCGCGGCCGTATCTTGAAAACTATTTATCCCACAGCTTTGGGGGAAAAAAAATTGTACTAAAAATGATCATGAGAAATTCAGCAAAAATATGTTTTAGCTTCTAAAACGACCGCAAGAGGGCGTGACGACCTAAACATTTTTAAAAATTATTTTTTTTGTGTATTTTCAAGTGTAACTGAGAAAAATTCTCAGTTATAATTAGCAAACTGTCTCCTACAACTTTGTTTTATGACATTTTGTCGTAACTTCGCAAATAGAGGGGTGGGAGGGAGTTTTACCTATTGAGATAAAAAGTCGTGTAATGTCCGTTTGCCTTAACCGATTTTCCTCAATTTGGATTTATTTAAAAGGCAATTGCTGGGACAATCAGATAATCTGGGAGATAAATCACTTAGTTTATAAATGAAACGGTGAGGTGGTGATATTCAACAATAGTTTTTGAAGTTTTGTTCAGTTTTTTCAAATGGAATGGTACAGCTTTTACTACATGGCAAAAAAGGTAATTTAAGGAGGAATCATCCAGTAAGAACCCGAAATCGATATCTCTGACATGTCAAGAGATATTTCGATTTTTCTGAAAAAATCAATTATTATTTCACTACTACCTGCATTAAGTTAAAAAAATATTAACCTAATGTTTGCCTTCCTTCACACTTTACCCAGGCTTAGGACTGATTCAAATTCTTCGTGCCATATTAATTTGGAGCGTGTTTAAAGGCTTCGTTATTCGTAAACGGCATTGTTAGATATTATTAGAATAATTATTAATAATCAATAAATGCAATGTTGAAAATGTAATGCATTTCAAAACTGACAAGTTAATTTGACTTTTTTTGTTTGTTTCCATGGTTCCCTTCTTACACTCTTTGTGTAATGTACCTAAGAATTGCATGCGTTTACTTGGAAACCTGAAAACGCATAATTTCATTCATCCATTCATTTAGTTTAAAAGAAAGAGTAGGTATATTTATTAATGACTGATTTCAATATTCTGTCAAGTAGTATTTAAGTGTCACAAAAGAGAAAATGCAACAATTGGGGAAAGGCATTTTTTCCGCTTATGTAATTAAATTAGAAAATATTATCAAGGTTAGGATTAGAACATTTATGATAATTGATACTGAATAGATAATTTTATTTTTTAAATAAAATTGTTGCGGTTGCGATTGCGACCTAAATATTAAGACCAATTTTTAACTTAATATTACGGTAAAAATTAAAACTAACTGATTTTTTTCAGAAAAATCGAAATATCTCTTGACATGTCAGAGATATCGATTTCGGGTTTTCACTGGACGATTCCTCTTTAAATTACCTTTCTTGCCATGTAGTAAAAGCTGTACCATTCCTTTTGAAAAAACTGAACAAAACTTCAAAAAAGCTATTGTTGAATGTAACGCCACCTCGCGGTTTCATTTATAAACTAAATAATTTATCTCCCAGATTATCTGATTGTACCAGCAATTGCCTTTTAAATGAATCCAAATTGAGGAAAATCGGTTAAGGCAAACGGACATTAGACGACTTTTTATCTCAATAGGTAAAACTCCCCCACCCCTCTATTCGTGAAATTACGACAAAATGTCATAAAACGAAGTTGTAGGAGACAGTTTGCTAATTATAACTGAGAATTTTTCTTACTCGGTTAACACTTGAACATACACAAAAAAAAAGATTTTTAAAAATGTTTAGCCCGTCACGCCCTCTTGCGGTCGTTTTAGAAGCTTAAAAATATTTTTGGTGAATTTCTCATGATCATTTTTAGTACAATTTTTTTTCCCAAAGCTGTGGCATAAATAGTTTTCAAGATACGGCCGCGATCCATCCTTAATGGGACACCTGGTACAATAATTTATTGTTTTAAACAACTGTAAACCTTTATCAGTTTCTTGTTTTTATTCATACTGCCCTACGCTACTGCCAAACCGGAAATAGTAGTCGGCCGTATGCAGTTACCATTATGGTTCCACTTACAGAATCATATGTCCTTCCCTGTAGGATGCTATAACCATATTCAAAGAGTAGAATACAACAAAAACTGCATTCCGATAGATAAAAATAAACAAAACGATGAGATTGTTATATCGAAATAAACACGACGTTCTCATAGTTAATAAAATTAAAATGATAGTTCGGACCTGTTTTCTATGAAAATGCTTGCATTTTAAATACATATTATAGGGAAACTTTTTGTTCAAAAAATGTAAAAAATCATTGGATACATTTACGAAAATATCTTCCCTTAAACTTTATATAGAAGGACATTTTTATGAAAAAAAGTTAAGAAAGCACCAATTTTTATAAGCAAAAAATGTTTATAACACACGTTAATCGGCAATATTTCCCTCAAACCATTTCAAAAACAAATCTCAACTTTATGGTATACTCTAGAAAGAGCAGGTTTTTTTTCGTTTCCTATTAAATCTTCATCCAAGTGAAACCGCTTTGGGTAGTAACATAAAGACTATTTTGATATTTTATTCTCAAAGAGGGCCCATTAGGACATAAATTAAGCAAAATCTCAGAGAAATTATTCAACACGCGCCAAAACGCTTCGCCTCACAATGGCGGGCCCTAATGGCCGAAATCTATTCGCCGTCGCAGGCATTGTCTCTCAGTTCCGAGGCCGACGACGTCCACGGCTCGAACAATTTCATCGTAATTTGGTCGTAGAGGAAGGTGTTGGCCGACGAACGAGGAAAATAGAGCACCATCAATTGGTTAAATAACGAATGCTTCCATTGTTGGGTTGAGATTTATTCCTGATAATTTGTACGCTTTAAATAGTAGCTGAAGAGACCTTTTTTCCAGTTTTGATGTTTAAATTAAATACGTTTTTATCTACGCGGAAACAAAAAAGTACTTATATCATGTGTCATCTAAAAACCTAGCAATTTAATTTACAGAAGGACGTGTTAGCTAATTTTATCTTGGATGCACGAATTTTTTAATAATATTATGTTTTCCGACGAATCTCATTTTCAGTAGTACTGTCCTGTTATTGTTTTACCGACATTTTGACTGTTTTGAAGCTGAACAACCGCGTTTAGTCCATTCTCCGGTTTGTTTTCGCAGTTCAGGATCATAGTGGTAAACCCAAGTCTCATCCATCATGTAGTTAGTTACAAAACCATGTTTAAAATATATTTAATTCTTTCGAAAAAGATCTAGATATTGATTATAAAGTTTTAGTCGCAGACGTTTTTTATCAGAATTTAACAACCGCGCGATCCATCTTGCACATAGCTTTCTCAAGCCCAATTCTTGTTTCAAAGCATGAAAGTTGAGTTTAGTTGAGATATTCATGACCTTAGCAATTTCACCCAAAATTAATTGTCTGTCATATATAGCCATATCATGTATAGAATTAATTATTTGTTCAGTAGTTGCGCTTATTGGACGTCCAGACCACGTTGAAACTCACCTGCCTACTTACAAACCATTGTTTTTGAAGGAAAAGACTCCCCTAATACTTTTACCATTTTACTACTGCTTAACAGTAGGTTCTTTCAACATGATGGCACCACATGTCATACAGCGAGAAAGCCTTTGGATTTGTTAGGAAAACGTTTTTCTGATGAGAGTAAAAATGTCCTAATGCCGATAAAAAATATATGCAAGTGGCACAAGGGCTTTATTAATGGTAGAGAAGCACTTGCAGATGACATGCATCATCACATACCACAGAAATTATTCGTAGCGCCATTTCGCGATCGCCATATTCACCAAATTTTACACGGTGTAACTTTTTTGTTTTCTCGATTAAAGAAATCACTTCGTGGACGCAGTTTCAGTCGATAAAAGTCATTCAAGGATGTTCACTTTTCGCTTTGAAGGTAATATCGCATGTCGAGTATAAATACTGTTTCGAAGACAAGAAAATACGTTGTAATATGAGTATTGCAGAGAGGTATTATATCGAAGGAGTCAAAATAAATTTAAATGAATTAATAAATACTTTGTGCTTTATTTAACAAGTTACTTTAATTTCTAATCTTGATAGTATTCAATCAGGTTGTTTCTTGTAGTCGATTCAAAACTTTGCCCTTTGGATTTCCTAGAATATCTTAGAATTGTTATTATGATTTAAAGTTTTCTAAGACCTAATATATGGAGCTTTAATCGTATCGTTTATTTTCTTTGATAATCACAATACCAAGTAAACCTTCTAATATCTTCTACAATTAACCAAAAAAAACTAGTGAAAATATACATCACGATTACACTGGTCAACACATTACCAACCTTTGTAAGGCCATGAAATTTAGAGAAAGCATAAAAAAATATTCAGTTAAACAGTTAAAACAGTTAATTGAGTCTGGATATTCCCAACGGTCCACCATAATCTGATGTGGCTACACTGCACTGAAGTCCTCCAGTATTGCGCAAGCTCAAAAGGTTTAATCCTTTATTTAATAAATGTAACTTTTAGATGTTTGTTGAACCTCTCCTCGAGACTCCTGGCAATCTTTCTTAATTTCTTCTTAGACTGTTTTCACCTATAGTTCCGGATGAAAATCTTCATTACGAATATAACAAGGAGCATTGAAGGTGCTTCTTAGCACTCGGTTCTGTAAGCTAAAAGGGCCATAAGCCAGAAGTGCGTTTCGCTTTATACATTTCCGGTATAAAATATATACATTTTGATATATAGTTTTTGATTCAAAAATGTTTACTGGGTACTGTACTTTTTAATTCTTCAAAATATTTTTATATTGGAAAAGAATAAGAAACATGGGAATTAATAGAAGATTTAAAAAGGCAACAGAAAGAAAATATCCACCTTGACAAAATCAAAATTGTTTGATCTAGTAAATATCGAAAACTCTACAGATGACAATAGAAAAATTACGACCCAAAATTGGTTTTAATCAGACAGAAACAATAACGGAAGACGTATAGAGGGTCCGCACACTCAATCTGCAATAAATCGCAATCATAAATAACTTAGTTCTGAAACATTAACCTCAAATTTCCATTAACTCTTTCATGCAGCCCTCGGCTATGTTATTAGTTTATGGGGGCTGGGGTGGATGGGTCTGAGTTACATGTATGTGTGTGTGTGTGCATGTGTACAGATGGGGTTTGGTTTTATAAAGGGTTGTCCATTCACATCAGGAAGCTCCTGATTTATCACTTGTTTTAATTTTCCCCTTTTGGATTTTGGTTTTACTTTTAATTTCCGATTTTGATGGTATATTGGAGGATACTTTGGTGTTGGAAATATTAGCGTTTTAGGCGTTCAGACTTAAACGAGATATTTGTTATAGCAAATAGAGGGAAATATTTGTAGAATAGGTGTTATAGTAAAAGTTGATTCAACTTGGCTTTCCACATAAACATATTAAAAAAGAACACTAAAAAATTGAAAAATATTTATTTGCCCTTTGAGATTATTTATTGCAATTATGTATGAAAGATGATCATATAAATTACCGCCGCGGTTCATGTGGCATGACGTAATGTGCTTGTGAAAATGTTCGACTACTCTGCGACACAATTCAGGTTATATGCACGCTATTTCGCGTTTGATCTCCTGTTTTAGCTCTACAATGGTGTTCGGTTTAATCTTGTAGATTCTACTCTTCAGATACCCCAAACGGAAAAAAATCTGCGGGAGTTAAATGACAATGCGACCTGGAAACTTGCTTCGCCGTAATTGTATCGTTTCTCCTGCTGCGTGGGATATGACACCGTCCTATTGTAACTAGAGATCTTCGATGTCCATATCTTTCTGCTACTGTTCCCAGAAAAAATATGTTTGCATAGCAAATTCCATTAACCGTAACAGCGTTCTCCGCATGATCCTAAAAAAACATGGACCAATTACGTCTCCGGACCAAAAAGCACGCCAAACAGTCGCCTTTTGAGGATACATTTCCGTTTGAACAATATCTTTTAGATTTTCTAATCCCTAAATAGGCAATTGTGTGTTGAAAAATTTTCCCCTTGTTCAAGTATCCATTCGGCAAACACACAGCGCCGTTGATGGTCTTGAAGCTTCAATTTCTGTGTTATTTGGAGTTTGTATGGATGTAACTCCAAATCTTTCGTTAAAATTCTCTGTGTAGTGGAATACGTAAGGCCTACTTGCTGCGATCGATGACGAATTGATGGGCTTGGCAATATCTTGAAGGACAATGACAATATTTTGTTCTAAATGACCTCTACGAGCATGCCGAGGGATTTTGCTCGAATTTGCTCGAATTTTTGGACCACATTCCAAATTGTCCTCTCAGAAGGTCGATTTTGCATCAAAACATTCACGTAAAGCACGAAACGCACTTTTCCTCCATTGGTCATTTTCATAAAAGACTTAATAATTTTAACACGTTGTCCCGTCGTATATTGCTACATGACTAGTTTTGTTTATATGTCTAGCTTAGAAATCTGACGTTGCCGTTAACAAACACAGTGGCCTTTCAAAAATATTTTAGAAACTTAAAAAAAAACTATTAAAACAATTAACACAGAGCATTTTTTAAATACTAGTTTATTGGTAATAGTATCCCATATGAACTAATCATTTATGATATCACATTGTCTTCTTGTTTCCAAAATAACGCACATAATCTGAGATTTATATAAATGTTCACTTATTATTTTTTTCTTGTAGTGCTAAAGACTGTCAGTAAGCCTTGACCTCTTTCATCCTTCGCCTCCAACTGGATCGATGTCAAGCAGCCCCATACCAGTTTCAAATGTGCACTAGTTTTTAGCGTCTCTTACAGTGGCGGCTCGTGAAGGAGAGCGTTGGGGCGCCGTACCTCCAGCATTTATCACAGTAAATAATTTTTCAGAGCAAAACACCATATTATATTTCCGTTCGGTTTCTTTCCTTTAACTCATTTTCCCGGTTCACCTCCTATATAGGGTTTCAATAACACAAAAAGTAAATAGGAGGGAGGGGAAAGCAAAAAAAATCTTCAGCAGCACTATTGTCTTCCACGCCTTCTCACTTTAAAAACCCACGAGCCGCCACTGATCTCTTATTACATTCTCCTGCCACCATGTTTGTAGTATACCTCTCTATCTGTTACTCCATATTCGTCCCTTCATGACTGTCCTTGATATTCGGCTTTTTGGCATTCTTATCAGGTGTCCCACCGTTCTGAGTGGCTAAACCCTCAAATCCAGATCTTAGTAAAAATACCTGAATTGTAAATTATACCTATTCCTCCAATTTCCATCATCATTTACAGCTGCAAAAATTTTTTTGTGAGGTCAACGTCTGCGCGGTCTTATCTGACTTCTGGTCGAATTAATGTTTTATATATGTTAACCATTGTTTTCCTTTGTATAAATTTAAATCGTAGGACAGGCTGCGAGGGGGAGCTCGTAGTTTTTTAACCTCAGTAGTTTTGTATGATTTCAAATACATTTTGTTACTAATAAATTACACAGCTTTTATACCACATGGCTCAACAGCATTACTTACTGTCTTGTCTACAATACATTATAGTGTTTTAAGTAATTTTATAAATTATGAAAAAATACAATAATTAATCGAGTAGTGGCTGTAATCACATGCAAGTATGCCACCATTCCACAAGACCGATTTATATGGTCATGACTTTAGTGGTTCCTTCATCGGCTCTCCAGGCGTTCAGCTTGAGCCCAACCGATAAATGTTTAAGGCCACAAACCGATCTTGGGAGGACACTTTGGGTAGCGGATGAAGGAATGGCAAAGCACCAACGTGGATCATGTGTCAACTTTCCCAATCCGAATATTTCCGAATATTTCCGAATATTTCCGAAGATATGTGGGTAAAAACGGAATTGTCGCAATTTGGATTTTATTCGTTTCTGAGTCTATTTAAAGCGATATGTCAAAATAAAGTTAACATTTTCATGGCAAATTTTGCTCCTCTACAAGACGTGTAATTAAATTTTTGATCTGACGTTTCGGCTTTTCTCGGCTATCATCAACTTTGTTTTCTTAAACAGTCGAAAAATTTGATTTTATGTTTAGTAAATTCTACGTTTTATTATGAATCCAACGATATGCCCCGCTTAATATTGATTACACGTTTCCTGCAGAGTTCAGTGAGGTGTAAGTTTTTTCTAATTTATTCATCTCTGTATCTCTTATGGTATATAGAGTGCATTCTTATCTGAAACACCATGTATATATAAATAAAACATGATTTACGAGTTCCTCTTCTTGTACTTAATATAATAATAATAATAATAAGTTTATTTGCTGTATCAATGTTTGAATACAATAACCAAATTATACAATAATACAATTATAATTATAACAAAATACAAATCCGTCTTTATTATGCACTAACACCTACTAATGATACGCAAAATGGAACTGGAAGCAATTAAAAAAGATCTAGTCCAGTTCCAGATTTCTTTTTTAATTCGACATATTAGAAATAACCGAGTATACACAATTTGCCTATAATTTTTACAATATATTGATCAATGTAGTACCAATAAATGAATAAACAATAACAGTAACAGAGATAAAAGAAAAAAAAAAAAAAACACCATCTGCTCACAATCAATAAAAAAAAAAAGAAGCCAAACAATCAATTTCTCCATTTCTAGCCCCTTATACTCTTTAATTTTTGATGCTGGAGGATACATTATCTGATGTTCATTTTATAGTGATATTTAAACGAATCTGGCGATAATTTCTTTAGTTTGCACGAAATGTTGTTATAAAGTTTATAAATATTATACGTAAACGATCTCTTAAAAATTTGTAATCGATGCGAAGGAGGCGATATGAGGCCCCCAAACCTAAGATTCAAATTATGGACATCGGTTCGGAACGTTAATCTGTCAATGAGATACGGAGGGCATTTGTTATAAATTATTTTATGAAATAGAACGACCGTATGCACTCTTCGTCTCTTTGCCATAGATATCCAGTTAGCTTCTTTTAATTTGTATGTTATCGGAGAGAACTTTCTGATACCATATATATACCTAAGACAAGAATTCTGCACTCTCTGTATACGAGCAATATCTCCTTGATCAAGACACGGATCATACACTGCATCAGCGTAGTTAAAACATGAAAGAACCAGAGAGTCCGTCAACTTGATTTTTAATGTAGTAGACAAAAAGTGTCGATGTGGATATAGCATCTTTAAATTAGTATAGGCCTGCCTAACACACTTAATGATCTGTGGCCGAAACCTCAAATCTCTGTCAAAAATTAAGCCCAAATTTTTAGCTATGTCAACTCTTTTTAGAATATTATTATCTATCGATAATGCAATATTATTTAAAACTGGATCTGCAATTCTGGAAAAAAGCATATAACAGGACTTGGCAATGTTAATTTCAAGTTGGTGTTTATGTGAAAATTCACACAATCTTTCCAAATCATCATTAACAGACCTCACAGCCTTATCAATATCATTGGGGTAAAAAGAGTACAAAAGTTGGGTATCATCAGCGTACAGTTGTATAGAACAGTCACTGATCCAGTCAGAAACCCTGCAAGTATACATACTAAATAGAAGCGGCCCCAGTACAGATCCTTGTGGTATACCATTAATAATCTCTTTGTTACGTGATTTCCCTTTATCAGTAACAACATATTGCTTTCGATTCTTTAAGTAACTATGTAATAATTTAATTGATTGCTTAGAAAAGCCCAGATGATGAAAGATAGAAATTAAGATATCATGATTTATTTTATCGAAAGCTTTCGTATAATCCAATAATATCATAACTGAAATTTTACCTACATCAAGTGCCCCAAAAATGTCGTCTGTTATATTCAATAATGAAGTTGTACAACTAAATCCTTTACGAAATCCGGATTGATTGTTTGGTAGTAAGTTGTATTGGTCTAAGTACTCCTTAATTTGATAATTCATTATCTTTTCCAAGACCTTAGAAAGTACAGGAAGTATACTTATAGGTCTAATATCATTAAATGATTTAGGACTTGATAGTTTAGGCAACGCCAATATTTTAGCAATTTTCCATTTTTCAGGAAACTCAGAATCTAATAGGCAAGAATTTATTATATTTGTAATGAAAGGAAGTATTTCATTCATGCACAATAACACCATATCCAAACCAATCCCATCCGCCCCAATTGCATTAGATTTAATTTCCAAAATATAATCCTTTACAATCCCCTCGGACACTGAATGAAAATCAAACACAACCTCAACATCCGAGTGCAAGTTTTGCCTATAGTACGCTAAAATGTCAGTGTCAACTCCAGACTGATTTTTTGAATGTTCCAGTAAGTTGTCATTAATTTTATTTGGTTCATTCAGTTTTTCTGGAATAGTCCAATTAGATACCTTATTATAAATATTAAGCTTTCTTAAGCCATTCCACAATATTCTAGAATTATTACCATTTTGGCCAATCAAAGTTTCTAAATATATTTTTTTCTCATTACGTATAGCGATATTGGCTTGATTCCTTAATTGACAATAATAATCCCAATGTGACCTGCTCCGAGTTTCCCCGAATTTTTTATATGCTTTATTTTTTAATTTAACTATAATTCTAATCGTGTCAGTAAACCATGGCATATTCTGTTTGTTTACCTTCCTATCCCTCTCGGGGGCTAGAACGTCAAAGATATTCAATAAAGTTTTATTGAGAAATTCTATCTTCTGGTTGACATTAGACATATAAACAATATGTCTTCTGGTTGACATTAGACAATATATTAATATTGTACTGTATAAGGATTGTCAATGCTCTAAATATACCATGTCAAAATTATATTTGAGATAGTAATTTTGGTATCATCTTTATCAGACCAATTCATTAAAACCAATCTTGATAGTAACATACATCAAAATAACATCGAAACTGGAGCTGCGACATAACTTCAACGGATAGAAATGCACACTGAGTAGGTCCCATCATATGGCGATCAGATGCTAAGGATCTTGATAGCAGCCGATAAATCTGTGACGACATATTTCCATAAAATATAAGAATATACTGTGTTGAAAGTTTTATATTTCTCAAATTACAGAAGGGTTAGATTTAATTTAAAAGTATCAGACACATGATATTCGGTGTCCAAAATATGGTTTAACTTTATTTAAATGTAGTATGTTAAATGTTCAACATTGATAAAATGTATATTCTTGTAAAGTCATATTAAAATATAAAACAATACTTTTTTCATGCATAAATATCAAATGTAGTAATGTCCTGAAAGACACTGACGATCTAAATATTTTTTTTACAAGATATAAATTCTCGAGAGCCTACAATTAAGTTTACTTTAGAGATGGAGAAGGAGAATAAATTGCCATTCCTCGACACTTTAATATTAATACAAAACAACACATTAAAAACTACAGTTTACAGAAAACCGACAAACACAGACAGGTATCTTAATTTCTTTTCATATCACTCAAAATCGGTCAAAATAGGAATAATTAAAAGTTTATATGACAGAGCAAAACTTGTTTGTACCGACAGTGATACACTACAAAAAGAAACAAATCACATAAAAAACATTTTAATAAAAAACAATTACCCAAAAAAATTTATAGATAAATCGTTTAAAAATTTTGATACTAGACATAACAGACAAGTTATTAGTAACAATAATAATAACTCTCAAACAATTAACCTCACAATTCCTTATATCCGCGGTATTTCTGGCACAATTAAAAGAGTAGGAAATAAATACAACATAAGAACGACATTTAAAACAAAAAAGATCTTAGATATCTATTAGCAAAGACTAAACCAAACAATATACAACAAAATACCAAAAATGTGATTTATAAAATTCCCTGCGAATGTGGCAAATTCTACATAGGTGAGACATCTAGACCGTTAGATGTTAGAGTAAAAAAGACCAAACCTTCTTAAAAAGGGCGATTTTAATAAATCTAGAATTTGTCAACACGCATGGGAATCGGGTCATAAAATCAATTGGAATAATTCCAAAACGGTATTATAAGAATCGGTAACAAAATACAGAAGATTAAAAGAAACCGCTATAATTAATTTAAATAAAAATAACTCTATTGCTATGCCTTCCGTAGATTTAAATTTAATATGTTTCCCGACTCTTAAGAATACAATTAAACACATTTAAATATTTGAATACACAATCAGTACAATAAACAATCACAGAGTAAACATTACTTATATATATTTTTTGGCAGTATGTCACTGTCATGAAAATCTATTGTTGTCAATGTAAGTATCGTTGACATACACAAAAAAATATATTTACTTTCACTCGTTACTTTATATATTACAAATTATTATAATTTAATTTTTAGTTTAGTTTTGTAAACGGGGGGAGAGTACCCTCCGAAACGTTAACGTTAAAAGCTTGTAAAATTTTTTATAACATTTTTATATGTTAAAAATTTTGTTCGTTAGGCAAATTTATTACAAAAAAGAATCACTGAGAAATTTGCCTCCGTTTGGTTTTTTGTTTTTACCCAGTGATTCTTTACATAAGAACAGGTATTTTTTATTTTTTTAGTAGTATGTCACTGTTATTAAAACACTAATTGTCAATGTAAGTATCATTGACATACACACAAATTTATTTACTTCCTATCTTTTCAGAATATATAGAAATTAATATAATTTACTTTTAGATTCGTTTTGAAAACGGGAGATGAATACTTCCCGAAACGTTAACGTCAAAACATTGTATATTTTTTTAGAACATTTTTATATGTTTAAAATTTTGTTCGTTAGGCAAATTTATTACAAAAAAGAATCACTGAGATTTTGATATTTTTTGAGTTTTAGATAGTGGCGAAAAACCCAAATAAAGGAAAAAAATATATCAAATGTAGTCTAAAACGGATGAGAATTTAAATGAGGATATAATAAAAAGATTGTTTTCTAAAAATATTTTAATATCTGACTTACAATAATAATTTACTTAATTATCTGCTTGCTTTACTCTAAAAAATCTGTCTGATGTTAGACTCTAATAATTCAGAATATTTTGGTGGAAAAAGCATATTCAGCTTAAATTTTAGCCAATTGTCCCATACTTTGTCAAAAACATGCGCAACATCAAGAAAGATAGCTGAGCAGACTTTTTTATTTTCTTTTCAATTAATTTCTTTTCAATTACTTTCGTTATTATGTGTACCTGATTTACGGCTCTCTCTAAAACCAAACTAATAATTTGGTATTAGGTGCCTTTCTTCAATAAAGGGTTTCAGCCTTTTCAAAAACATTTTTTCAAATAATTTTGAGAACATAGGCAGTAGAGATATTGGATATGACTACAATCCCTGAGGCTACTTTCCACATTTCTGGAACGAATAAGGCATTAAAGAGGTGTGTAAGTGTTATTATGGCTTTTTCAACGAGATGATTTAAACTGATTTAATCATCTCCTGATAATGCTAATGTGGTTAGCGAAACAGGCGTCGAGAGATTTATAAAAAGTGATTCGGTGTTAGTAGTAAATCTCTCCAAGTTTACCAAATATTACCAATAAGCTTGTGTCTAGTGAAAGGTTAATGTACCAATTGTTATGTTGTCTGGTATATCTCTCCGATTTTGTGAGATTATCATGTACTTCGTTTTGTTCTCATTAATAGTTAAGCCCACTATATTGGCATCTTGAATATTTATGAATGTCTTCCTTATCCTTGTCGTGTTTCTTGTTACAATCTCCAGATCATCAGCATAATCCATCACCTGTATTGACTTGTTAAAGATAGTCTCTCTTACGTTGAGGCCAACATCACGAATCACTCCCTCAAGAGCCAGATTAAATAGTTGACACGCTAGCGCATCAACCAGAACCACAAAATCAAATATCCAGTGACGCTGTATATATGGAGGTATCGATTGGGCGTTATGTATTCTAAGTTGATCCACTTTGGTCAAATGGTCACTGCTGACCCATGTCAGCTGCAACTGATTCATGTTAGGGACACTTTGGAGGAAAAAGAACCTGATGACAAGAGAAGAAAATATGTCATTTTGCTTCGGAACTACACAAGGTCATATACAGCATAACGGACTCTGATAATGATCTCCGAGTTAAGCTGAGAGATTTTATCGCACACCGCATATTCTCCAGACTTGGCCTCTACGGATTTTCATCAGTTCCAATGCGCCATTGATATGCGATCGATAGCTATGCGCTATCGATAGCTGTACATTTTTTCCATCTCTCTGACAATTTGTGGATGGTTTTGAGGTGGTCCAGCCATCAAGACATTTTTCGACATCTCCAAAAAGTGTTTCATAGAAAGTAACATTGCTGAAAACAAGTTGTAGTCGACGAGTCGGGCAAAACTTCCCAGCTACGTGTAGAAATGGTGTTTCGCATTCAATGTGTGTGATGGGACGTTGTCGTGCTGCAAAATTACGATTAATCGATATTAATGGTTGTCCTGCATGGGATCAGCCTCTCCTGTCCTTACAAAATTCAGCTGACACAGGAGCTAAAGCCAGCCGACCATTGGCAACGCCATGCATTTGCCAATTGGATCCTACAGATGAAGGCAAATGACAATAATTTTTGCGATAAAATCATTTTCAGTGACGAGGCTCATTTCGGCTTAAACGGTTACGTAAATAAACAAAATTGTCGCATCTGGGGCAATGAAAATTCTAGAGAAATCCACGAAATCCCGATGCATGCTCAACGTGTCACAGTTTGGTGCGGTTTTTGGGCTGAGGGTATCATTGGACCGTATTTTTTTGAAGGTGAAGATGAACGAGCTGTTACAGTAAACGGAAAACGATACCGAACGATGATTGATGTTTTTTTATGGGATCAAATAATGGACATGGATTTAGAGAATATGTGGTTCCAACAAGATGGTGCGACATGTCATACAGCACGTGAAACATTGACTTTATTGCGTACACAGTTTGGATGGAGGCTGATCTCCCGGGATGGGAACGTAAATTGGCCACCAAGGTCATGCGACTTGACGCCGCTAGACTATTTTTTGTGGAGCTATATGAAGAGCAAAGCTTACGAAAATAATCCGCAAACCGTTCAACAGTTGAAAGAAGAAATTAGGCGAATAATTCGTGACATAACTCCGCAAATGTGTTCAGCAGTAATCGAGACAGATGTTGTATTCCACATATAATTGGACACTATCCAGCTTCGCACTGCCATAAATAACTTTCAGGTATGATATGAAACGTTTCTTTTATTCGTTATCAACATTCGAAACCTCTTAATGGAATACCCTTTATTTTTCCTCTCCAGTCACAATTCGATGCAAAAAAGCCTTTTTTCATGCCTAGAAAGCAAAACTTCTAGATATTTTCCGTGGCATGCAGACGAACATAAATGGTTCGGCTACCAACCATTTGTTTCAGTTGACCAGGGCGTTGGAACATTGTCAAGGTAAGTTTTCGGAAGTACGCGACAGCTTTCACTCTCGTTTTCTCTTGCAATTTTTCAAACCAGTACGTGCCATATAAACCAAATGCTTTATATTTGACTCAAAACTCTGCATGTTTGCGGTACGACAAAAATACGACCCTAACCTCTAAACCTCAATGGTGTTTTAAAGGTCCTGTACTAGCAACAAAATGACATAACAAATTACACAGTGAATCAACCCATGTTTCGAGCGCCAAAACTTAAAAAAATTAAGAATTATTAACCACCACTGGTAGAACATTAAGGATATTACTTCCAAGTTAAATGTGTATTGCTTTTTTCATAACTAAATGTTAAAGGTAATCAAAAAGGTTCAGAATTAAGTTGAGGACATAATCTAAAAGTCACTAGTACAACAAAGAAAAAAAAATATCTACAGGTATTTTAAATCTTGTGGCATTTCACTCTTATGTTCAACGTTAATTCTAGCACGACTTTTCGGACAAGCGGTTAATATGGCAGTCTGAGCGAAACTCACGACTCAAGCCAGATTAATTCCTGGCTGCAAAATTATATGCAGGAATCTCGAAATTACGTCCCGAGGCGAACAAGCCACACTGTCTTTCCAGATTAAAACGAGTGCGTATATAATTGCAAACTAGATAATGCAATTTTGTTTGTTATTCAGTGTTTCGGATGTTGGAAAATTGCCGGTAATGAGAACAGGAAGCTCTGAAAATGAATAAGCAGAAAAAACGTTCTTTAGAAAAAGATTTTTAACAATAATACAATTATCAAATGAAAAAATGAATTAAAAGGAATAAAACAATTTTATACTTTGTTATCTATCACTTTTACAAAAGTGGTATATAACTATCACAATATAAAATAAAAATGATAGATAACAAAGTATAAAATTGTTTTATTCCTTTTTAAAAAATGAACTATCACAAAGTAACGGACAAATCAATCAATAATTTGAAAAAAATAATATTTCATGGGCAACGATCGAAAGTCAAGTACGGTAGTGAAGAATTTTTAGCTGATAACATAAATCATCGCTGTTTTTTGCTATTCATAGTTTAAGTTTAATGATTCCCTCTGCCATTCGGATCCAATATACTTCCATTCATCCAGTCCATCGGGTTTTCGGTCCTCTTGCGTGGATGTTTATGTGGTTCGTGACTCATTTACTGTCACATTGCCTCGATATATAGGCACCGCCTCCTCCGTTTCCTTTAACTCCTTTAGCCTTTAACCTTTACATATAAAGCCGTGTAAAACTAAATCCACTTAGCGTCTGACTTGTATCAAGCGGTTGAGTGGTCAGCGTCTCTTCACCAGTGGTGCGACTGAGATTTAAATTCTGGAACTAACCCCTCCAGTCTTAACCTCTGAACCGTCATGGTTCAAATATTTAATTCAAAGTACAGGATGAAGCGTTCTAGTAATTACAAAATTACCCCAGGAGGTAAACAATCCTCTGCCAGCGTTGCTGGTACAACCGGACTTTCGGATTCTGGGGCGTTCGGGCTTAAACGCAAAATCTTCGGTAGGGTGTCGGCGACCTCTGGCCAACATCTCAAACCGAAAACAAAAACTTTCTTTGGGACGGTAAATATCAACTCACTCCTGTGCCCAGGAAAACTACACGAATTGGGGCGTACATCCAAAGCAAAAAATCCAAATTTTAGCTCTGCAAGAAACCAGGTTGACAGATGATAACACCTTGGATTTCGGCAACCAGAGACTTTTTAAAAATAAAACGGACAAAAGAATACTAAAAAATACAACACACTTCGGTGTTGCGTTCGCTATCCCAAAAACCATTCTTGGTTTTATAACTAACGTCCAGCCAGTAAATAATCGACTTATGATACTATCCCTCAAGTATGCTAACAGAAACTATTCATTAATCAATGCACACCTCCCAGTAAACGAAGAAAATAAATCTAATAATGAAAAAGTAAATATGTCCTGGGAAATTCTGGAAAAGACTATTTCTCAAATTCCCTCTAACTATGTACAAATCCTATTGGGTGATTTCAACGCCCAACTATAGAAAAAAAGAAAGTACAGAAAAACAGTCGGGAGTTTTCCCTTATTTATGCAGTTTTTTATTTCTTTGGACTGCGTCCAATGAGATAACAGTAGTCAGGACCCGAATAGCAGAGGAGCACTCAAGACCGCGCAAGTTGAAGCATGCTGGGGAGACCTGGGAATCCTGCAGTGTATCGACAATGACTGAATGATGAATGATTAATGATGATGATATATATATATATATATATATATATATATATATATATATATATATATATATATATATATATATATATATATATCGCATCAAACTTTAATTTTAATTCGAATGTAATAAATTTGGCATGCAGAAGATTGACCTGATGTTTTTTAATAACTTAAATAAATAATTTAAATAACTTAAGCCAAATGGAACTTGTTTTGCAGGTAAGTTACAATAAGAATCAATTAATTAAGACTTTATTTGAACTCATTAGCCATAAAATGGAAACGGATTGTAATACTTCAGTTTGTACTGCAGCCTTGAAAAAGGAAGCAATAAATTTCCGAAATCTCGGCGTTTATAAGGAAAGAGTGTCATTAAACAATCCAGACCACTACCCCAAGAAAATTGATAATTGCTCTGTATATAATATATATATATATATATATATATATATATATATATATATATATATATATATATATATATATATATATATATATATATATATATATATATACCAGGTGTCCCATTAAGGATGGATCGCGGGCGTATCTTGAAAACTATTTATCCCACAGCCTTGGGAAAAAAATATTATACTAAAACTGACCGTGAGAAATTCACCAAAAATATTTTTAAGCTTCTAAAACGACCGCAAGAGGGCGTGACCGGCTAAACATTTTTAAAAATCATTTTTTTGTGTATTTTCAAGTGTTAACCGAGTAAGAAAAATTCTCAGTTATAATTAGCAAACTGTCTCCTACAACTTTGTTTTATGATATTTTGTCATAACTTCGCGAATAAAGAAGTGGGGGGGAGTTTTACCTATTTAGATAAAAATTTTGGATTCATTTAAAAGGCAGTTGCTGGGACAATCAGATAATCTGGAAGATAAATTATTTAGTTTATAAATGAAACCGCGAGGTGGCGTTACATTCAACAATAGCTTTTTTGAAGTTTTGTTCAGTTTTTTCAAATGGAATGGTACAGCTTTTATTACATGGTTAGAAAGGTAATTTAAAGAGGAATCATCCAGTGAAAACCCGAAATCGATATCTCTAAAGTGTGAAGGAAGGCAAACATTAGGTTAATATTTTTTTTAACTTGATGCAGGTAGTAGTGAAATAATAACTGATTTTTTTCAGAAAAATCGAAATATCTCTTGACATGTCAGAGATATTGATTTCGGGTTTTCACTGGAGGATTCCTCTTTAAATTACCTTTCTAGCCATGTAATAAAAGCTGTACCATACTAAGACCAATTTATAACTTAATATTATGGTAAAAATTAAAACTAACTGATTTTTTCAGAAAAATCGAAATATCTCTTGACATGTCAGAGATATCGATTTCAGGTTTTCACTGGATGATTCCTCTTTAAATTACCTTTCTAGCCATGTAATAAAAGCTGTACGATACCATTTGAAAAAACTGGACACTGGACTGGACCTCGCGGTTTCATTTATAAACTAAATAATTTATCTCCCAGATTATCTGATTGTCCCAGCAATTACCTTTTAAATTAATCCAAAATGAGGAAAATCGGTTTAGGCAAACGGACATTAGATGACTTTTTATCTAAATAGGTAAAACTTCTTTATTCGCGAAGTTACGACAAAATGTCATAAAACAAAGTTGTAGGAGACAGTTTGCTAATTATAACTGAGAAGTTTTCTTACTCGGTTAACACTTGAAAATACATAAAAAAAGGATTTTTTAAAATGTTTAGCTCGTCACGCCCTCTTGCGGTCGTTTTAGAAGCTTAAAAATTTTTTTGGTGAATTTCTCATGGTCAGTTTTAGTATAATGTTATTTTTTTATTTATTGGGATTTTTCGGTCAATTAATAAATATATAATACAATAAATTTAACAAATACAATACATTTTATTGTTTAGTTAACGTTTCAGTTTAATAAAAAACCATCTTCAGAACAACTCTACAATATACCTTAATTTTATAAAAAATACAAATTTATATCTAAAAACCTACCAATATCTAATTAAAGAATTAATTTCCTAAACTTTTTAAATAAAATATGACATGTTTTTTTCAATTTTTGATTGACATATTTTTGACTTTGATATATTTAACAATTTTTTTACCTTTATATTTTTTGTTTCTTATTATAACCTCATAATTGTTAGCCATTGTCAATCCACTGAAGGAAGAAGGCCTCCCCAGCATGCTTCCAACTCGCGCGGTCTTGAGTCTTCTTCTGCCATTCGGGGTTTATGATGTCATCAGTCCAGCGTTTTTTTGATATATATATATATATATATATATATATATATATATATATATATATATATATATATATATATATAACCTTCTTCCTGGAAATGGACCTTTATATTCTCTCTTCCATCAATTTTATCTTTATTCGTTAAAATATAATTGTGAAATATAGATTAGATTGGCTATCAAGAGAAAAAGATCAATAAGAAAAACAATTTAATATCATAAAATAATCCATGATATCGCTTTAAACTCCTCACAAACGTTTTATTAATATTCGGGCTATTCGGGCTTCCTTTCAGACCCACATACCGACATTATAAATTATTTAAACCCCAATTGCAACCCCTCTTTGTACAAAAATTCCAAACGATCTACCCCATATAAGATCGTTGTTCTTATAGTTCAATATATTCTACGTCGGAATTACTTCCCCTCATTTTTGCGATAAGGCATGTCTAATTCGTTATCTTTTAAGTCTATCGCTGTTACCCTTAGAAATGGATGGCTGGATAATAAAATGAAAAAACTACTATTGTATGCCAATGTCAAGACTTTCCAGCAAGTATACAAAAATTAGATAACCTTTTTGAACGAATTATTAAAGGGATGAAACAGCTTCATTTACTTTCAACTTAGGTTCCTTACTGTCTTATTGAATGCATAGAAATGTAATTCCTATTATAAACTAAGTGATTCTCAACAGATATGGATCCAAGATGAACCGGATTTATGTTTGCAACTAAGAATTAAAAATTAAATATTAGATTTGGGGTAAAACAACTTTATTTTGCATCACGATAATACAACATCGCAACACCGACACTTCGTCAATGTTTCTATACTAATCAAACAAATACTATTCCAAAAGCACCATATTCATCAAATCTAGCACCGTCTGACTTTTTTTCGTCCGTGCGATAGAAGAAATGATTTCGGACGCTGTTTCGAATCCAAAACAAGTCTGTGTGATTATTTTCTCCTGATTTATCTCCGTGTGATTATTTCCTGTTCCCAAAACTCAAATTGACCGTGAAAGGGACGTTTTATGACAGCGTTTTACAAGTCCAAGAAGCCGTGACGAGAGCCATTGAATCGATTCCGAAAACCGACATAAAAAATTAGTTGAACGGGCCCAGCAATGTATCGATGCAGAAGGGATGTATTTTGAATAGAGGGAAATATTTTTTTTTTTATTTAAAGTTCCGTTATTTTTTCGATATAGGAGAAGGTGGGGTAACCCGGGGTCTTTAAGGTTTATCGGTTAAACCAAACGAAAAATAAAACTCTTAGTAAAATAAATTAATAAAAAAAGACATCCCGTTTGCCCCGTCAGGCCGCACCCCAAGGTCAAGATGGAATACTAACACTCTCCAGTATTCAATCTTCACAAGAAGGACAGATGGACAGAAAGATAGAAGGACAGATGTGAACAGAATCCTCGTCGTCATCTTCCATGCCGGAACAATCACATTAAGCAATCACATTTGAGCATTCTTCTTCTTCTTCTCTTTTTTTGGTTTGTTTTGTTTTTCTACTTTTTTTTCTCTTTTATTTTTATTTATATTACACCCCATCATTCCCCTATTGAATGAAACGATCGCAACTAACATAACATTATGATTTTGTTTTAATAAACATAGTTTAAATAAATATATGAAAATTATATAAAATAATAAACAAAAATATTTTTGCTTGCCAAATCCTAAAGTGCACCTCCCGGTTCTCAGTAATCAGCATACTGAGTACCTTTATGGAAAAACTACTAGATGGCTTAGTAGTATCATCAAAGCTCAATCGGAATATCAAAATAACGTGGGTCCCTATCTACCCCCACTACACCGTCTTACCCCACCTTCCCCTACTGTGTATAGCATTTGTTCTTTTATTTAAAATGTATTTCCATCAAGTCTCGGCTACCTCAGATAAAATTTTTTTAGTTTAGTTGAAAGTCTTATAAAATAATGCTTTTTCAAATTACAACACATCATACAACAATTTGTTGTATGTTGTGTTATACACATTACATACAAGAATTTGTACTGAGGTAGCTGATACTTGATGGAAATTAATTTTAAATAAACAAACACAGATTTATTTCTAAATTTCCACTATATTTAAAACTTGTATGTATTACAATTGTTCCAACATACAACATACAACAACCCCTTTTTCCAATACGAACTATATTCAACTAACACCAAGAAGATTAGGTATTATTAGGTCAATGGACAGTTTAGGTTACTACGACCTAAGGTTGTTACTGTGTAATATTTTTCTTTTTCTACCGTTTTTCTCCTTTATTTTTATTTATATTGCATGCCATTATTCCCCTATCGAATGAAACGACCGCAACCGACATAACACTACGATTATATTTCAGTAAACATAGTTTAAACACACAAGTAGTAAAACATACTTTACGAACAAACACGCATCTCATATGTATACAGAATTAAATCAAATAATAAATACAAATATTTTTGCTCCCCAAATCCTAAAGTACACCTCCCGGTTCTCAGTGATCAGCATACTGAATACCTTTAAAAATATAAATACCTTAAGAACTACTAGATGGCGTAGTAGTACCATCAAAGCTTAATCGGAATATCAAAATAACGTGGATCCCTATCTAACCCACTACCCTGTCTTACCCCACCTTTCCCTATTGTATATAGCATTTGTTTTTTTATTTAAAATGTATTTACATCAAGTGTCGGCTACCCCAGTTAACGATTTTTAGTTTAGTTCAAAGTTTTATAAAATAATGTTTTTTAAAATTTCAAAGTCAGTTACAACAATTTGTACTGAGGTAGCTGTAACAAAGATTTATTTCTAAATTTCCACTATATTTAAAACTAATACGTATTACAATTGTTTCGACATACAACACCTTTTTCAAATATGAACTATATTCAACTAACTGTAAGAAGATTAGGTATTATTAGATCAATGGACTAGGTTACTACGACGTTAGTTTAATATAGATCATATTTGAAAAAGGCTGGCTGTGGGTCAAATCAATGGTAATACAGACAATTTTAAATATAGTGAACTTAGATGTAAATCTTAGTTTATTTATAACAATTTTCTCCATTTCAAAACTCCTATGTTACATCTATAACACAAAACTTAGCCTAAGAAAGAACTAGTGTTAGCCAAAAAATAAGATATTTTAATTCAAAACTGTAGACCTTCTTTTGGACTATCCTTTATATGTAATTGCCGACCATGACTAATTTTATAACGTATTTTCTTCGAATTTTAATCGACACACTGCGATATCTGAACAAGTACATTTCACACAGTTTGATTGAATAAGAAAAATGCGACTTTGTATCATGAAATATGCAGTGATAACGACTTGCAAACATTGCAACGTTCAACTGTTAGATAGTTATTCAGATTTTAGTTTACACAGGTGCGAAACATTCAACCGCTTGAAGCAAGATAAACATTCTTACATTGGCCGCCTCATAAACAGAATTGCCATACGATAATTAATATAACAGTAACAATGTATTAAAATATAAAATATTGTTGTATGTAGATCTGTCAATGTTATCAAGTTGTGTAATTCATTCATAAAAAAATAATAATTTTAATTATTATTATAAAAGTTTTATAATTATTTCGATCTATTGCGCGGTTGGCTCTTAGTGAAACATAGTAACAATGATAGTGATTAAAACAATTTGTACAAATTTGTATTTTGAAACAAACTGGTTTTTGTTTCACAATATATTCAAGATATTATCTGACATATTTATATTAATATAAAAAACATTGAAATTTATATTATATAATATTTTATGGCAAAGTATATATCGGGGTATAGTTCGCGAATTGCTATTATACAGCTACACAAAAGTTATTATAAGTCCCCTAACCTTAATCCCATTGAAAACGTTTCGCATTATTTAGAAACTTTTTTAAGGAAACATGAAATTACTAATAAAGAAGCAATAGATTGATCTATTTTATTGACGTATTTACTATTAATATCGATTTATAATTGTTTAAATACTGAAATTATGTGTTATTAATTTTCCTAATAAATTATTTTTTTTATTTTTATAAGCACACTTATAGCTTCTCCGAATATTTTTGGGATCCACTATAGGTATTTTTCGTATTCAGGCAATTAGGCTTTTGAATAAAAAATAATTATCGATTTTTTTACTTTATTTTAAAACTTTATCATAAATAATATTGATAATCTTTTTTTTTTTATTTATAAAACATCCCTGAGGAAGTTTTCCAAAATTACAATCTGACCAAAGTTGATCAATGAGTAATGTTGTACAAACCTAAGTTACAAGTTACAAGTTAAGTATACTCACTAGTATCCCTTAAATTAAATCCAATAACTTAATTACACCAATATTAACGTATACACCAGCACTATGCTCTGCTTTTTTACTAACACAAACGTTCATACCAACTCAACGGGTTTGGTCCTCTTAAGTCTTCTGATTTGACTTGCATTATCAAGGAGCTGGATGGCCTCGACATTGACGTGCTGAAGAAGTCGCTGCTCGTGACTCTGGGCAAATCTGCTAATGGTCTGGGTAACGGTGTCCATTTCCAAGTCCCTATGGAGGTCACTGTTTCTGAAATACCAAGGGGCATTTGCAATGTTCCTTAGTACTTTGTTTTGGAATCGCTGGATTATTTCCAAGTTGTTCTTTTTGGCACAACCCCACAGCTGGATGCCATATGTCCATACGGGCTTTAGAATTTGTTTGTACAAGAGTACTTTGTTGTAGACTGATAGAGGGGAATTTCGTCCAAGCAGCCAATACATTTTTCTAAATTTGATGTCAAGTTCTTCTTTTTTCTTTTTGACATGAGCCCTCCAGCGTAGCTTGGCATCTAATGTTATACCCAAATATTTTGCTGTATTAGCATATGGTACTTGGATATTATTTATACTAACGAGGATATGTTGATTTCTTTTGTTCGTAAAATTAATATGGGCGGATTTAGACTCATTTAATTTGATTCGCCATTGCTTAGTCCAGTTGTTAATTTTATTAACTGAGGTTTGCAGGTTTATTGCCGCTTCTTCGTGGTCTACGCCTACAGCCATAATAGCAGTATCGTCAGCAAATGTTGCTATCGTGTCTGGGTCTAATTCAGGAATATCACTGGTATATAATAGGTAAAGGACTGGTCCCATTACACTACCTTGCGGTACTCCTGCTTTAATATTTTTTAGTTCAGAGTATGCATCTTCCTGTTGAACTCTGAAATATCTATCTGAGATATAAGACTTTAATAATTGCGCAAACTGTTTAGGCAAAAGCTTGTTTAATTTGTAGTTGTGGCCCTCATGCCACACTTTATCGAAGGCTTGGGCCACATCGAGAAATACGGTAGAACAATTTTTTTTTTCTTCCAGTGACTTTTCAATTATATTTGTTATCCTATGGACCTGGTCTATAGTTGAGTGGCTTTCTCTAAATCCAAACTGATGGTCTGGAATTATGTTTTTATCTTCAATGATTGACTTCAATCTTTTAAGGAATATTTTTTCAAACAGTTTTGAAATAACAGGTAGCAAGGAGATTGGCCTGTAAGATGAAACTTCATTCGGTGGTTTTCCGGGTTTTGGGATCATTATCATTTCTGCTACTTTCCATATATTAGGTACATACTTTAATCTAAAAGATGCATTTATAAGATATGTAAGTTTTACTATAGCTTTACGAGGAAGCTGTTTCATGACTTCTCCCGTGATTAAGTCAAACCCTGAGGCTTTTTTTGTGTTGATGTTTTCTTCAATTTCTGATGCAATTTCTTTTGGGGTAACCGGTCTTATGTCACTTTCTTCTTGGGCAAGATTTTCCCAGTCAAGTATGTTTTCACCTTCATTTGGCTGGAAAGTCCCTTCTAAATATTCAGAATATCTGTTAGCTTTTTGTAAATTGCTTTTTGCCCATGTTCCATCTGCATTTATAATTGGTGGATTCTGCAGGATTGGTCTTTTTAGTGTTTTGGTAGCTTTCCATAGTGAATAGTCAGTTTTACTGTCATTTGACAGTTCACTTAGGTAGTTACTTATAGTATAATTTTTATTTTTTTGTATATCCCTTTTCAGTTGCTTTGTTGCATTATTTAATCTAGTTCTATCTGCTGGCGATCTAGATTGATGCCATATTCTTCTAAGCCTTCTTTTTTCGGTTAGGAGTTCTTTTATTTCTCTGGGGTAGTTATTGCCTTTGGTTCTAGGAGTAATATTAGGTGTGTTATCCTATGCAGCCCTTTGGATAACGTTCATTTCTTAAGTGGACTCTCAAGTCTACCGTTTCTTCAAGTTGAAGTTTAAAACTCCGCCAGTCAGTCAGTCGATTTGTCAATATAGGAGGAGTTTCCTTCTGTATGATGCTATCACTTAAGATCAGAAGAATGGGAGAGTGATCAGAGTTCATATACCATGCCTCGTCCACATGCATATAGCTTACAGACACATTTCTAGTTATGAAAAAATCAAGTAGATCTGGTATTTTATTGGGGTCTGTAGCCTATATCCGGTATATATAGGTCTGTAACCTATATCCGTGACTATTTAGAAAGTCTAAATATTGTTGTTTTTTCAGAGCATGTCTAGGCGGACAGTAAACTGCGGAGACTATGATCTCATATGTTTTAGTTTTAATGTTTACAGAGGCAGCTTGAAACTGTTCTGTTTTATATCCCATTTCTTGGTGATGCTTGATTGATTCCTTAATTACGATGGCGCTTCCACCTTTGGCGGTATTTTCGGGATGTATGGTATGGTATACTTTATAGCCCTTGAGTTCAATGTGTGATTCATTAGTAAAATGAGTCTCAGAAATGAGGCATATATCAATATTTTCCATATCTAGGACTACTTGCAGTTCTTGTTGGTGTTGCAAGAGTCCATTGGCATTCCATTCCATAATTCTAAGGTTATCTGCCATTTGAATATTTAGGAATAGCTCCTTTAGCGCTATTTTCGAGTCTGCTAATACGTTCGTCCATTTGTGTTAATTTCTCCATTATTTGTTGAAGAGAGTCTTGAATAGAAACGTGTTGATTTTGTTCTTGGGTAGGGCTTTTAGGCTTACCAGTAACTGTTTCGCTAAAAGATTTTTTTCCTGCACTTGCGATGTCGGCTGGCGCTTGTTGATTATTTCTTTGTGGCTGTTTAGGAAGAGTTGGTTTCTTGGTAAGTTTATCCTTTAATTTTTGCATTTCTTTGACAACTATGCTTCCTCTGTAGTTGGCTGGATGTCCTTCTCCACAGTGTACACATTTTGGTTGGGTATTTTTTGGTTTATCACATTCCATTGTGAGGTGCTTACCAGTACATCTAACCCAACGTGGCTCCATAGCGCAGTATTTTTGCGTGTGACCGTATGCTTGACATTTTTTACACTGTGGCACCAGCCTGGATTTTCTCAGTGGTAGAATTTCAACTCTGACTCCTAATATATCAGTTATTCCGTATATTTTATCCACACTCTCGTTGTGGTTAAATGAGAGCATGAACATATTTAAGGGTTGCTTTGTTTTATATTTTAATTTTGGGGTGGCTTCTATGAGTTTGTAGCCTCGTTTTTGCATTTCTTGTACAATATGTTCTGGTTTTACAGAGTGATGCAGTCCGTTTACCATAACTTTAATTGGCCTATTCTGCTTATTCTCATAAGAATGCCAAGAATATTTCTTTTGGCTCACGATAGCGTGAAGATCATTAAAATTATTAATGTTGTCCACTATGATGGGTGGAGGTGCTTGTATTTTTTTAGTCCTTTCTACGTTAATCCTGCTAGTCTGTTGTAGTGGTGGTGTTAGCGAAGTATCCATTTTTCTTTTCTTCCTGTTCTTTGTACGTATCCACCCTGTCTCGCGAGCCAGCTCCTCTTCATCGGTATTGTATTCAGCTGTCCCTAGCTCTTCGGTCTTGCTAGACAGTTTCTTTTCTATCCCTGAAGATTTTATGTTCAGTTCTTCATACATTTTATGTATTTTATCTAGTTGGGATTGTAGTTGGACCACTCTATAGATGGCAGTATTTTTTTCATGCTCAGCTGATTTCCAGCTGTTATATAGTATCTGTTCATTTTGTGAACGTGGATAATCTTCTTGAAATAATAATGCCTGGTTTGTTTGCATTAAAATCCCCTCCTCCGACGCTGCTGTTGGCTGATATAAAGCCATCCTTATTTATTTCATTCACTTAGGAATGTAGGTATTGTGTTTCCCGATAAATAAACGATCTCGACACGGCCCGGCCGCCGGCATCACTCGCCGAATATGACTTTTTTTATTACTTTTATTTACGATAAGATAAGAGCGCATTCGAAGCACTTGTTTACCGTACAATAGTCAAGTAAATACTGATATTGATAATCGATGCGAAAAACTTTTTAAAAACTTGTTACAATTAATTATAAATGAATTAAAATGTATCAAATTTAAATAAAAATCATGTGACTACGAACGCGCCAGGATTGGCTGCTATGTTTGTGACGTCGTCAACGGTTTCTATTCGTATATATACTGTCAAAATTATTGTTGGTTAAGTGACAAAGGGTTCATAAAGGCTAATTGTAATAATATACCTGCAGTGGATATTTTTATGGTCACAGATTTTCTGAAAAATGACATCCGGTTCAATTCAGCTGAAGTTCGAGGTGCTAAAGCATCGATGTAAGTTTCTTTTTTAAATAATAATGTAAATGTAAATAAGAAACAAAACATTTCTATTAAATTTAATTAAATTATTTGTAGGGTGTTACGAGAAAGTTACTGTGACAAGGCTATATGTTTTGTTCAATTTAACCGCAAAAATGGTATTTGCATTGTAAAAGTACGTGTATGTCCACCACATAAAGTTCGAAGTAAAGCTTGTATAGTTACCTTGACTATTAATGAAAAATTAAGAAAAGTTCAAGACACTCAATGTTACGATTGTGCAGCTTCAGCAGATAATAAATACTCAAACAAAAAAAATTATAAATTATATATTTGGAATACTGGTTTTCAAAAATAATGAAAAATGTTAAATATTGAATAACCAAAAGATATTTTCTAATTTTGTAATTATTTTTTAGCGAAAAAACAATATAAATCATAATTAGAAAAACAAAATACATACATTCTGTTTAAATCGCTAATTGTATTTCAATAAAGAATACGCTGTTAAATATACATAATTAAAACTTCCTCCAACTAGGATAATATATTACAGTAGATTATAATATGTAAACTACATTAATAATCAATTCAGAACAAAAACAATAACTATCCAAAATTATATACATATTTATTTGATTGCTTTCATTGAAGTTTGCAATCCTTTTAAAACCACACTGATTCTTCAAACCACCATACTAAACTCTATCAACAATATTTTCAAAAGAAATCCAACCATACAACATTATTGTTTTAATTAAAGTTTTCACTATTTTTAAAACGATAGCGATTTTTTACCTTACATGTTTTACAAAGTAAAACATGTAAGTTTAAGAATATTTGCAAATATAAATAAATGTGGCTGCTAACTAATTCTAAGGCATGACCAGCTAGAGATTTTCTAAATAAGAGAAGGCACCTAAACCTTTTTTATTTGAATGGAAAACTTATAGTCGAAGTGTGGGACTCTCCTGTTAAGGTCTACCCACTATGTACCACAACATATCCTGGAACTACTGAATAATTTTTTAATCTATGTTTAAACATACCCTATCAAATGAATATGTTCAATCAATAGATGAAATGTACCAAAATCCTGAGAAACAAAATATTTTAACTGTTTTGTTTTTATTTAGAATATACATATACCATTTTCTTTACTTTGTGTTTGGATAGTAGGTTTGCTTTTATATTTTCTTTTTTTTACATACTCCTTCAGATGTTTGTTTTGTTTCCATAGAAAACTACTTTGCTAGTCCTTAATTTAACTAATTAGTGTTCATCCAACTAATCACACAAATTTCTGTACTCTTCGACCATCTACAAATTAGGTCATCCTGAAAAATGTTCATAGGTATAAGACTTTTCAATACGATTACCTTCACAATCGGTAGTCTAATTTTGTTCTTGTCTGTTCTTATCTAATTCTTTAATTATATTGTTCACATCCTATAAAATTGATGATCCTGTAAGGCTTTTTTATTGGTACTACCCTCGGTTGTGTTGTTACATGAAGATTAATTGCGGACACACAGGAATATTCTTTCTTATAAATTTGACACGTTAATTTGTTATCCCTACATGAATTAAATTATATAAATAAAAGAAAAACAAATGCAAAAAACAAAAGGAACCCTAATCTGATTTAATTCTGAACTTACTTTTGAGCCTCCATATATATGAGAATAACGTCGAAAACAGCACCGAAAGCCTAAATGACAATTAAAAGCAAGTATATTTGCAAACCAACAGTCAAAGATATAGGTTAAACCTATAGAACAATGACTAAAGATCGATAAATTATTTTATTTGCCCGAAACTCCGATTCTTTCGGAACGTCTGTTCAAAAACCGGGCGAAAGAATAGTTCGGTATTAAGTAATCGAATTGCCCCGAGCCGAACCGATTTGCCTTCGGTACATTCTGTGAGGTCACAGATTGCTCCGATTGTTTTCGGGAATTGTCGGCGTGTCATCGGTACTAAGTTTAAAAATTTATTTTCAATTTAATATAACTTTTTAATTATGAGGAAAAAATAAAAATAGTTTTGTTATAAAACATATATGATCTTTCCATTTATGACAAAAAAAAATTGTTCAAAAGCGTAATTGGAGTTCTGAAAAAAAATACTATAAATGGAAAGGTCAGACAAAACTATTTTGTTTGTAATAATTAGAAAATTATATCAAGTTGAAAATAAATTTTTAAAGCTAGTACCGACGACGCGCTGGCAGTGTCCGAAAAAAACGGAGCGCGTGTGACGTCACAATGTTTATTTCTCCTCAATATTACTGGCAGCTGATATTAGTGTTTTAGTTTTTAATTAATTTATTCTTCTTATTATCATCAGTGTATTGATAAATTTATTGAACATGGCAAACCTAAAAGGTTAGCTTGGCTGTTTCTTACCATTTTGTGCGAATACTACAAAAACAACTTCCGAAAAAATGTTTTTAAATATGCCATATGATGTCAAACGTCGAAATCAATGGTTCTAAGAATCACGACGGACATCCTTGTCCGAAAAATTTCGTGGTTATTCAAAGCAACATTGAAATTGTGCGTGAATTTATAAAAATCTTTGTTGCAATACATGGAAATTGAATTAAAAATGTCTAAAGATTCGATTCATCGCATTTTGACCGATCATTTAGGACTTCGGAAGGTTTGTGGACGCTTTGTTCCACACAAATTGACTGACGATCAAAAATTGGTTCGAATCCAACATTGCAACGACTTGATTTAAGAGTCGAAAAAGGATAAAAACTTTAAGTGCAGTATGTAGTTACTGGTGATAAGAAGTGGTGTTTTCAATATGATCCAGAAACCAAGCGTCAAAGTGCCGAATGGAAGCACTTGAGCGAGCCAAATCCGAAGAAAAGTCATCTCGAGAAGTTATTAAGTATAATTAAAACTATGTTGATTTATTTCTACGATTCGGAAAGAATTGTGCACAATGGGTTCAGAGAATAGTGTTCCAGGAGTTTCCACCTGGTCAAACGATTAATGCTGTTTTTTATCTTGGTGCTATGAAGAGTTTGTTGTCGCGTATTCGTCGTGTGCGGTCACAATCCCATCAACAAGGCAGCTGGCGCTTTTTGCACGATAATGCGTCGTCCCATCGCTCGACGCTCATCACTGGTTTATTGATTAAAAATTTCATTTAACCATCAATTATTCAGCGTTATGCCGATACTGCAACTATTCAGAAACGTCGATCGCCATCCTGAAGGACATACCTTTGGGCGAGCTCAAAATGTCATTCGTCAACGTAATTGACAATGCATAACGTTGTATTGAGACATATTGCATGTCCTGTTTTCCGTAAGAAACACCTTGTATATATACAGTGATGGCCAAAGTATTTTCGCAGCATATTGTTTTTACAATAAAATTGATTTTTTTAAATACAAACGAAAAAAAATTAATCGAATTATTGTTTTTTGGTTCGAACCAAAATCTAATTTTTTCCAGAATTTTTTTTATCTCAAATGGAATAGGTAAAATAAGTTTTAAATGAATATAATGTCAAAAATTGAATGGACAAAAATATTGGCACCTTTAAATATTTATCAAATATTATAAAGCAAGACGCTGATAAAGACTTGTTTCTACCTATGGAAAAGTATTTATTGTGGTCGAATATTACTATCGCGTAGCCTTTTGATATGTGCATTAGTCGAGGTATCTAGAAAATAAATAATTTTAAATAAAATGGATCGTAAAAGCAGAAAACTACAGTGACTGAAAGAAAAATAATAGTTTGTAGCTTATAACGTGCCACATCAGTTAAACACCTGTCCTCAGTCACCTGACCTAAATCCTATAGAAAATCTGTAGAATGAACTAGAAAAGCGGATCAGAAAACATTACATTTCAAGCAAAAGTTAATTGAAGGAAATTCTTCTATGAGAATGGACGTCCTTAGGGCAAGAAAGTACTCAAAAACTAGTTCACTCCATGCCAAACCGTCTAAGAGAAGTTATGAAGAGAAAACGACTTCCTAGAAAATATTAACTTTGTATATGGTACTTTCATTAGGTGACTTTTTAGGACAACTTTTAGGACATTATATTAATTTTAAATTTTTTTTATCTATTTCATTTCAGTTTATCAATTTTTTTGCGTAAAATTTAGATTTTGGTTTGACGTAAAAAATATACAACTAACTACATTTTTTGCGTTTGTATTTTGTAAATATATATTTTTATTTAAAACAAAATGTGCTATACCAATACTTTTGTCTCCCACTGTATATATATATCATATATATAATTTTTGCAATTATCTGTGAAATTAGTATGACTCGAATAATTCTCATGTAGAAGAAAATTCTCATATATTTCGATTTCCCATTTTTTATTGTTTTTTTCTTCGAAAAACTTCCAAACTACAACTCATAGTTGTCTACCGGGAATTTTTCTAACGCATCGAGACAGGTGGGTCTTTTGAGATATAACCCTATTCACAATCTAAATCGGGATCGTTTTGTCTTTGAGTTATTCCAATAGATTTATCGGCAAAATCAACAGTTAGAAAACAATAGAGAAATTTGTTAGCATTACAATATTCGACATTGGGGATATCTAAGGAATTGAATTATTGATTAAAGGATACTCCTTATTTTATAAACTCGACAGGTTTTTTTTATATTTCGGTTAGGAGTCATGTTTGACTGATATTGATTTTCTGTTTAACATCACTGTAATGATGGAAGGATAATATAGAGTTGTTTAATAAAGAACTCATTTCAATGTTAGACTTAATTGATTGCAGTAAGACCATCTTGATAGGAGATCTGAACATTGATTTGTTTAGACAAGATTGTGATGTTGATAAATACAGAAGCATCATGTCAAAGAGGAGCTTCTATACATTCGCCCCCTGTATAACTAGGCCAGGTTTAATGGGTGAATTTGGCACTTGTCTTGATCACATATACATTAATTTAGGTGTGGGTCAAAGCGATATTAAAATAAAAATAATTCAGTCTGATATAACTGATCACTACTTTTTATGTTTGTGTTTTAGTAATATAGTAACTGGTAAATATAATATTACCCAATGCGGTAAAATAAATTATAAGAGAATGTTAGATCGGTTACGTCAGGTAGATTGGAGTGACATTTACCGATATAGTGATGGGAACTCGGCCGTCGAAGCATTTTATGTAATATATAATGACATCCTGAAGGATTGCGAAGAGGAGTATAAACCAAATGCCAAAAAATGGAAATTGAAGCCATGGATAACCAATGGCTTAGTCAATAGTATTTATATTGCAATTAGCATTGTGTAATTATATTGAAAGTGGATTAATCAGAAAGGCTATCTTGAACTTTTAAATAACTATAGAAGTTACAGAAATTATTTAGACAAACTATTGAAACTGGTGAAAAGGAAATACTTTGAAAGACAAATTGCCAACTGTGATGGTAACATGAAAAAAAATTGGTAGACAATTAATGAATCAGTGGGTCATGGAAGGACTAAGCGTCAGGGGCTTACTCTATGCGATAACCTAGGGCTTAACCATGTTAGGGGGGGATAAGTGTCGCAAGCATTTTCTAAGTATTTTGATGGTGTACTTGGGGCTGTTACAAAGCAAGTCGAGCAAGAGCAGCAATACCAAAAATGCGACAGATCTTCCCTGCTGCATACAGTCATTTGCAGTCATTCCTGTTGATCACAGTACTGTGAAGAATATTATCAGCGCATTAGATACAAATATGTGTACGGGGTATGATGAGCATGGAACTAAAATGCTAAAACATATTAAAAATCACATTATATATTTAATATATCAATTACAACAGGAGTATATTCCAGTCAATTTAAAAAAGCTGAGCTTGTGCCAATTTTTAAAGACGGTAACAATTCGATCTTATTGTGATTTTGCCGATGATATCAAAAGTCTTCGAAAAATTAATGGTTCAACAGTTAACTAATTACTTAGACAAAATAAAGTTTCTTGCAGAAACTCAATACGGCTTTAGGAAGGGACTGAGAACGAATCCAGCCTTCTTTCGACTTACCAGTTACTTGTATAAAAACCTTAATGAAGGAAAATATGTAAGTGGATTATTTTTGGATATTAGTAAGGCGTTTGATACTGTATCGCATTCTATTTTATTAGAAAAGCTGGAAACATTAGGGATAAGGGGAACTATCGGCAAATGGTTTCATAGTTATTTATCTGGAAGAACTGGATTGTTAAAGTTAATGTGTATAAAAGCACAGAGAGATCAATGTTATGTGGAGTCCCTCAGGGTATTGTGTTAGGCCCAATACTATTTATAATTTATATAAATATCCCTTAGTTTCTTAAGAATAAAGGGCCACATTTTTACATTTGCCGATGACACAGCCCTGCTATATGCAGGGGATACAAAATTAAAAGTGCTGAAAAATATCCAAAACGATTTGAAAATATTGAAAACTTGGTTTGTTGGAAATGAAATGCTCGTTAACATGAATATGACTAGGATGCTTCATTTTATACTTCAGAAACCCTAGCACTTCCATAAGCATATTAAATGGCATCATTTAAACTATAGAGATGCATAATGTGAATGTATTGAGGTGAAACAGTCTGCTACAGTCAAGTATCTTAATGTTACTTTGGATGAGCTACTTTCTTGGAAACCTCATATACTTAATTTAAAGAAAAGGCTCTTTTTTGTGATGGCCCACTTTAGAAAAGCATCAGAGTGTATGTTCAGATTTATTAAGATATATATACTACGCTCTTGCTAATTCTATTTTAACATATGGAATTGTTGCCTGGGGTGGCACATACAATAGCCATCTTGAGTCATGATTGAATGCAACAATTATTTCTAAGGATAATGTTCAGGAAATCGAGGGACCACCCGAGTAGGGAACTTTTTATTATGACTGGAATTTTTCCATTAAATGCCAGCATTATGTAGCGATAGCTGTTCTCCTATATAAACATCTTAGCTCTCTGGGGTATAGTTCATTATGACATAAGGCCTGGTGGTGCAACTGTTCTAAACATTCCATTCACGAACAAAACTGGGGTGAGAAAGTCCTCTTACGTCTTGACCCATCGGTTATTTAACCTTTTGCCGGAAAACATTGCCGGATAACACTGTGAAAAAGAACATCAGTTACCGTACATTTAAGCAAAATATAAAGAAATTGTGCACGCCTCATTCAGGTCGGTGTTTGTCAGCGTGGCTGAATTGATTTCCCTTGTTCTTGAGCATTAATGTATGGTGTGGGGTTGTGTCCTTTTTCATCATTTTGTTCTATTTCATGTAATGTAAATGTCTGTGCTGAAATGCAAAAATGCAAAAGAAGAAGTGCAAAAATGGCAAGAGCACTATGCAAATAAAAAAAATATGTGCCGTTTTCGAATGTCACAAGAAGAACAACTAAAACTAAAAATAAACTATATTAGTCATCTTAAAAATATTACCATCGTGAAAAAATGTATTTAAAATTAGTTCTTGTCGACCGTTTTTACACAGACTCCTCCCCGATCATCATCATCAGCGAACGACACCCTAATAAATCTTAAATTCGTGACACAAAAGACGGGATCAGACCCGTGATTGACATTATCGGTGGCCGTTGTCCTCCCCGCTCCTTTGTGCTCGGATTTCGCGTCAGGAGACGACGTCAGCCTATCTCTCCGCAACGTTTACAAGCGAGCAGGTCCGCCAAAAGAAATGCCTTAATGGAATTACGACGGATTAAGAGGGATTGTTGGTAGCTTTCGGTAAATAAACATGATGCCGATGCGGATATCGTCCGAGATAAGGTATTAAGCGACGCCTGATCCATACCGGACAATCGGTTTATGGAGCTGAAACGATGGACAGGATTGCTTTACGATCTAGTGAGAATGATATTTGGAGTAGTTCAACTTTTTTATATTTAAATTGAATCATAATTTTTCATTATTATCCAGATCCTTTCTGGCCTCTACTTATCCTCAAACCCCCAAGAAATTCCTAAGCGATATGCGTTTTAAATATATCGATTGAAAAAACCTTAAAAAACATAAAGAAATAGTTTCCTGATCTTCCTGAAAGACACTTCATTAAAGGCATATAATTATTGGTAAAAAAATTATTAGTAAAGAGTTAGACGTGTTTATTTAAATAAACGAACGGAGACATATATTTAATAAACGACTAAAAAAAATCACCATAATAACATTCAATTCACAAAAATATTAAATTCACTGTTAAATTTGAAAGCGAAAACAGCTTAAACGTCCAGGGGATTAGGAAATCTTCTAAAGACATCCATGTGTTCGATGTTCAGTGACATGGGAATGTCGGATTCATGCCCTTGTTGGAGTCATGCCTACCGACTAAAACCCTTCCCCCTCAAGGATATCTGCTCGTGGCCTGAAAACCGCCGTTAGGCATTATTTCAGGACACACAACGGATTGTCAGTCCAAATTTGCCTTACGTCTTCTCTCGTCCTCTATTTTTGTCCTCATTATTTTCTCCACCATGCCCATTATTCTTGCCCACTGTCTTTTTCCTTCCAAAAGCAGAACGCCGATGTTGTGTTCCGTCACTTCTACGTTGCATTCGGCAGCAGTAGCAATCCGGAGCGGTTCCCATCTCGGGCAGTGGAAGATTGTGTGGTCCCTTGTATCCACCATCCCACAATAGCGACAATCCTTGTCCTTTGACTTTCCCATTCTGTATAAATAATATCTGAAGGATCCATGGCCCGTTGTTGCTTGTGTTGTGTAAAAATTTGTCTCCCCTAATTTTCTGTTGTGCCACTCTCTCACGTCTCGGATAAATGTTTTTGCCTTTCCCTCATAGTCGTTCCATTCTTTGTGCCAGGCTTCCAGTAATTTCTGTCTTGCTTGGGTTTTTGATTCCTTTCCCCTTTCGAATATTGATATGCTTTCCATGATTTGGAGTCTTATTGGTGGTAGACCAGCAACGGCTAGGTTGGCCATTGTGGGCACGGTTCTATATGCACTTGTAATGCGTATTGCCATTTTTCTGTTTACTCTTTCGAGCATTGCCTCGTAATGCTTATACCTTAATACCTTTGCCCAAATAGGCGCCCCATACAAAATGGTTGATATAGTGGCCTTCACCAATATACGCCTCTTCCAGGCCCTTGGTCCTCCTGTTTTTGGGGTTATTTTATTTAGTATCATCAATGTTTTATTTGCTTTTTCACATGTCAGTTTGACGTGAGTGGTCATTTTAGCATCTTTGTCTATGAGAATCCCCATATATTTAGTTGCTCTTGTACTGTTTATTGTGGCACCCTGAATATGGATTTGGAAGTTTGTGAGTTTTCTTCTCCCTTCCAATATTACCATTTCAGTTTTTTTTGGTGATATTTTAATGCCCATTTGATCCATCTCCAGGGCTATTTTGTTAACAATATGCTGTGCCATTTCTTCCAGAACAGACCTGGTCCTTGCTATTACCACCACAGCCAAGTCATCAGCGTACGCCACCATGGTAACTCCTTTCTCTGTGCTGTTTCTCAAGATTTGATTATAGAAAATATTCCATAGTAAAGGTCCGATGATCGATCCTTGCGGTACTCCGCAGGTTATTAATATTTTGTCCCCCCACTGGGTTAATATATATCTGTCTGAGAGGTATGATTGAATCATTTTAATTAGGTACGGGCTGATTTTTACCCGATATAAGGCATTTACTATCTTTTCCCAGGGGGCTGAGTTAAAGGCATTTTCTATGTCTAACGTGACCATTGCGCAGAATTCTCGGTTATTGTAGGCCTTTGTTTTTATTTCTTCATATATATATATATATATATATATATATATATATATATATATATATATATATATATATATATATATATATATATCCCCTTTGTGGACCAGACCTTGACGGGGTAAAGGGGTTTAAGTAAGGTAATAAAGTTTTGAGCTATGCCGTCTGGAGTCTATGCTCCTGGAAGGGTCACCCCTGGCGGACAATCAAAGCAGAAGCCTCAGACTAGCATGATCCAAAATCAATTTCAATATGTTTCAATATGACAGTACAACCTCAAAAACGGCCCTCATTCCCCGGAGGCCAAGGGCCAACAATGCCAAGCCAAGGGGCAACTACCTACGGCAGCGGGAAAACCTGACCCAAGGCAGAGGGTGCTAAAAATCACCGTGTTAGATCAGGTTGCCATTGGACTTTTGACATTGCAAGGCTAAATATATAGACTATCAAAACGGAGGCCCGATTGCAAGAACTGTTAATCGAACTTGACAACATACATTGGGATATTATTGGGCTCTGTGAAACACGAAGAAAGGGTGAAGAGTTAATCAAACTGGAACCAACTGGACACGTACTCTACACTCGAGGTACGGAAAATGGCCGATGTAGCGGAATTGGATTCCTCATCAATCGAAAGCTGAAGGACAAACATTTGAAAGTACATCTGACCGACTAGCCCAATGCGTCATTAAACTGAATAAAAAGTTTAAGCTTCAAATCGTCCAAGCTTATATACCAATTATAAGCCAAAGGGATGAGGATATTGGGGAATTTTATAATGATGTGGCCCAGCTTTTATAAAAAGGAGATGATGGGTAATTTTAATGCCAGAATTGGAACAACAAGAATAGGCGAAAATGCAACTGTCCCATATGGAACTGGTGAGCGAGACAATAGAGGTGACAGATTAGTTGATTTTGAAGGACAAGAACTATATATTATGAATTTGTTCTATAAGAAAAATATCAATAGAAAATGGACACTGAAAAGTCCATCTGGGCTCACAAGCGAAATTGACTACATCATGACCAACAATAAAACAATATTTACCAATTGTAGTGTCTTTAACAATTTTAGTGTTGGAAGTGACCACCGAATGATACGAGCAAAAGTTAGGACTAACTGTCGAAGAGAACGCGAAAGAATGGTAAGATCAAAGAAGAGCAAAGTGGATTCTGGGAAACTGCTGGAGAGAGGAAGCGATTTTGAGATTGCTTTGTCAAACCGGTTTGCTGTGTTACAACATCCGGAGGAAGTGGAACTATCAGTTCAATATGAAGAAATCGCCAACAATGTGCTTCAAACGGCTGCTTCAATAGCACCAGAAGAAAAATGTCTCAAACAGACAAAAATCTCCAATGAGACCATTGATTTAATGAAGTAACGGCGGGCAATGAGAAATGCAGGTAATTCTTTTGGCAGGGTCGAATACACTAAGCTCTGCAAAATTATAAGAAAACGTATCCCAGACAACACGTGCTGATTCAACATGCAGCTAGTGCAAAAACACAACCGAGAACACCCGCAAAAACAAAACCAAGAGAACAAGCAGGATTCAGAAGTGGATTCAGTGCAATGGATCACATCCAGGTTGTACAGCAAGCCATAGAAAGGCACAACGAAAGCACCATGCCACTGTGCTTGGCTTTTATCGACTACGAAAAAGCATTTGACTCCATCTCAAAGCACGCAATAATGGATGCACTGCTTAGCCAAGGGGTAGATAAAGCATATATAAACCTATTAGGATCGATATATGATGGAGCTGCAGCCACAATTCACCTTGATGATATTGAAGTGGGAATTAATGTAGAACGAGGTCTAAGACAGGGTGACGCAATATTGCCTATTCTTTTCTCGGCTGGTCTTGAAGAAGTATTCCGTAAACTGGAATGGGAACACAATGGTGTAAAGATCAATGGTGTAAACTTGAACCATCTTATAGTTGCAGATGATATCTTTCTCCTTTTACAAGACCCAGAGGAGCTGCAAAGACGCGTACAAGAACTGCAAAGGGCTAGCGAATCATTTGGCTTGAAAATAAACCTGAAAAAGAGTCAGGTTGTGTTCAATAACTTCGCTCAGGACAGAAGAATTTCAGTTTTAGAAAGGGATTTGGAGATTGTGGACAGCTTTATATATCTTGGGCAGAGAATTTCAATGGAGGGGAATACCGCCCGGGAGGTGGAACGGCGTGTTAAATGTGGCCGGCAGGTATTTGGCAGGCTCAACATTGTTTTTAAGAGCAGACTCCCACTTTGCCGGAAAAGAAAAGTCTGCGAGTGCGTTCTATTCGTTATGACATACGGAAGTGAAACCTGGACACTCACATCACAATCAATTTATAAATTTCGGGTAGCATCCGAGGGGAATGGAAAGATGTATGCTTGGCATTACAAGACGAGACAGAAAATCCTGCGCATGGATCAGGGAACAAACAAAAGTCTGTGATATCATTGGAAGAGTAAAACAATTGAAATGGAGACGGGCAGGCCATATAGCGAGGCGATGGGACGACAGATGGACCAAGGCAATCCTGGAGTAGATACCGCTTGATCGCAAACGTCCACAAAGAAGAACGAAAGCACTATGGATTGATGACATCGACCAGAGGTCCAATATACTGGCAGAGGAAAGCCCAAGAACCCAAAACACACTCGATAAACGCTTTGAAAATTATGGATGAGATTCCATCGAAACGTCAGCAAAACCGTCTACCAGTAGACATTCAGCTAACACGGGATACCCTAGAAACTATCGTACATTTCACACCCGTGAAAATATTCGTCAAAAAACACACAGATATATATATATATATATATATATATATATATATATATATATATATATATATATATATATATATATATATATATATATATATATACAGGGTGTTAAGTAAATATGCGGCAAAAATGCAAGGGGTTATTCTTTGTCCTATTCTAAGAATATTTTGTCCTATGATGATTTTTGAAAAACCCCTTTGTTTCGAAGATACAGTGCGAACAAAATTTGCGACAACCATATTCGATATTTGTTGAAATGTTATTAATGTAAATAAAAGTAGGGTGTACGTCAATAAGTTTATCAAGTACAAAAATTGTTTTTTTCACTTGGACCTTGGAACGGCTGTTTTATCTAGTAAGTGGATGTCATCGGTCGCATATGCTTACATAGATTGAGTGACGTTTGGCTGTTTGGAACAGGCACATTGAAACGAACTGAAGGGTCAGGAAGATCACTGACTGTAAGAACGGTACAATTGGAACAGTATGTGCTGGACATGATAGCGGAAGAGCCTGGTAGTTCTACGCGAAAAATTGCAAATACTTTGAATGTGAGTCACTGGACAGTTTGGAAAATTCTTAAGGACAATTTGTTGTATCCATACCACATTCAACGCGTTGGATATGGATATTGCAAACTTTACTTCGCATCCCTCTATTCCTGACACAAATTATTTTCACCGATGAAGCCACTTTCGCGAGAAACGCAATAAGGAATTTTCATAATAACCATGTGTGGGCACATGAAAATCCGCATGAGGTATGCGAAGATAGTTTTCAATATTAGTTCTCGTGGAATTTTTGGGTTGAAATTGTACGTGACTATCTAATTGGACCGGTATTACTATCGCAAAGACTTACTGGCGAGGTGTATCGCAACTTTTTGGAAGCAACGCTGCCTGAGTTTCTGGAAGATGTACCATTGGCAACAAGGCATGAAATGTGGTTTATGCACGATAGTGCACCACTACATTTCAATTTGGTTGCTCGTGATTTTTTAACAGCAACATAACAACAACAACAAAAGTGGGTCACACGCATGGCCTGCTCGATTCCCGGACTTAAACCCCCTGGATTATTTCTTCTGGGGATATCTGAAGTCATTAGTTTACGCTACTCCATTGAAGAATTTGGATAATTTGCGAAATCGGAAATTGTTGGGTCTAACTCAATTAGAAACGACCCAGGTGTGATTGAATGCTTGTATCAAGGCTGGAGGAAGTCATTTCGAACATTTATTGTAGATTGAGCAACTTTACATGTACATTTGATAATAAAATGTTGTTAATGTCGTAATTTTTTTTCACCCTGTATCTTACAAACAAAGGGGTTTTTCAAAAATCATCATACAACAAAATATTATTAAAATAAATCAAGGAATAACCCCTTTAATTTTTGCCGCATGTTTACCTAACACCACACATTAGATTTTCTTGGACTGCGTCCAAAGAGACAGCAGTAGCTGAGTGTCATCACACACCCAACCGTTGGGTTCCGCAATCTCATGTGGAACACACAACCTGCGTCTCCACCCGAATGAACATTTTTGTTGGTTGTTTGACCGAGAAGGAGCCCTACCTATCCTTTCAACTGGATGCCATAGGTTTCGTCTCTCGAAGTCCAGACTCTTCAGGGCGCCGACATATACCATACCATCAAGAATAGGCAGACCCTATCCACAGCCAACAACCAAAAAAAAAAAAAAATAAATATATATATATATATATATATATATATATATATATATATATATATATATATATATATATATATATATATATATATATATATATATATATCCAACTGTCGAAGCGGACAAGTCTTGAAAATGCCAAGTACTGAGAGTCATACATAAATGGAACCCCAATAAATAAAAGACCCAAAAAGAAACCAAGAAGCAGATGAAAAAAAACTTAATTAAGGTTAGAATAGTAAACGCGACAAATAACAAAAATAGTTTACTACGCAAAAGCTTACCAGATATACAAACACAAATTCATCACGAAGATTGGATAATTTGAGATCCAATTTTAAAATCGCTACAATTTCTTATGAAATGTGGCATTTTATGGCGTCAGTTGAAAACAAAAGACAAGTTAAAACAAAAACATTTTCATATTTTAAAATAAATCCTCGTATAATATGAGTATAATTGTTGATTGATTTGTCCGTTACTTTGTGATAGTTCATTATTTAAAAAGGAATAAAACAATTTTTTACTTTGTTATCTATCACTTTTATAATATCTATAACTTTTATAATAAAAGTGATAGATAACAAAGAAAAAAATTGTTTTATTCCTGTTTAAAATATGAGTATACTTGCACTATACCATATATAATATTCCTCTATCATTAAAGTTACTGTCTAGGTTGTGTTTTCCCATCGTGAAAGGCGGAATAATCTCTTCTACGCCCCCGCCCTATTCCCGCAACCCCGCAAGATTTACGTCGCGAAGTTCCAAGGCGAATTATACGCATCACCAGCGGGCTCCAGATTAATATAATTAATAAGGAGGATTACGACAGTTAAGACACTTTATAAGACAACAACAAGAGCAGCATCGTGTCATAACAAACATGGGGCCGACCCTGTGCGTTCGACCCCTTTCACCGGAAAGGGTAGGAAGTGACAATGTCTGCGTGTACGGATAAGCCAACCCAGCCAAAGGGCAAACGGTCTTCAAACCCATTCGCTCCGTTTCCTTACCCCCCATCTTCATCACAGTCCCAATTGTCGTTTCTATGTAGTCAGATATTTATGATTATGTGTTTATGGATTTTGGGGAATGTTTATATTCCTGTGGGACGGTCTCTTAAATATTATATGAATCGGAGAATTATATATGCTGTTTGTTCTTAGAATAAGGAAAAAAAAATAAAAATAGAATATTAATAGAATTTTCGTAATATTCGCATTAAGTGTCCTGTTACAGTTACAGTTTAATCTTACCCCCAACATCAATCTTTCCATCTTCCCATCTTTCAGTGTGCTACTGTCAATTTTGGTGAAAATGTTTCTGTTAGGGGCCATGTTTCTGAGGCATAATTAACACGATGAATACACACTGTTCTTTCCCTTAGGTTTATTCGTTTCTGAACCTCCGTGCTAAGTATGTTTTGCTTTAACAGATAATTTTTGTAATTATATATATATATATATATATATATATATATATATATATATATATATATATATATATATATATATATATATATATACAGGGTGATTCACGGTGACTGGTACATTAGACGTTTAGGAAGAACTACTTAACGTAAAAATTTGAAATTTTAGACACTTATGGGAGAATAAATAGGAGCTCTCCCATATATATAATACTACTATATTGCTAATATCTGTAAGTGGAGGTGTCACGGAGTAAGTGAGAAAGCAAGCATTTGCTTCTATGTCTTTTCCTACTACTCGGCCCACTGTGTGCAAATGTCGCGATAAATAAAAGTAGCATAAAATGCATAAAAATGCAAACTGACGCACGTCTATAAGCTTACTCACTTCTCGGACATGCGCATAAGACTCAAAGTAGTAGTGATAGAAACAGACGCATATATGTCTGCACCGTAATGATTTCGCCGATCTCCAGACCTTGCTAGCAATATAGTAGTATAGAGCTCTCAATTTAAAATATTTTCTACGCTGCAATGTTGCCAGATCTAGTCGAAATTGATTTTAACTTCGTTTTTTTATATTCATGTCCATATTCATATACATAAACATCCAAAATTTAAAATCATTACCCCAAGTAGTTCTGCGTTAAAGTCTAATGTACCATCCACCGTGATTCACCCTGTATATATACAACGAATTTATTGCATTTGGCTGGGCCACACGGTATATATTTATATATATATATATATATATATATATATATATATATATATATATATATATATATATATATATATATATATATATATATATATATATATTGTATTTGTTACATTAAATGTTTTAAATAAAAAATTTATACAAAAACTAAATAGTCTTGAAATTTCCACTATTTTGTTTACAGTGGTAAAAAAAAGTGTAGTTGCGCATTTTTTCCAACGAAAACCTTTTATACAGGGTGTGTCATGTAACAGAGGCCAATACCATCTTTCTATCGTGTGTTGTAGCGAATTTCTGTAATGAAATAATTTTCAAAAAAAATCAGTTAATTTTTGCAATAAATCTGAAAACACTTAATATTTCTGAAACAGTTGAAGATAAGTCTAGGATATTTTACATGAAATATGTCTAGAATTTCCTGAAGAATCTAAAAATTAAATAATATACAGGGTATTGTATTTAAAATAAGAAAGTTGGTATCGGCCACTGTTACATGACACACCCTGTATAAAAAATTTTTGCTGAAAAAAATGCGCATCTAAAAATACCAATCGACGTGTTCGAGCTTTTTTCGAATACGTCCCCATTTATTTATAACGAATTTATTCCACTTGGCTGGGATACACGTTATATATATATATATATATATATATATATATATATATATATATATATATATATATATATATATATATATACAAATATATATAAAGGTCATTCCATGCCAAATCGACCACTTTTGAACCCGACCCCTTTCGATTTGGCTGAATTTTTTATCTTTGTTTACCACACTAGAAAGGTTCCTTAGAATGTTTTCAAATTGTTTTACCCAACCGTGAAAAATTTACAAATTTTTCAAAAAAAAAAACTTTTGTTTTTAAATCTACTTTTCTGAAAAATACAAAAAAAAATCAGATATCAAGTTTTATTACATTTTTCAGTTTTTTGTGAAGAGTCGGCAATTTTTCAAAGTTCGCCATTTTTCTTTTTTTCCCAAAAAAAAACTTCGATTTATTCTGCGGATTTCAGGTAGGGTCCACTTTACTTTCTATTTTTGTTATTGAAGAAAAAAAATTATTTTATCCTATGGTTTATTTTTTTATTATAAAAACTTTGTTTTTATAATAAAATAAATCGAAGTAAATGGTTCTATGACATTATATATTTAATTTGTAATCTAACCTAATGATTATTCAATTTTTCAACGCTAAACGCCAAATCACTTTTTTTAAAACAGTTAGATTGGATTTAAATATAGGAGATAGATTAAATCATCTCCTGATGATGCTGAAATGGTTAGCGGAACGTGTGTCGAGAGCTTTAAAAAAAGTAATTTGGTATTTAGCGGTAAATTTCTTTGATTAGGATTTCACTGTTAATATGATTAACAATCAATTTTCTTAAGCCTATTTAACAAACGATTTTATTTTATTTTCTTTGGCCACTAAATAATTTTCTTCAACATAACTGCGTTGAACATATTAAAATTATTTTGTATTTAGATTATTATGCATTTTGATGTGATATAAATGGTATTTAAATTTGCCACGATAATTGAATCGATAAGTTAGGGTATGACAATCAAAGACTTACTAACAGTTAATTGATTAGTTTTTGTTTGTCATTGTTTTTACCAACATAATAACTGATTTCGTGAAAAGTATTTCTGACAGTGTTTATTATTTTTCGGGTGGGGCTTCTCGGCAATTCAATAATTTTAAAAACTGTGCATTTATAATGCTACAAAAGTTATATTGGAATGCCTGTTGAATCCGTAGTACTGGTCGCACAATCAAAAGACTAGCAGCGAGAGCAAGTTGAAGATAGGAAAAAAAGTTAAAAAATTCAATGGAAAAAAAATAGAAAGAAAAGTCGGCCCACTCTAGGAGTTAATTTATGCGCGGCATAAATTATCCGCAGATGATTTTGATTTTCTCAAAAAAAAAATCTGGAAAATTAATTAAAAAATTAAAATTATTTAAAATTAAAAAAATATCCTATTTAGGCAATTTTTGAAAAAGTTATGGGTATTTGAAAAAAAAACGAGCCATATGGGTGAAAAATTCCAAACTTTTTTCGGTTGGGTAAAAAAATTTTAGTGGGGTAGAAAATTTAAAAAAAATTCAGCCAAATCGAAAGTGGTCAGACTCAAAAGTGGTCGATTTGTGTTTCACGGGTGGAAAAACATGTACAGAACAAGCCGAAGAGACATTCAACGTAATACTGCCATACATCAAAGAAAAAACGGCCCATGTCGGAAGATTTTTAAGAAAACCCAAAATAAGGACAGCATACAAACCTCATCGAACAATAAGCAATATACGCACAATAAATATATATATATATATATATATATATATATATATATATATATATATATATATATATATATATATATATATATATATATATATATTTGTGTGTGTGTGTGTGTGTGTGTGTGTATAACGGCAGTGAAAAAAGACTGGTAATAAATTGAGGACCCGATATAAACCTGAACAGGAGCAAAACTAAAACATGTATTTTCTTACACCCTATACCGTTTTCCACTTATGGTTCGTCGATTCAACTACGCGCCGCAATTATTTAATTACACCCACCCCCTCGGGATTTAAGGGTTGATCGCGCAAAAGGGACGGACGGTTGAATAGAATCAAATTGCTTTCGAAATGAAAGAGTTGAGATCGGGCGATAATTGTAACATTGTTACGAAAACGCACATGTGCACGAGTGATTTTTTTCGATTATTATTCTAGAGGGGACGACCCTAAAGCCACCAAAAAGAAAAAAAATGTCCTTTGTTAAAGTTATTATAAATAAATTAAAATGAAATTCAATATACATCAGACAGATTGTGAAGAATAAGTCTAATTAAAAACTAGTGGCCTGGAAAAACATTGCCAGTTGGGAAGAAATCATAAATTCACGACTGATTTCGTAAATTCACAAACTATTTCGGTGTTTTCATTTTAAATAGTAGTCTAATTAAAAAGTTCGCGGAGCGACACCTATAGAGCAGCAAAAGAACTATATAATCAGTTGATATATAATCAACTACATTTGGAAGTTTCATCCGTTATATGAAATCCGTTGTATGAAGTTTCAAGTCGACCTGGTTAATTCGTATAAAAACATCAGCTCAAAATAAACGTTTCAGTGTTATTTTTTAAAATGGAAAATATTGAAAATCGTCTAGTATTTTAATTGTTTCTAAAAAAAGGTTTAAAGGCAATGGAAATTCAAAGTAAAATGGTGAATGTATTAGAGGAGTATGCCCCTTCAAGAACAATGGTTTGTAAGTGCGCAGATGAGTTTCAACGTGGTCGTACAAGTCTGGATGATGATTCTAGTTCTGCACGTCCAAAAAGTCCAACTAAACAGATAATTAATGTCATACATGATATGGTTATGGATGACAGATAACTGACTTTAAATGCAATTGCTAAGGCCATAGACTTATCAACTGAATAGGTATTTCATATTTTGAAAAAAGAATTGGGCTTGAAAAAAAAACGACTTCAAGTAAAACTTTTTAACCAACATATGGATCTTTTTCGAAGGAAAAAAATAGAGTTTAAATATCGTTTTGTAACTATGGATGTCGCTGAACTGCGACAACAAACTGCAAGTAGTACTGATAAAAACCACCAGATGGCGTGAGCTGCATTTCAATAGTGCTTTCATCCGATTTGGCCGATTCATATGGTCGGGACCCTGGTCAATCCTTCAGTTGCTTTTGAATGTTCAACTCGAGCCTGTTTTATGACAGCTTAAGGCTAGAAACCGATCTCGGGAGATGCTCATTGGCGTTTGATGGCAACTGAAGGATTGACATTTTTACGTGAAGCACGGGAAACGATTTTCTTGTTTTTTTTTTGAATATTTTTAAAAATTGTTATGGTATTACCCCTGTTTACTTTGCACAGGATTAGTTCATCTTTACAGCTTTTCGGAAAATTAAGATTGTTAAAAAGTTCAGATATATTAAGTTTATGTAGAGTTAAGTTTTCCATAGAAATGGTGGTTAATTCCACGTTAATTGCTAAAGTCTCTAATTCTTTAAACTCAACTCAAAAAGATTTACCACTAAACATTGAATCACTTTTATTTTAAGTTCCCTACGAACGTTTCGCTAATCATGTTAGCATCATCAGGTGATGATGTAATCTTAGATTAAATCATCCCCTAATGATACTAACATGGTTAGCAAAACGTGCGTCAGGAACTTTAAAAAAAGTGATTCAGTATTTAGCGGTTAATCTCTTGGAGTTTAGTGTTTCACACCGAAGGTTCAAATAGAAAAATTGATCTCTAATTCTTGTTTTGAGTGAATTTGTGGTGAATATTTTAAATCCTTATCCAATAGATCCAAATCACTACCATTAAATGAATAGTTAGATAAATTAACAACTCTAGAGTAAAACTGAATATTTATTTACGCCTGCAGTAGAATTATTTGCATTATTTCGGTGGTTAATTCTTTTATCGTCGGATTGCTCAAGACGACTAAGTGTCAAGTGAAAAGGGTTCGACGGATAATTGCTGTTGTACCAAGTATGACTGCCTTCTGCATCCAATTTATGGTATTGAACTCTATGTGCAGTTCGTTTAAGTCCACTAGTGATAGTTTATGCACCAGGCCATTCGTGAATATTATAAAAAGTTTAGTAGTACCTATTTTCATATGCCAAATATCTCGAATTTCATCACCTAGTTCTAGGTATTTTTACACTTTTTGTTTATATGTCTTATTCAGATTTTCATCCAGAGAGACAGAGAAATCTATTATATGACATATCTTATTTTCCTTATTCACAACCACCATGTCTGACCTGTTGTGCACATATTGAATTCGATGATTAGAGTTGTATTCCATGGGATTTTTTATTTGGGTATTTTCAATAATGGGTTGCGATTGATATTTATAAGGAGGCAAATCTTGGTCTACTAGGCCGGCTCTCTGAGCTATTTTTAAGTGGAACTTTCGCCATGTTGTCATGTATGCTTAAGTAAGCAGTTGGAGCTAGATGGATGCAAGCCGAAATTAGATGTTGAACAGTTTCTTCTTCTTCTTTGTTGCAACTGGCATTTGGTTCTGATTAGGAGTTGTTTCAGGATATGCTTCTTGTAATACCTAGTACGGACCACTTGATCTTGGATCACCATTATAGCTCGATTTATTTCGGGGGACACATATCCAGAGATTAGGTAGGCGTTACTTGCTCTGGGGTCTGCTTCTTCTTGATTTAGATTGTTATAAAACCTCCCATGCATGGATATTCTTTGCCACTGAGTTTTCAGCTCTTCTTTGAAGTTTTTCTAGATAGGCCACAGCATAGCTAAATTAGAAAAAAATAGAGGTGAAAGAGCCATACAAAACGCCGTCAAGTTTTTGACGAACGGGGGATTTTTAGACAGAAAATATTTTATTAACCCGTTTATTTGTTTTTGTTGTGCTTCCTCGAAGCTGACAATTCCTCTGCCGTCTCTGTCGCGAGACAAATATAACCTTTCAATTGCAAAATTTGGATGCAACATCCGATGCTTGGTTAACATAGTACGGAGCTTGCGATCCAGGGCTCTGACTTCTGTTGAGGACCAGTTTAAATTTCCGAAAGTGTAGGTTATTACTGAAGCGGCCCAGGTGTTGAGTGCTGTTACTTTGTTTTGTTTGGATTATTATTATTATTATAATTGTTTTTTTCTGATATTAATTCATTGAGCTTTTTTAATTGTGTGATTGTGTAATGTTTTATTGCGTGTTATCATTAATTCCCTGATCCGTCGGTTTCCGTGATCCTGTTCCATTTGGCTGGGACACACGGTATATATATATATATATATATATATATATATATATATATATATATATATATATATATATATATATATATATATATATATGCTGCAGCTCATTTTGAAAAAAAAACTGAACGCTCATTTTGAATAAAAAAAGGGACATCGAGGACATTGAAAAGAATGAAAGAAAAATCATAAGAAAAATCCTAGGCCCCAAACAAATAAATAGCACAACATACCGACTTCGAGAAAACGAAGAAATCAAACAATATACAGATATACATAGCGATATGAGAAAAAGAAGACTTAAGAAGACTGAATCCGAGTAGATTAATTAGACAAATAGTCGAATTTTATGACAATAGGAGTAGAGCTAAAGTAGAAATAATTAAAAGGATTGCTGCAATTAAAGAGGACTTAAGATCACCAAATATTACACAAAGTGAAATTCAGGATAGAGGCTGTTTCAGACACAAGGTTAACGTTTGGAATGTTGACCAGAGAGAAAAATATAGGAAGACTGGAACAACTTGGTCTGACGAAAGGAAAAAAGCTCATAGCGAAGGAATGAAATTAGTATGGGCGCAAAAGAAGGCTAACAACAACAAACGCCTCTAATTGTACTTCGCGTGGTCCACTAGGGCCCATACGTGAATAATAATAATAAGCTAAACAGAAGCTGAGAAACGAAACAACGCAAATATATGCTTTAAAGCGTGAGGATGGCACAGTGTGCAGGACGCGTACCCAAATGTTAGAGATTGTCAGAAGCTTTTATTCCCAGTTATATGAAGATCAGAGCCAGTCAGGGACAGCAATACCCACGGAAGAACAATATATAATGCCAGATATCCTAGTGGAGGAAGTAACAAATGCTATAGAATTGATGAAGAACGGCAAGGCTCCAGAAAAGGATAGTGTAACTGTCGAAATGCTAAAAGCTGGTGGTCGGACGTTACATAAAACACTGGCAAAATTATACTTAAAATGCCTCAAAGAACAAAAAGTACCTGACTTATGGAAAAATGCAGAAGTGATCCTTTTACATAAAAAAGGAGCACAGGAAGATTTAAAGAACTACCGTCCAATAAGCCTCCTATCAGTGATGTACAAAGTTTTCACTAAGATAATTTCTAAAAGAATATTAAAAAAACTGAATGAGGCACAACCAAGAGAACAAGCAGGATTCAGAAGTGGATTCAGTACAATGGATCAGATCCAGGTTGTACAGCAGGTCATAGAAAGGCACAACGAATACACCATGCCACTGTGTTTGGCTTTTATCGACTACGAAAAAGCATTTGATTCCATCTCAAAGCATGCGATAATGGATGAACTGCTTAGCCAAGGTGTAGAGAGAGCCTATGTAAACCTATTAGAATCGATATATGATGGAGCTACAGCCACAATTCACCTTGATGATCCTGAAGTGGGAATTAATATAGAACGAAGTGTACGGCAGGGTGACGCAATATCGCCTATTCTTTTCTCGGCTGGCCTTGAAGAAGTATTCCGTAAACTGGATTGGGAACAGGATGGTGTAAAGATCAATGGTGCAAACTTAAACCATCTTAGATTTGCAGATGATGTTATTCTCATTTCACAAGACCCAGAGGAGCTGCATACAAGAACTGCAAAGGGCTGGCGAACCATTTGGCTTGAAAATAAACCTGAAAAAGAGTCAGGTTATGTTCAATAACTTCGCTCAGGACAGAAGAATTTCAGTTCTAGGAAGGGATTTAGAGATTGTGGACAGCTTTATATATCTTGGGCAGAGGATTTCCATGGAGGGGAATACCGCCCGGGAGGTGGAACGGCGTGTTAAATGTGGCTGGCAGGCATTTGGTAGGCTCAACATAGTGTTTAAGAGCAGACTCCCATTTTGCCTGAAAAGAAAAGTATTCGATCAGTGCGTTCTACCCGTTATGACATACGGAAGTGAAACCTGGACACTCACATCGCAATTAATTCAAAAGCTTCGGGTGGCACAAAGGGGAATGGAAAGATGTATGCTTGGCATTACAAGACGAGACAGAAAGTCCTGCGCATGGATCAGGGAACAAACAAAAGTCTGTGACATCATTGGAAGAGTAAAACAGTTGAAATGGAGATGGGCAGGCCATATAGCGAGGCGATGGGACGACAGATGGACCAAGGCAATCCTGGAGTGGATACCGCTTGATCGCAAACGTCCGCGAAGAAGACCGAAAGCACGATGGATTGATGACATCGTTAAGTATATTGGACCCGAGTGGCAGAGGAAAGCCCAGGACCGTGAAGGTTGGAAGCATGCTGAAGAGGCCTTCATCCTGCAGTGGATCGATGCGGGCTGATGATGATGATATATATATATATATATATATATATATATATATATATATATATATATATATATATATATATATATATATATATATATTGTGAACACTTATTTTCTCTTTGTAAACAATTAAACAATATTGGCCACAGCGACGGCAGCACCAAACTGGAAGCACCGAGGAAAAGGTCCTTAAAAAAGTCCCAAAAAAGAGTATGGTTTCGGCAATGGTCGGGCTTCCAAATAAACAGTTCTTCAACGGCCTAGTCCCTGATTGACCGGATTATCTAATGTCCGGATCGTAAAACCCTCTACAAGAATATCAGAAAAAGTAAACCTAAACTGCCCAGCCAGCCTACATACCTCTGTCGGAAGGGTAAGACGCGAAAACGTCAATTTACTTCGAGATTTGGAGTTAGACTCTCTTGGCCTTGTTCTAAACGATGCAGGTGCTCTTTCAAATACAATTTGCCGTAAATGATGTTACATCGACTAAGTAATGTTTCTAAATCATTCTGGGTGTCGATCCGTTAATTCTGGGAAGGGTCTCGACGTTTCGCCAAAATGCCAATAATATATATATATATATATGAAGAATGGTTCCGTCTTAGAGGTATACCTTTTGACAATAAGATGTTGAAACCACAAATTTACAACCGTATAAAAACCCATAAACCAAGGCACAAGAGATATGAAACAGGCAACTGTTTTAATGCAAAAGGTCACGACGTATTGCGACTACCACTGTACCATCCAGATTTTAATCCTATCGAGTTGCTTGGTTAAAAAGATTTGTGCCCGTTACCTTTCGTATAATTTGACAATTGTTCAAAAAAAAGCTCGTGTCAATTAGTACAATGATGGTGCGTCAAAAGCCGTGCATAACACCGTGCACACAAGTGATGAATCTTGGATATATGCGTATGAGCCCGACAGTAAAAAGCAGTCGACTGTATGGGCCTTTAAAGAATAAGCCGAAACCAACAACAGTTGTTCGTGCAAGAACCACTTCGAAGCAAGCAAGCAAGCTGGTCGCCTCTTTTTTTGGGATAAATGGATGCCACTAGAGAATCGTAGAATGGTCAATACCGAACGGTACACAACTATTTGCTTACCAGGAGTATTTAAAGGAATAAGAAAAAACAACGCGATCTTTCACACACCGGACTAAACAACTCAATATTTGACCTGCCAAAATAACGAACTTAAGGGTCATCGATTTTTGTTCGCGGTCCGTGAAGAATAAACTACGTGATTAATGATTTTCGACGCCAGAAAAAGCGGATGATGTTCAAAATAGAGATTTTGGATGTTTTGGAGATACTCCAATCGGAATGGAAAAACTACTATGAAAATTATTAAACGTATGCAAAAGTGTATCGATCATCACGGGGAATATTTTGAAAAACAATAAAACTATTTTCAATGATAAATATTTATTGTTGTATATTATTCCGGATACATAAATAGCAACTCTCGTATTTTTAATCCGATTAGCAACAGCTTCTCCGTAAATAAGAAAAATATCGTGATATTTGCGTACAGAATACAATATTGGTTTTAAATGCAGTTTAAATCTACGCAATTAAATAATTTTGTCGTCAACACCCTTTGTCGCGGGGATTACTCAATGAAACTTTGACACGTTTTCCTTGGTGGATGTAAGGCGTGATATTTTTTTTTTAATTGTTTTAACAATGTCCATTAGTTCATTTCTTGCTTATTTATTAAATAATAAGCAATTATTATTCACCAAATATGCTTTTAGATATATTTGCTTAAAATAATAATCCTTGTCATAGCTTTTCGATTAATCATTTAATAATGTTACATTTTTATCCGCGGAAATCCTTAGCAATTTTGACATTTGTTGCAAGGAACATTTTTCTTCCAAATGATGTGACGAATCGTTGATTATATTTATGAAAGTTATTTTCCCTACACTCCGTATACTGTTTATTATTACCTTTCAAATCATATAAAATTGGAGTTTTAATGTCAAACAGTAACTTCGGCATATTCCATTAAGATTAATCGCCATCGATGTTAATACATTGCCATGCACTATATACACAGAATTCAGCTTGCGAATATGCCTTAAGAGCCCCTGTCTGGATAAACATAATAGCGATGGTGAGCACAAAGAGTGGGGGGAGGATGGTTGTTAATATCAACGGCACGCACCCTCTAAGCCCGGAGGTATGTCCATTGAACCGTAATGAAGTCATTAACGACATTACCATGCCGTTGAACTGGATGGTATCGAGATTCTTAGTCATATCCGAAACGTGATACTTGCTCTATTAATCCGCGTTCTCTTCTTAATTTAAATCGGGTGTTGTGATCGATTGGCTTTTCTTTGGCGATTAAAGTGGTGCTGGCTTTTGACTAAGAAAAGTGTCTTTGTTAATAACCTATGTAGATTAAATTAAAGAAAAAGACAAATTTTATTTGTAGTGAACACTTTTTATTGGTTCAGCACATTACGCAGTCCGTATTAAAATTTATTTTTCAGTCGCATTTTTTTCCAAATCTCAAAGTTGATTATTAAAAATTAATAAGTATTTTGGATAATAATGTCGATTTTGCTAAAAGATGGTTACTAATATATTCGTTGGTATAGACCTTTGAATATAACATATTTGAATATGATAATAATTAAAACACTTGGTATTTGTTTCACAATATATTCAAGATATTCTCTAACATGTTTCGGCCTCGCGACCATTCTCAAAGAGAGTTATGTATAAACTAAACTAAAGTTTCAAAGTGCTGTCTAATGGAAGTCGGTTTTTTCATCTCATTTCGTTAAATTTATTACACTATCAATAATTGGAGTATTTCCGAAGTCTAGCTGGGTATTTGTTAGGTTTTTGCCGTCGTATATGGCTTTTTTAATTTCGAAAATTTCCAGGTTAATTTAACAGCCTGCTTTTATTGCAGCTGTGTATTAATTTGGTATTATTAATGTTAAAAAAATGGTTCTGGTCTATACAATGTTCGGCAAAGCCCGTCTTTCTCTGATTGTGAAAAATTGAATATTTATGTTCTTTTAGCCTATCATTGAGCGATCGGCCCGTTTGGCCTATATAAATAGCGTCACACATATTACATTTAATTTCGTATACTCCAGATTTGTCACAAAATTTTGCTTTTTCTTTGTTATTGTTTAACATCGATGCAAGATTATTCTTATTAACAGAGATAATATTAATATTTTCGTTCTTTAACTGATTTGTGATTCTTGAACTTAATTTGTGAATATAGTTTATAGCATGCCAATTTTTAGAATCTTTTTCGGGTGTTGCGGCATAAAAATGTTTGGTGTTGTTTTTCTTAATCTTGTTTTTTATCATTTTATCTATGATGCTTGGCTGATATCCATTATTCCTTGCGATATTTTTGATAATATTAAGTTCTTTTTCATAGCTGTCTTTTTTAAGTGGAATCGTTAGAAGTCTGTGGGTCATGCGGGAGTGTTTTAATTATTATCATTGTTACTATGTTTCACCAAGAGCCAACCGCGCAATCAATCAAAACTATTATTTGAATATAACAATATAACAGGAAGTTGTATATGATTCTGCAAGTTGGACCAGAATGGTAGTTGCATATGGCCAACTATTGTTTCCGGTTTGGCAGTGGCATAGGGCAGTATGAATAAAAACAAGAAACTGATAAAAGTTTACAGTTGTTTAAAACAATAAATTATTGTATAATTATCGTTATTGTATTAAATTAATGAAGACTTACTAGATACGGCAGGGAAATGTAAAAATTTAAATTAATTAAAAAAAATCTATTTTTTCAAAGAGTAAAGTGTCTTTTATGTGACCCATATGGCAAAAAGTAATTAAGAAATGGGAATCTCCTGTCATAAAATTATATAATTTCCAAAAATTGGTTAAGTAATCAGTTGCATCTTGCACCGAGATTATGTTCATATTTAAATTATATTATATTAGTAAGGTAATTTATTTTGTTATGGAAATATACGCTCAAATTTTGCGAAAAAATCAACATTATTAACAGAAAGAGCTATTCAATTATGAATATCAGCTTAAAACATTTTTGTATACAGATTCTTTAACCGAAAACCGGTTCAAATTTAACTCACCCCCATTCACCATATTTTCTTTGTCAATTTTTCAATTGCACCATCGAATATAACAGGAAAAACCCGAAAAGCTCTCCCTCCATCCAAAGTTGGAAACAAAATTGCGATCTAGACGTCCTACCACCCCCCTCTCTATTTCCCCCGACCATAATGGGACAAATTGACCATTGACGTAGACGAAGCCTTGGATAAATTTCGGGAAAGGAACGTCCCGCGGGATTCGATCGCCGCAACCCCACGGGTTAAGTCTGCGGAGGACGATTTCCCTAAGTGGCTACAGTTCGGTGAAAGGGGACCAACGAGCGAGAGCTCCATCAATTTTTTATAGGATGAGTCAGTAGTGGCAGTGCGTGGTTTAGTTTAATTGATATGAGCAAACCTAAACCCGAATCGCACATACAATATCAAAAATAGGAAAAAAAGATAAGCAGTATTTGAATTGGAAATAAATAAAATAATATTTTTGAAAAATTGCTTAGTGGGTTTGTGGAGAGTATTAAAAATATTTACAAAATTAGGAAACATTTTCCCGTTCATTAATGGCGGCTGAAGCAATGGACAAGTAGTTTTGTGGAACCCATGAAAAGTTCTCATTGTCTTTTAAATATATGTAAAATATTCTCCACGAGCCCTGCATACCTGGTACCTGAATGGGACCTGGGTACTTTGAATATAAAACTACAGGAAAGAGCATACGATTCTGTAAGTGGGACCGGAGTGGTAGCTGCATATAGTCGACTACGGTTTCCGGTTTGGCAATAACATAGGGTAGTATAAATAAAGAGAAGAAAATGATAAAAGTTTACAGTTGTTTGAAACAATAAGTTATTATATAACTAATGTTACTGTATTAAATTAATAAAGTAGCCACATTAGCTGTGGTGTCCAAGGCTTCAGCCTTACGATACGGCAGTTAATGTGAACCTGGTTCGATTCCCGTACTAGGCAAAAATGTTTTTGAAACAAAAAAATTGTGAATATTTCTAGGTAAGAGTGTAAAATCTGACAAGGAATCACCCCTCAGTCGCGCCAGTTCAAGGCTTGGGTAAGGCCGGATGCCTTCTGAGAAATTTTCTACGTTGGTCACTCGCCAGTCGGTAGGCTTCTCAAGATACTTTCGGTTAAGTATAAAATCAAGGATTGATAGATAAGTATAAAATCAAGGATTGATAGATAATGTACACAAGCGCTCAGATCCAGAACGAAATAATTGACATTTGTGGTGAATTAATTCAACATAAAATAATTGAAGAAGTAAAGAAAGCCAAACTATTTGCGATTCTGGCTGACGAAACCACCGACATCGGACGTGTAGAACAAGTCTCGTTATGTCTTCGATATGTTGATTTTACAGATAATAAACACCATATACTTAAAGAGATGTTCCTTGAGTACATTCCAACGGTCGATGTTTCAGGATCCGGTCTCGCAAATCTTATTATTATAGCTCTGAAACAGCATGGACTTGAATGTTCTCATGTGGTTGGTCAAGGTTACGATGGGGCTGCAGCTATGAGTGGGTATTTGTACGGTGCCCAAGCTTATGTTCGCCAAGAATGTCCTCTTGCTCTTTATGTACACTGTAGTGCACACTCTCTCAACCTTGCTATTGCTGAATCATGTTCATTAGCAAATGTCCGAAATTGCATTGGGATTGTGCAGTCGGTTGGTTCCTACTTTCGACATTCTGCTCAACGCACTGCTTTGTTGAAAGAAAAAAATCAAGAGCTACTGCCCATCGGTAACCAAAAAAGCTTGCTCTCAATGTGTGAAATACGGTGGTTCCACAAACATGAAGCTATTATAAGATTCAGGGAAATTTATTCAGCGATTGTGAATGCTCTCCAAGAACTCCAATTTAATCACAATAAGGGAACATCGCAACAAGCCGCCCAATTGCTAAGTACGCTTCGATCTTCGGATTTTGTGATGTGTTTAGTGATTCTTCAAAAAGTTATGAGCTATGCATTGTCGTTATCAAAACAATTACAGACAATTGACATCGATCTTATGATGTCTTACAACTCCTGAGAAACAACACTGACGTCGAATATCTTCAACTCTATAAAGACGCAAAGGTTTTACTGGAAGAAAATGGTGGTCACGCGTCGTCGGAAGACAATTAAATAGACCGAACATTAATGCATTGGATGTATGCACATATTACAAAATTAATTTGTTCATTCCATTTCTTGATCATACAATTCAACAATTGGTTGAAAGGTTTACCAAACATCGTAAAGTAGTATCAGCATTATCTAGTGTGCTACCTTCAAATTTTACTGCCAGTTCTGAAATTGAAGAAGCAATTTTCATGTACTCGTCACTGCTTCCCGAAAGCAACATATCAGTGGTTAAAGCAGAACTTGAAGTATGGAAAACAGTGACAAGTATCTCGCCTACCCCGAAATCTAGTTTGGAATGCCTAGATATGGGCGATAAAAACCTTTATCCTAATATTTACACATTACTACAAATCTTGGCTACCATTCCGGTATCCACTGCTACCCCAGAAAGGTCTTTCTCGAGCTTAAGGAGACTGAAAAACTATTTACGAAACACTACAAGTGAAAACAGACTTAATGGTTTGGCTCTCATGAACATTCACTATGGAACAGAAATTCATGCAGATGAAGTAGTGGATATATTTAAAAGAAAAAGCCGAAGATTTCTTCTTTAATGGTTTTAGATTTAGCGCAGAGGAACGAAATTAATTTAACCATTTCATTTAAAGTTAAGAACTTTATAAATATGTCGTAATTTTTCCGATGAATATATAGATACTAAATCCTGGCTACGCCCGTGTCTTAACCTTTCAACAAGTCCTGTTTTTTTTTCACATTCGGGACTACCATGGCATTTTACCATTGTAACTGAATACAATTGTGTGCTTATATTGTGGGATGCACTAATAAAGCATCATCAATTAATTTTTCATTTAGTTGCACTGATAATAAGGATAATGATCCTTGTTGTCCAGCCAAATTAAAAAAACGTGTCCGAAACTTTCATATTAACGCCTCGTTAACATGGCCGACGCGCTTGCTCGCAACTATTCCTAAAACGGTCCATTATAAGAAGAAAAATCAGGTATTATAATACTTATTATTCCTGACAGAAAAGAGAACACAATATGTTAAACAAGTTGAGACTATACAGCATTAAAAACCCAAGTGAAAAACAAATTATTCACTTATTCAACCAAATTTATTTTCTCTTCTTCGAAAAAATCCTCTCTCACTGCAAATTAAAAAAAAATAAATGATTATATTGATAGTTAAGGCGAGCAAATTTCTAAAACCAAAGACATCTTACTTTTGATCAAGTAATCTTTAGATGCATACTCTTATTTACAAGAAATAAACCAATAAAAATCATTCGTATAGTATAAGTCCCTATACTCCAGTTTCTGGCAGCAACGCCTAATACAAAAGCAAAAAAATAATTTTGTATACAAAAATGTATCGACACAAAGTATAGAAACTCCCGCTCAGCATCCTTATCCAATATTAAAGCAAAATGTAAAAAGAAGAACCATAAAAACCCTTTATTTGACTGAACTATCAAAATACAATATAAATGGATATCGAAGAAATCAACTTTTGCAAAAATAGAACGAATCCGGGACAACAGAAACATTTCAATAAATATCTATTATTGATCCTGCTGTCTAACAAAATCTGATACGTAAATCGTCCTGATGACGTTTCACTTTTGCAACATTTCGAAATTATTAAAGAATTATGAGGGATCCCGATATCCCGTTGCTGAACTTTAACGGCATAAATACAATATAGATGTGATGTTATGAAGATTGTTTACTAAATTTTGATTTTATCGATATTCACTTATTTGAGCAATTAAATATAATATAGTCTATAAAAGTAATATAAAATAGTCTGAACTTCCGATAGGCTCGAAATTATTGTGGAAGGTTTACATCAAAGCAAGGCTTGCAAATTTATTATCAAAATCAGTGTTCTGTATGCCAAACTTATAAAGTCTTTTATGGTGCAGATAATCAAATATAATAGCAAACAATATAATAAAAAGCAACTATTCCAACGAACTCAGAGTAGATGAATTCTTCTATTGGAACCTTTGGTGTGATACACCAAACTTGAAGAGATTTACCACTAAACACCAAATCACTTTTTTTAACTGCTCGACGCACGTTTCACTAACCATGTTAGCATCATTAGAAGATGATTTATTCTAATTCTAAAACAATACTATGTTCTATTTATATAAAAAAACTCTAGCTAAAAAAACGTGTAAAAATCATGAATAGTGAAGTTTACTAAGCCTTACATTAATAATTGAAAAAGTTGACTGAACGGGATATTCCCTTTATCTCGGTTCATGATTTTCTTACGTTTTTTTCTATTTGAACGCTTTCATATGCATCCAAAGCCCCATTATTATTATCACTTTTACTTAGTCTTACATTACTAATATCTATACTGTGGCCGTCTTCGATTGCATTTTGGGCAACACAAGATTTTTCATTCCTCCCATATTTAATGTGGACAATATGTTCTTTATATCTCGTCAATATGGATATTTTTGTTTGCCCAATATACCTTCGATCACAGTTTTGACAACTAATTTCGTAAATCCCGACTTTTCATGTTGCTCTACTTTATCTTTTGGATTGCCCAGAACCATTTTTTGAACACAAATTGTTTCAAATTAATCTATAGTTGCAATAAAAGCAGGTTTTTAAATTTTTTGGAAATTCCCGAAATTGAAAAGGCGATATACGACTGTGAAAACCTTACAAACACACAGCTAGACTTCGGAGATACCCAAATTATTAAAAATGTTATAAATTTATCGGGACAAAAAAAACCGACCTCCCATAACAGCACTTTGAAACTTTAGTTTAGTTTATAAATAACTCTCTTTGAGAATGGTCGTGAGAACGAAACATGTCAGAAAATATTTTAAATATATTGTGAAACAAATACCAAGAGTTTTAATTATTATAATTGTTACTATGTTTCACCAAGTGCCAACCGCGCAATCAATCGAAACTGTAATATCGTGATGGAAACCGCAATATGTCTTATGTCAATAAAATCGATTTTTTTTATTGCATCACTGTGTCCAACTTGTTGAGCTGCACAACATGCAATAGAACCTATGTCAATAAACCAATCAGAAGCAATGCAAGCAATGCCATAACTTGATCTGACATTAGCTTAATATTTGGTCACTACAAATAGTCGTATGTCGTAGTAGTTTATCAGATTCATTTGTTTTCTTGAATTTTGCCCAATGCACGTAGTCGTATGTGACTACGTTTGATAAGTTTTGTTGTTATTGTTATATTATTTACAGTTGTTCTTCAATAAAAACATAAAAAGTAAGTTATTTTATACTTACTAATATCGTTTTACTAATTACTTTCACATCGAATGTTTTTTTTTCTGATAAAAATGCATGTTTAATTTATGTAGATGGCCACCTGACCTAAGCTAACTTATAAAATGTATTGAAATTGATTATTTTATCAAGGGAGTTAGTTTTCAATTATAGTAAAATATCAAATGTTAAGTTCTTTGAAAGTAATTATATTGATATTTTTATAATATTTACGTTGATTAAAAGTATAATTTTAATGTTTAAAAGTATGACATATAACGTTTTGCATCGATAATTTTGGTCACAAATTTGACATACGACATATTTTTATCTTTTGCAGTACCTATAGTTGAAAAGTGAAAATATAATTATTGAAAAAGATGAGACATAATCGTGGCAAATACTTGATGAATCTTGCAATACAAAACAAAAAAACTAGAGATGATTTTGGTAAGTACAGTTTGTTGTTTCATGTTATCATCAAAAGTCACCAAATTCGAACTGATTTCGTTTCAATCAAGTAATAGTTGGACAAGTTCAAGATGGACAAGCAGAAGTTGTGAATGCAGTTCAGGCTAAACGGGTGACATTAGAAAATTTCGGTTTATTAGAATTACTTCATTTTAATAACAATAATATCTTGCTAGAAGAAGTTTCTGAACAGGAAGCTGGATTGTTTTTTGGAAATCCTATGAAAATCAAACAAATAACAGATCAACCACCAGCAAGTAATGAAAATGTTGAAGCATTGCAGTACCAAGAATTGGAAGTACCAAATCATGAAATTTTTTCTGCAGTTTCTAAGTATCAACCACTAGCAATTAATGAAAATGTTCAAGCATTGTATTATCAAGAATTGGAAGTTCAAAATCATGAAATTTCTCCAGCAGCTTCCAACGACTCTGAGCTTAACGACGAATCTGATGAACTGGATGAACCTTCTAGCGCCAATTCAACGGCATCCGTTCAAATGATTGGTTCAATGAATCAAATGATTCATTTGTGGCCAGCGTCCCCCATGCTCAAAATAATGTACAATCTGCTGGTAAAGAAACGGTCAAAAAAAAAGAAAACGTAAGGGACTGAGGAATGGCAACGCTTACTCGGGAAGTCCTATCTTGGTTTCAAAAAAGACGCCTCCGGCAAATACAAACAAAAAGATAAAAAGACAATTTCTCCTCGTTGTAGGGGGCACACTCGCATGAAATAGGGTGGACCAAGACAAAGTTTTTTTTGTGACGAAATCAACGATGAAGAACGCAGTCTGTTCAATCATTCTGGGCTTTACCCAATTGGGACTCTTAAACTTATATAAAACTTATATTAAAACTTATATAAAACAAAACGTCTTAATTTCCGAATCAAAATACAAAAAAAATAACAGTATTGATGTCTGAAGAAAAAAAGCTACCTTCCATTTTTATCTGTCACTGAGTGATGGGAAAAATGGCAAAGTTAAGAAACAAATTGTAAACAAATATTTATGCACAAAATGGGTATTGGGGAAAGACCATTACGTCATTGGGTGAAACCTTCCGAAAGCACTACCTCTCAGGCTGGAATCATCATCATCATCAATCAGCCCTCTGCATCCACTGCTAGATATAGGCCTCCCCCATTTCTGCCCACTGTCCTCTATCTTGAGCGCTTTGCATCCAGTTTGTGGTTATTCTTTTGATATCGTCCGTCTACTGCGTGGGAGGTCTTCCCCTGCTTCCCCTGTCAGCTCTTGGTCCTCCACTCGAGCAGCCTCTTTGTCCATCGTCCATCTGTCATGCGGGCCACATGTCTAGCCCAATTCCATTTGAGCTTAGCCACCTGATAGATAACATCCGTGACTCCCATTCTCTCTCGTAAATCCTCATTTCTAACGTGGTCACGAAGTGACACACCGAGCATCGATCTTTCCATCTTACGTTGTGTTATTCTAAGCTTCTTAGCAGATGTGACTGTCAGAGTTAAAGTTTCGGCGCCGTAGGTCATAACCGGTAAAATGCACTGATTAAAAACTTTTCGTTTTAGACAAATTGGGAGATTACTCTTAAATACCTCCCAAAGTCTGCCATATGCAGCCCAAGAGAGCGTGATTCTTCTTTTTAATTCGCATGTTTTTAATTCTCACAATCACCAATATTAATATTTCCACTAGGAATCAGATTCGTCATAAACTTCGTTTTTGATATATTAATCTTTAGCCCAACCTGAGCACATACTTCCTTGAGATCTTCCAGCATTTTCCTGATATCTTGTAGGTTGTCAGACAACAAAGCTATATCATCCGCGAAGCGTAGATTTGTTAGGTTTAAGCCATCTATATTTAAACCCTTTCCGCTCCAACAAGCATCCCGAAGGCGTATTCCAGAACGGCGATAAATAGTTTGGGTAACATAGTGTCACCTTGTCGTACTCCTCTACCGATTCTTATGGGGTTGGTGTTTTCGTGCAGTTTTACCATCATGGTAGCATTTTTATATATGTTACGCAGTCCTCTCCAGGGGCCTTATTGTTTTTAGTTTTCCTCAGCGCCAGCTTTATTTCGTCCAGAGTAATATCAGGCATTAATTCTGACCCTTGATTAACGATGCCTTTTTCCCTTGTCAATATCTCTAGTTCTGTTTCTGAGTCTAAATTTACTTCATTGTGGCTTTTATATAAGAGGTGGTAAAAGTCCTCAACTATTTTTAGAATATCTTCCCGGTTAGTTGTAGTATGCCCCTGTTTGTCCTTTACCTTGGTCATCTGCTTTTTTCCGCCTTCTAGTTTCCTACGTAAGACCTTCATGCTTTTATTGTTCTCTATTGTTTGTTCGATCTGATTTTGGTTGTGGGTTCTAATGTCGCGTCTTATAGCCTTTGATATCTCCTTGTTAATTTGCCTTAGGTCTTCACCAGTAGTCAGTTCTTCACTTCTCATGTCTCTTCTTTGTTTCATTTTCCGCATAGTAGCTTCGCTCAATTTCGATTCTTTCTTGGTTGTTGGGCAGTATCCGTTTTGGCTTTCTATCAGGGCAGTAGTGATGGTCTCGTTTAGGACATTGATATTCTCTTCTGCTTCAGGGCCATTTAGCGTATTTGTAATGCATTGCTGGAAGCCAACCATTTCCGATGGACTCTTCCATGGTCTGCCGTTGGCGGTCTTCTTGATCAGCTTATGCCGTTCTTTACCGACGTCAGTCATTAATATCAGGCTGGCACCTCTGTCGAAATTGGATCTGACTCAAACGACGCAATAGTAGAATTACAAGAGTGGATGAAATCTCTTGCAAAGGTGGAATCACATTATTGCCGCGCCTCTTCTGATAAAATTTACCTAGAAACAGTTTAGGGTAGTATGAGAGATTTTTATTGAAAATATTGTTCAATATTTGAGTCATTAAGAAAAACTAAAGTATCGAGAACAACTGTGAAAAAAGTGATGGACAAAATAAATGGTCAATGGACATCGAAAAAAAATCAATGTAATGAATGTACAATGGGACATGTACAAAAACGGAACTCTTGATGATGAGTCATACGAAAAACATACAAAAAGAGGCATTTGCGGATAAAGGCCAAGCTTTAATAACTGACGAAATCAATTCATATACTGTACTACAGGCTGTACCTACAGGCGGTGCTTCTGGCACCTCGTTTAAATGCAGTGATCAATTATTACTAAACGAAATTAAAACTACATCAAGTGTATTATAATTTGGCATCCAAAGATGTTTCATACTATGTTTGGCACGAAGGGAATGGTGGATTGGAAAGTGATGTCCTTGCTTAGCAACTAACTATATCTCAAATGAAGTAGCCCAGGCCCAGCGAATTCCACAAAAAATAATATATGGAGTGATGGGAGCGGTTATCAAAATAGAAATACTAAACTATCTAAAACCCTACTAGATTTGAGCATAAAGTACGGTGTGATAATAGAACAAAAGTATCTTGAGATTGGGCACACTCACATGGAGGTAGATGGATATCATTCAGCAATTGAGACCAAGCTTAAGCATCGAAAGCAAGTATTCCTTCTAGCAGACTACATTCCTATTTTTCAGTCAGCTCGACCTGGCCAGCCGTTCTAAACTTATTACTTGAACTTCAACGATTTTTTCGAATTTAATAGTGATTACTATACCAGCATTCGACCAGGGTATAAAGCAGGAGATCCCTATGTTAATAACCTCGTGGCTCTTCAATAGATTTCGGAAAAGATAATCAATTACAGACTTTTATTTAGTGACGAATTAGTACCATTACCATGTCCACCACGAAGTTGTTCAACAAGCTTCAGCGACATTCGGCCCAAGTTGTATGACCGACCCTGTCCAATTGAGAAAAGTAAATTTGAGCATCTCCAAGAACTCAAAAAATTTATACCTGAAGATTACAGGAGTTTTTATGAAACTCTAACACATAAAAACTAAATTAATTTACGAGTATAGTTTCAAAACTTCTATTATTTTCATAAGATTTAAAACTTTTTTAACAATCTTATTTTAAATACGAGTACCTTTTTTTAATTATTTTGGTTTATTTAACAATTTTATAAATAATAAAGACATTTTCAAAATGTTTTTTTGTTTTAATTACCTTCATACAATACCTACCTCTAATTTTTAGAACAACTGAGAAAAAGTCGGATGTCAACTAAAATTGCAACAATTTATATGCCAAAGGTCGTATGCCAATGTAAATCATAAAAAAACAATAAATTTAAAAAAAATGAAACTAGTGACATGTTGAAACAGTTTTTTGTTCCTCCTGAAAAGTTTGGTTTTTGGACATACGTCATTTTGCGGTTTCCATGACGATATATTTTAATTTACTTTTGACCCAATATTAAAAACCACAGTAATACCCACATTTACCCTAGTGGCATTTTATTAGAGAAGAAAAAATTATTTAGTCAATAAGTGAACGACAATAAACGAACCTTCACGTTTTAGATAAACTATTTCCGAAATAATTACTTAAAGTACAAGGACAAGAAGCTCCATCTCTGCCTCCATAATATATCTCAGTCTTCTCGTTCCTTGAAAGAAAAAGCATTATTTTCTCTATTCCTGCAGTAAAAGAAATAACGTTGCCTGAGATCAGAGCCCGGAGTGTACTCAAAGCAATTTTTCTCAGGAATTTAGGTGAGTAGGTGACAAGTTTCCGAATTAATTATGGCCGAATGGTCATTAATAAAGACAAATTACTGGAAAAAATTCGAACGGTCGAGGATGAGAAATAATTAATAAAAGGCTCGTGGCCGTTGCAGATAAGTGAAATATATTTTTGGAACGTGCCAAGAAGGAAAACATTCGTGAAGCCGTCCTGATCGATGACCTGACCAATACCGTTGTTTCCAAAAATGACAACAGAGATCGTTGGTACACAGGAGAAAGTGACCAAGTTCAGTATTAACAATTTTAAGTTATTGGCATTTGAAGATTCGTGGTCAAATATACCTTGCAAGTTCGTTTTAGCATAAGTATGGTGAACAATTGTCATTGTTAATCAAGTGCCGGAGCCAAAGTTATTAAAGTATTATTATATCGGTCATAAAATATTATTTTCATATTTTAAGGAAATTAAGTACTATTTATTTACTATTATTTATTAGTTTTTTTATTTAAAAATTCACAATTATTATGAATTATTAACCAGAGTAAACCACTAATAATAATGAAAATTAAGTAGAATAAAATAATGTTCCTGACATCACACTTCATCATCACTGCTTTTGTCTTGTGCGGGTTCGGTTCAGTCTTTTACGGAGCTGTTACTTGGCAACTTCGTGTACCAACTCATTGAGTAATTCCCAAAACCAAAACAGTCCAATCAATTGATGCCAAACTGAGTTTGGCAAAATTTAATTAAGTCATCTTTCTTGTTTTTGGAAATTGGCAATGCTTCGGAATAGCATTTCTCCAAATATGTTTCTTTTGGTATATTACTGGGTCTACTCCTTCTTTTTCTTTAACATTTAGAACTTTGTATTCCTCATCATAATTGTACCTGGACATTATTAAATTATTTGTTTTCTTCTCAAACTGAAATTGGTGGATTTTCAACCATATTCGCCTCGAGTTATATTTTTTAGCATTGACTTGGCGAATTGTTTTAGGCCAATAAAGTCATTGTAGGTCAGCTGGTTAACACTATAGGCATCAGAAATTTTATTATTTCCTCTCTTGGATCTTGTTATGATCATAATTGTTTTACAATCATTCATACAAAACACAGGGATGTACCTTTTGCCTCGTTCTATCACACGAAACTGCCTCCATGTGCGAATGACGTTTTTCTAAACCGTTATGTGGTATAATTTCTAAAGGTAAAAAGGCAACGATAAATAAAAAGAAGACAGCTATGTATTGGTCACGGGGTGACTGATAACTGACCGAAATCGAAACTAACATCGTCTAATAGTCTAACATAGTCTAACTCGTCTAATGCCCGTTTGCCTAAACCGATTTTCCACAATTTGGATTCATTTAAAAGGCAATTGCTGGGACAATCAGATAATCTGGGAGATAAATTATTTAGTTTATAAATGAAACCGCGAGGTGGCGTTACATTCAACAATAGTTTTTTGAAGTTTTGTTCAGTTTTTTCAAATGGAATGGTACAGCTTTTACTACATGGCAAGAAAGGTAATTTAAAGAGGAATCATCCAGTGAAAACCCGAAATCGACATCTCTGACATGTCAAGAGATATTTCGATTTTTCTGAAAAAATCAGTTATTATTTCACTACTACCTGCATTATGTTCAAAAAAAAATTAACCTAATGTTTGCCTTCCTTCACACTTTACCCAGGCTTAGGACTGGTCCAAATTCTTCGTGCCATACTAATTTGGAGCGTGTATAAAGGCCTCGTTATTCGTAAAGGGCATTGTTAGATATTATTATAATAATTATTAATAATCAATAAATGCAATGTTGAAAATGTAATGCATTTCAAAACTGACAAGTTAATATGACTGTTTTTGTTTGTTTCCATGGTTCCCTTCTTATACTCTTTGTGTAATGTACCTAAGGATTGCATGCGTTTATTTGGAAACCCGAAAACGCATAATTTCATTCATCAATTCATTTAGTTTAAAAGAAAGAGTAGGTATATTTATTAATTCATGTAGACTCATTTCAATATTCTGTCAAGTAGTATTTAAGCATCACAAAAGAGAAAATGCCACAATTGTGGAAAGGCATTTTTTCCGCTTATGTAATTAAATTAGAAAATATTATCAAGGTCAGGATTAGAATATTTATGATGATTGATACTGAATAGATAATTTTATTTTTTAAATAAAATTGTTGCGGTTGCGATTGCGACCTAAATATTAAGACCAATTTTTAAGTTAATATTACGGTACAAATTAAAACTAACTGATTTTTTTCAGAAAAATCGAAATATCTCTTGACATGTCAGAGATATCGATTTCGGGTTTTCACTAGACGATTCCTCTTTAAATTACCTTTCTTGCCATGTAGTAAAAGCTGTACCATTCCATTTGAAAAAACTGAACAAAACTTCAAAAAAGCTATTGTTAAATGCAACGCCACCTCGCGGTTTCATTTATAAACTAAATAATTTATCTCCCAGATTATCTCATTGTCCCAGCAATTGCCTTTTAAATGAATCCAAATTGAGTAAAATCGGTTAAGGCAAACGGACACTAGACGACTTTTTATGTCAATAGGTAAAACTCCCCCCACCCCTCTATTTGTGAAATTACGACAAAATGTCATAAAACAAAATTGTAGGAGACAGTTTGCTAATTATAACTGAGAATTTTTCTTACTCCGTTAACACTTGAAAAAACACAAAATTTTTTTTTTTTTAATGTTTAGCTCGTCACGTCCTCTTGCGGTCGTTTTAGAAGCTTAAAAATATTTTTGGTGAATTTCTCATGATCATTTTTAGTACTTTTTTTTGCCCCAAAGCTGTGGGATAAATAGTTTTTAAGATACGGCCGCGATCCATTCTTAATGGGACACCTGGTATATATATATATATATATATATATATATATATATATATATATATATATATATATATATATATATATATATATATATATATATATATATATATATATATATACGTATGTATATATGTGTTAAACTGTTTGAAAAAAATCGACAATTTTTTTTCTTAAAGGTATCGAAAATATATTTAAAAATGACGAAAAAAAGTACTGTGAAAGTTAGATATCTTAATATTAATATTAAGAGGTAGTTTCGTCGTAAAATATAAAAATATATTATGCATTATGCATTCAAATTTAGCCATGAATAACTTTTGAAAAAGTCAATTTATCGAAAATTTATAAGAGACCTTTTTTTAAGAACGTTCAATTTCCTACAAAATTGTATAATATTCTTTCCACAGTAATGTTCCGCTGGAAAGCTATAATTCCGCTAAAGAGCTAAAAGTCCAAAGTTAAAAAATAATCCTATGTTATTTAAATGAGAAATTGAAATTTGCGATACGGCACCTTTTAATATTAGTATTAAGAGCTCTAACTTTCACAGTATTTTTTTTGTCACTTCTAACAATATTTTGCCTGTAAGAAAACAAAATAGTCGATTTTTGTGAAACAGTCTAATGTATATACGTATATATATATATATATATATATATATATATATATATATATATATATATATATATATATATATATATATATATATATATATATATATATATATATATATATATAAGTGCTTCTAAAGTCCCCCTCCGCCCCGACGTTCTTAACTTTTGAGCTGAAAAAACATATAACAACGAGTCGGCATACGTAAATTAAAGAATAAAATATGTTTTAGTTATTAGGCAGTCACATAATTGTCAAATCTAGCTTTGTGGTGCCATATTGTTAACTATTTTTAACTGGTAACAGTGCGCTGGTAGCACACAATATCGAAGATGTTCCAAATATCTATTCAAATGATTTCATTTCGATATTTGCCATTTGATTTAAAAAAAAATCGATTAAATTTAATATCTGCCTATCATCCAACATTTTAAAGGGGGTCTCCAGAATGGCAGAGGAAAGCCCAGGACCATGAAAGCTGAAAACCTGCTGAAGAGGACAGCATCCCGCAGTGTATGGACACGAGCTGATGATAATTATGATGATAATGGCCTCTTCAGCATGCTTCCAACTCTCGCGATACTGAGCTCTCCTCTGCCATTCGGATCCAATATACTTAATAATGTCATCAGTCCATCGTGTTTTCGGTCTTCTCCGTGGACGTTTGCGATCAATCGGTATCCAGTCCAGGACCGCCCTGGTCCATCTTTCGTCCCATCGCCTCGCTACTTGGCCTGCCCACTTCCATTTCAATTGATTTATTCTTCCAATGATTCCACTCACTTTCGTTTGTTCTCTGATCCACGTGCAAGTCTTTCTATCCCGTCTAGTAATGCCAAGCATTCATCTTTCCATTCCCCTCTGTGCTACTCGAAGTTTTTGAACTGACTATGATGTGAGTGTCCAGGTCTCACTTCCATATGTCATAACGGGCAGGACACACTGATCAAAGACTTTTCTTTTCAGGCAAAGTGGTAGTTAACCCTTAAACACTATGTTGAGCCTGCCAAATGACTACCAGCCACGTTTAACCCGTTGTTCCACCTCCCGGACGGTATCCGCTTGCATTGAAACCCTCTGCCCAAGATACATATATATATATATATATATATATATATATATATATATATATATATATATATATATATATATATATATATATATATATATAATAGAAATCATTTTGTCCTCAGCAAATCTATTGAACATGGCCTGATTCTTCCTCCGGTTTACTTTTAAGCCAAATGGGTCCCCAGGCCTTTGCAACTCTTGTACGTGTCTTTGCAGCTCCTCTGGGTCTTGTGAAAGAAGAACGATATCATCTGGGAATCTAAGATGATTTAAGTATGCACCATTAATCATTATTCCATCCTGTTCCCAATCCAGATTACGTAATCCAAATTACGGCACACTCCTTCCAGGAGGGCTGAGAAAAGAAGAGGCGATATTGCGTCATCCTGCCGTACAGCCCGCTCTACATTTATTCCAACCTCAAGATCGTCAAGGTGAATTGTAGATTTACATAGGTTTTCTCTACACCTTGATTAAGCAATGCACCCATTATGGCCCGCTTTGTGACTGAACGAAATGTTTTTTCATAATCGATAAAATATATAACAATGTATATAGTATAAATATATATATATATATATATATATATATATATATATATATATATATATATATATATATATATATATATATAGTATATATATATATATATATATATATATATATATATATATATATATATATATATATATATATATATATACATGTATACTGAAGAGTCCAACTGTCGAAGCGGACAAGACTTGAAAATGCCAAGTACTGAGAATCACAGAGGACAATAAAAAATTGTAAGCTTGCCATTACAAGACAGGGCAGAAAGCCCTGCACATGGAAGGGTAAAGGAATTAAAATGCAGAAAAGACTGATGATATTATTATGTATATTGGACCCGAATGGCAGAAGAAAGCCCAGGACCGTGAAAGTTGACAGCATGCTGAAGTGCCCTGCATCCAGATATAAGTATATATACCTATACCCAGTCATCAATAACTTAGCAATTTTCAATGACATTTTGAGGTTCTCTCTCTCTCTGAATATTTTTATTTTATGGACGTCTTCTATGGATGATCATTTTTACTTGTTTATTATTTTTAATCAATATCATTGTTCACTTTAATATAAAAAACGATTCCAAAAAGTTTCCCTTTCGAGCAAATATTCGATCGACAACAAAAACAATCTCGGTGTTTTAGATAAACTACCTCCGAAATAATTACTTCAAGTATAAGGACAAAAACCTGCTTCACCGCCTCCATAATACATCTTAGTCCTCTCGTTCGTCGAGACAAAAAAGCCCATTATTTCCCCCACTCTTATGGTTAAAAAAATACCGTTGCCGGTGATCAGAGTCCAAAGTATACTCAAAACAATTTTTCTCCGAAATTTAAGTGGAAAGGTGACAACTTTCCGAATTAATTATGGCCCAACGGCCAGGGTCATTAATAAAGACAAATTACGGGAAAAAATTTAGAGTGTGAGGGGTAAGAAATAATGAACAAAAGGTCCGTGACCGCTGCGAATAACAGAATTACGTTTTCGGAATGTACCAGAAAGGAAAAAATTCCTGAAACCGGCCAGGGACTCCTGATCGATGACCAGAACGAAACCGTTGTTTCTAAAACAAGATACAAGACGCAAGATATATTTTTTTTTTATTTTTCTTACGTACCGTTCTGCAAACAAGTCACTTAAACTTGTCAGCGTCATTAATAAAGATAAATTACAGAGAATAGAAGCACTGTGTGGAGAAATAATGAGAAAAAGGTTTATAATCGCTGGGAATAAGCGAATCTCATTTTCAGGTTATCTGGAAAAGAAATATTTAAAAAAAAATCCTGATGCTATTTTCTATTAAGACCTCAACTTCATGCTGGCCCATTCTTGACTACGATTATCATTTATTTTTCACAAACATACTAAATGGTGATTTTTAGTTTCATAAGAGGATAGGGGAGGCTGTCAAATCATCATGGCAAATGTCTAGCAAATTATCGTGGAACGTTTAACATTAGAGCTATGCTTGCAAATTTTTGAATGTAAAATCTGTGCCAAAACTTATAGAGCCTTTTATAGTGCACACAATCACCCAACCGAGCAATGTATTCGCTGAATTATCCACAAATTCCGAACGCATTTCACGCTGCTCGATATAAAAGCAAAAACAAGAAAAACCAATTTGCGTTCTGCCGCTGTTGTTGGCAGTGTTGATGAAGTTCTAAATATATCAGTTCGTTAATGGGGATCGTTACAGAGCGATGATCAATAATTATTTAACCCTTTCCTATCTGAAGGTACTAGTATGTACCACCTTTTCGTCAAATATACTGAATACGCAAACACTCCACGCTTACACTCTTCTTCTTATTTATCTTGGTTTTTAGGTTAGTCTTCAGACTCTTACCTGTTCCTACTGAATTCTTCGCAAAGCGGTTATTAGCTTGCTTACGCGAGCTCGTGATCTATGTTCTAGGGGCTTCTAGCTAGCCCGGTAGTGACAATTAGTAAACCTTTCGGTTAGCATAATCGTCCTTATTCAAATTGATGAAAATATTTTCTTTACTGCATCGGAATCGGACCGCAAGGTCCGATTCCGCGAATGATACGAATGAAAAACGCGTATCTTGATTACTGTCCGTGTGGGCGTGGTCGAGGGCGGGCAAAGTTCACAACTTTGCAGCTGCTTCGTCGATTTAATTCGATGATTTTCTTTGAGAATTCGCATCTTGATTCGGTTGAATCGCGATTAGAATTCTCTGGAGGTTGACTACAATTTCCGATAGCGTCGAAAATTTTTGGCTTAATGGAACTGACTGAGATTCAGTTCCGGTTTGGTTAGAGCGATGTGCATCTCTACTTGCCTGATGTTGAGGTTTCTTTGATTGATTCTGTTGATTGATTGACTTCTTGGTTCTCTGTTTTTCCACTTGACGCCACTGACGGGTTGGTGGCAGAGTTCCGTGATCTTCATGATTTTTCTCCCTTCGCTTGGCACAATAACTTGTACTATAGCGATGGGTTTCTTGTCTTTAGTTAGCCATCTCGTTACTTTGGTTGGTTGGATCCCCATTTTCTGGAGTTCTTCAGAGATTACTTCGGTTTTGATTGTTTCTAGTACGCCTTTCAACAAGACTCGTAGAAATTTCTTTTTCTGGATTTAGGTGTGTCGTATGCAAAGCTCTTGTCGTCGAGCAGTTTGCAAACGGCTTCTCGGTCCTTTTCGGTCTTCGGGGGTATTAAAACCCCGTTAGGCCTGGTAATGGCTGGCCCGACCGCCACTTTATTTTCTTTTAGAAGCTTCATTACTTCTAAATATTTAGCTTTATCCGTCAGGATAATAGCTATTGGTTTTTTGTTGTCAGTTTTTGGTTCTGACGCACTTACTGGTGGTATTTCCGTAGTGGACGGTGCTATTTGCTTTTCAGTCGTTACCTTCTTGGTTTCGGCCTTTGAAGAGGAAGGAGCAGTCGGTGCTGTCTGAGGATGGCTTGCTTCAGGAGCCCGTGCTGCTGGTTGACCTTTCTTCTTCTTTGTTTTGGAGGAAACCTGTTGGAATCCTTCTTTGTCTGCGGTGGCTTTTTTGGAGCCTCCTTCTAGTCCACTTTGGTCCGTCTGGGCCTTAGTGGTTTGGTGTGAGACTAAGTTTTGTTGACCTTTTTCTTTTTTCGAAACCGTAGGAAATGAGATCGTGCCATCCGCACTTACCCTTCCGCCGGCTTTTTTGATTTCAGTCTTCATATAGTCGACTGCAACTTGGAGCACTGTTTTCTCGGTGAGAAGCACTAAATTGGTTGCGGTTACTTCCGCTAATTGTTTATTAACACTGGTTAGAGCATCTCTATGATACTCCAAACACTCGGCGTGGCAGCGTACTAAATCGTCATACGTATAGCACGCTTCTTTTACCTGCTTTAGGTAATTGTTTCTGTGGTTTTTGCTCATCGCGAAGGCACTTATTCACAAATTTCACAAAAAACACACTAAACGTTTACCAAACGTTTGTTGGCACTTAACCTCACTTTTCGGGAGCTAGAGAACACGTGTGTACTCTCCAACGTCTCGATGGGTAGTACGCTTACACTCACTGATGATCGATTTTAATACTGTTCGCACAAGCCAATCAAAACGCTCGATTCGGTGTTCTGCGAGAAACGGCCAATCAATTTGAGTTGCAAGTTACAACCTGTTGGGCAGCCGCGTTTTTAAATGTGCATTCTGCAAAATAGTTTTAAAAATAGTATGTCTTATGTCAAAAAAGGCGAAAGATTTATTCGCTTTGACGAAAGTCTAGAGTAGTTCAGAGGTAGAGTTAGAAATAGGAATGAAGGAATTGACACAAAAATATCTAGGAATGCAGACGAAAAGTAAAGAGAAAGAGTAGTTTAATAGAAACTGCAGGAAAGTAATTAAGCTGAGGAAGGTAGCAAGGCAAAAGATGCTGGAGAACCAAAACGATGTAGCGAAAAGAAAATATGAAGTAGCAAGGATAGTAGTGAAAAGGCTATGTCTTGGCAAGATATGAAATTAATGAAATATAAAACTACTATCAAGAAATCAAAAATAATAAAGAACCCTGTACAAAACTACCAAAGTACTTAATAGGAGATATTGAAGAAAAACTAGGCAGGTAGAGAAAATATTTTGAAGGCCTGTTAAAGGGTGAAATGACAAGAAACGAAGAAGACGAAATGATGGGAGGCCAGAACGAGAATGAGTTGGATAAGGTAGTGGAAGTCCCTTCTGAAAAAAAAAAATAAAAGGAATAATAAAGAACCTGAAAAACAATAAAAACGCAGGAATCAATGGCATAAGAGCGGAGATAATTAAACAAAGAGAAAAAACAGTATTTGCAAACTTATATGGACTGATAAAACAGGTATGGGAGAAAGAAGAAATGCCAGACAGTTGGAGGGAGACCATAATATGCCACATATATAAAAAAGGCTATAAAACAGAATGCTCAAATCATATACGAATCACATTACTCAATGTAGCCTATATGGTCATTGCAAGAGCTCTAAGAAGCAGACTTAAAATGTATTTCAATGGACAAGTGGGAGAATACCAAGGAGGGTTTAAAAAAGATAAACCCACTACTGATCAGATCTTGAAAATCCTGAAAATGATCCAAAACATTACGTTTGTAGTGAAACTTAACTTGAAGTTATGGCATGCATTGAACGTGCTCCAAGTATGGAAAAATATCATTTAAATGACAAAGAGGGATCCCCTGTCTACAGTTCTTTTTAATTCTGTGCTAGAGGTAATACTCCGAGATAGCGGAATAAAAGCAGGAGGAACAGTTTGCAATAACACGATCCAAATCTTAGCATACGCGGACGTCGTAGTACTCTTGTCAAGAACAACAACAGAGCTAGCAAGAATATTTAAACTGTTTGAAAAAAAGCGCAAGAATATGGCCTGCACATTAATGAAATTAAGACAATCTTGAGATGGAAGAGGACGTAGATGATGCAGAACAAGTTTTTATTAAAACGGAATAAAATAAATATTATAAACTAAAAACTGTCAAAGAAATTTGAGTATTTGGGAGTTGCCATAATAAGCGAAGGCCATGAAATAAATGAAATTGAAAAAAGAATGGCAAGGAGATGCCCATTTGCAGGAGCGTTACCCAACATGCTTAGATCAAAAAATAACATGGTCAGCAAAGTTAAGATTGTACAGAACAGTTATTCAACCCACGGTACTATATGGCTCTGAATGTTGGATAATCAATAAAAAAGAAGAAGAAGGACTAAATGTTTGAGAGCGAAGAGTACTGAGGAAAATATTTGGTGGGGTGAAAGTACAGGAGACAATATGGAGAAAAAGAACCAATGCACAAATTAAACTTCTATAGATAGGTAGTAGATGGACAAAACAAGCATTTTCAAGAGAAGATGGACGAAGAAGAAGGAGAGGACAACCAAGAAAAAAGTGGTTGAATTTTGTCTTTACTTAATAAAGACCAGATACATTTTGTATTTCACTCCAAATGACTTCCATTTCGGTTTCTTCCATTTCAGCCCTATCCTCGCCAAAATGCTGTGCATAACACAAGTGGCAAATTGCTCAATATTAATTTCCACAAAGGGTGAGTCAACAAATTGTACCGCTAGTGAAAAAACGTTAAAATATTTAAAACGAGATTTAAAAACAACCTTCAAGTTCGATATTATTTGCACATGATATTTACTTTCATATGGTTGAAACTGATTTTATGATATATTTGCTGAAAGAACAGGGAAGTGCTTGGTATTGTGGTCGATTAGGTTTTCTTTCCAAAATTCAAGCTTGTTGGCGAACGCTTTTATATCAGAAATCGAATTTTCGTTATTTCTTCGTGTCTCCTTTGAGGCTGTAAATTAAGTTCATTCAGTATATCTGTAATATTCACCAGAAATCCAAAGTCTTCAAACCAGGTTGTTTTCCATTTCAGGAATGGGTTGAGCGCATTGTTTAAAAAAATTAACTAGAGCAGGTAGGAGATCATTAAAACGTTTGAGTACTTTTCGTTTACTCAACCATGGGGCCTCAGAATGAATCCTCGTATTGACAATCCATTTAATCAATCAGTTCAATGAATAATCTTCTCTGTAACAACTGAGCTCTAACCTTGTTCACAATTTTTACAACCATTTTCACAACGTCGTTTAGTTTCAAAAACTCTCCGCATAATGCTTGTTGGTGAAAAATCCAGGAATAAGAGAAGAATTGTGTAAAAGTATCATTCTTTTGACATAATGCCACTAAACCCTTTTCGGAACCCACCATAGCTGGAGCTCCATCTTTTGTCAAACCTACCATTTTAAATGTTAGAATTTTCTCAGATGAAATAACATTTGTCAAATGAGAAAACAGGCCCTGTCCAGTAGAATGCCCTTTTAGTGGAATAACCCTCTAAATTTCTTTAATCATAAAATCGCTTAAAATCATCCTGACGGAAACAACCATCTGGGAGGTATCAATCAAATCTGTGAAATTATCAAGTTGCAGAGAAAAATAAGTCACGTGTTAACTGAAAAAAAAAATACTACTCGTTATTTCTACTCGCCTCATCAGTGTATTGACAGAAAGTTGCATTGTTTTTATGGCACACACTATCTCGTTTTTATTTTTAAAGTTGGCGAAACATAAATCAAAAGCTTCTAAAAATGTATGTTTAATTATTTCTTTTTCTTCATAAGGCTTTTATTTTGAACAATTATCTGCCACAGGCAATAGGAAGCTTTAGTTGCAACCTTATTTCTGTTAAATAATTCTAAAAATTTTGATTGTTGTTCAATTAACTGATTTTAACTGACTTTTCAATTGTTTCAACTTTTCAAGGATATCATTTTTCAAAAGTCGAATGAACAGTTTTACTATTCCTTCGAACATTTTCCTTTTTAGCAACGGATATAGAAGAGTCACACAACGAACACACACTTTTGCTTTCAATTTCTGTAAAGGAGTATTGTTCTTCCCACTCAGAATGGAACTGATATGTATTAGCTTTTTTACTACTGCTTACCATACTTGTAATTGTAATTGTAACGTAACTGAACACTTAACGCGGGGTCATCACACAGGTCTATTTATATATCCCGTTAAAAACAGCCGAAATCCTTCCTGAATGATCGACTGGTCTCTACTCGCTACAATTTTCTCGGCGGCCTCGCGGATTCCAGCGTGGTGAGGGCAGCGAATGATCTTCGATGCTCTGATCAAGTCGTAATCCCTAACAGTATTATTCGTTTCGATATTTTCGTTTATAAAGATTATGAGTTCGACGTCTGAGGATTGCTTATAGCCGTGAGCTACCCAAATTGGCCACGCCAGCTCGCGATCGACAGGTTGGCGGTGACCCCTGACCTAAGCCAATGATAGAATACTGTTTCCATAGACCTGTTACAGTTTTGTAAAAGTAATACAAAAAAATGAAGTGTAAAATGAAAATGAAAAATAAAAATGTAAATTACACAAAAATAATAATATATAAAATTGGATCTCCACGCTACATTATTTTCAAAACATAAAATTAAAACAAGATGCCGACCTGGCTCCTCTGGAAGCCAGCAGTTTTGTCAGATTGAACGTTCCGCCTCCAGTCTTATTACTTAATTTGCACAATTCATCAACTGGCAACAAAATAAAGCTTCAAAAATATTGAATATTAATATAAATAAATATCTCATTAATCTACACCTCCTCTAGTTTAAGGAATAGAATTTTTTCTGACATTTAACGAGACACGTGACGTAAATTAAACCTTTCCGCGTCGGTTTTTTTGTTCTTTAACCGGCAGCCTCTCTTTCTCTCTCTCTCCAAATGGCATAATGGAAATTAGAAAATTAAATTTCCCATGATAAACAGGAATTTCCGAGTCGGGTGCATTCGCAGCCGCGTCAGGCATTGTAATTATTCAGTGTGACGGGCTGTACTCAAACTCTTCGAGTAGCATTAGCGGAGAGAAATTATACGAGGCAGACGCTGGAACAGCTTTTACAGTACTTCCAATATTTCAAAAAATATATTCAACATTTATGATCTATATATATATATATATATATATATATATATATATATATATATATATATATATATATATATATATATATATATATATATATATATATATATATATATATATATATGTATATGGGTTGATTAAATTTACGAATAAGTAAAAATTGGCAATGGGGCTCTTATATACCCAAAAACAAAAAAAAATGCAACACTGAAAAGTATGTTTTATTAACATTTTGTAGTTTAGAAAACATTTTTCAGTTGGGAAAAAAATTTTCTTGGCTCTCGGTTCACATACCGTTATACCAAGTAGCGTTTCTAATCTCCTGACTCTTATTTTATGTAAGACTACTGTAAGTTACTGCCTGCTAGATCTCCGATTAGCTCTAAGCTCTAGATGTCACGTTCACTGATGCCCGAAACGATCCCCTGCGTTATTTACAGCTCTCGGACCATACATTTATATTTTCGATGCAGATTTTTCCGAATTTTTTCAGCAGCTGTTTTAATAATTATTAAGAGTCCCGATCTCGCGAGCTCGTCCATTTCCTGATCTGTTGTCCACAGAGGAGATCTCAGTGTATCGTTTTACAGTGCGATGATTGCATTTTTCTATATTTTTAAAGGTTTAAACATGGTGTGAAAATCTCCATTCTAGATTTATTGCATTCGCACAGTACGTCAGAAGAATAACGAAATTTCTTAAATAAAAAAAAACAATTTAGTTCATTTCATTTTTAATTTACTATGGCACTACAGCCCAAATCGGGCCTTGGCCTCCTGAATACTCCGCCACCATCTTGCTCGGTTCAGTTCCCGCGTTCTGCAGTTTGAAAATCTAAGCAATAATTTGCTGTCTGCGTCAATAGACTCCTCCCCAGCGCTGCCGTGGTTTTTTAACTGCTCTTTGTTTATTGACTTTCCCGCTTAGTATGCGTTTGGGAATTCCTCATCCATCCACTCCACATGACCAACCCTTGTCTTGAATTTTATGAGGGTCGACACCGCTGGATTATCGAGGATGGCATACAATTCTCTATTGCATCATATTCTCCAGATCGAGTCTTCCCTCATAGGTCCGAGGTCGGAGGACCTTTCTTTCAAAGGCGTTGAGTAATTTTTCGGACGTCGGAGTCCATTTTTCGCTGCCATAGCACAGCACGGGTCTTATAATCCTTTTATATAATTTAAGTTTTGTTTTTCTGTGCACGTTTTTGCTGTTAATTATTGGAAGTACCGATTAATTCGTCTTGTTTGCCATCCTTATTCTTCTTTCAGTTTCGATGACTTCACTTCCATCCTTCGATAAGTTTGTCCCTAGGTACTTAAAGTTGTCTATGTTTTCTAGGTTAAAGTCTCCGTCTGTAATAATTTGTCCGATTGCGTCTTTTTGCTAGTTTGTACCATGACTTTTGCTTTGTTTTTGTTAACACATCCAATTTCCGATGCTACAAATTTTTTAAATAGTTTTACAAATATTTCGTTAACACTCTCCAAAAATCTTTTTTAATTTTTTTCTTTTTTTGGGTTTCTCGCCACGATCTAAAACTCAAAAATATCAAAAATATCTGTTCTTATATAAATAAAATAATCACTGGGTAAAAACAAAATGGAGACTAATTAATAATAATCAGTGATTCTTTTATGTAATAAATTTGCCTAACGAACAAAAATTTTAAAAATACAATTTTTTTCTTAAATAAATACAAACTTTTGAATGTTCATGTTTTGGGAAGTCTTCTTTTCCCGAAATATATTCAAAATATATTTACTTACTATCTTTTAGAGTGTGACATAAAAATTTAATTAAAAATTATATTTAGATTCGTTTTGAAAACGGGAAGGGAAGACTTCCCGAAACGTTAACGTTCAAGAATTTGTATTTATTTAAGAAAGTTTGGTATTTGTTAAATTTTGATTCGTTATGCAAATTTATTACAGCTAAAGAATCACTAAGAATTTAGTTTCCATTTTGTTTTTTACCCAGTGATTCCTTTATTTACATAAGAACAGATATTTTTGAATTTTAGATCCTGGAAAAAAATCCCAAAAAAAACCTTGGCATATGCTACGAGTTGTGTAGATTTGAAGCATAGTGTTTCCTTGGTGTCAACAGGAAGTTTCCGAACAACATATTCGAGTATCTAATTGAAAAGCATTGGTCCCAGGTCACCTTGTTTAAGGCCATTGTCAGTTCTAAAGTTGAAAGTTAGATCATTTTCTACTCTGACTTATGACAAAGAATCGGTCGTTGTTATTCTTGTTAGCCGAAACAGTTTCTGTGTTTCGGACTTTTCGGATGTCATCAAATAACTGGTGCACATCAATGTTATATTCCCAACACTTTTCCAGCACCTATTTAACTGAGAATATCTGGTCCGTGGTCAATCATCCGCTCTAAATCCGCCTTGGTATTCACCGATTACTTTGACAGGAAAGGGCTTAATTTTTTTTTCTAAAATGTTCATCAAGATCATATAAGACATACACAGCAAGAATATTCGTCGGTAGTTTTCGCAGCCCAGTGTGTCCCCTTTTTTATAAAACTGCCATCATGTGAACATCATATGATGGCATTTAGAAATGAAGACTTGCCGTGATATAATTTGAACTAGTCCTGTCTAAACATAGCGGCAGCAAGCGTCATGGTTTTTCGATTGTCTGATTTATAAGGTAAGAAGGATATTTTCTGTATATGATGTTTTATTTGTAATTTGTGGTTTATAAACAAAATGAAAGTTAGGCATATTATGCTTTTACTGAACACAAAAGCATACATATGAAATTATAACATTTTTAACAAAAAATGTAGAAAAGTTATATTTAGAAAAAACAAAATGTAACATAATTTTTTAATTTGTAGTTTGAGACAGTTTTTGTTAGATACTCTATAAATATATTATTTATTAGGGCCATATTAACTCATTTTGTTGGATAGGCATATCTGTCCCCGAATAACCTGTGAAAAATCAGGCATTTTTGTTTTTTTTCCATTTCTATTTTTTTTTTTAATTAGATGAAAGTCAAACTGAGAATGCTGCGACTAGAAACCTGGCTAATGTGTAGGAATGGCGAAAGTGGATTAGAAAACAAACACACACACACACACACACACACACACACACACACACACACACACACACACACACACACACACACACACACACACACACACAAGAAATTTATAAAAAAACAGAAACGTGCCCAGGGTGAAGAATATGTTTTCACAACAAGAAAAGTCGTCCCCAAAAAAAAGGAGCTGTGATATGACAGATTGTGAATGCCACCTTCGTTGTTTACACAAACTATCTCAAGTTTGAAGGTAGCAGATTTTTGAAGGGTTCTACAATATGAATTGGAGCATGAAGCAAGCACTCCTCGCTAAAGAATACAATTAAAAACGTTTAAGTATTTCAATACACAATAATCACACAGTAAACCTCACCTATATATATTTTTTTTCAGTATGTCTCTGTCAGTGAAAACTACTATTGTCAATGTAAGTATCATTGACATCGACATAAAATATATTTACTTATCTTTTCAGTATATATAGAAATTAATGTAATTTATTTTTTTGATTCGTTTTGAAAACGGGAGAAGAAGACCTCCCGAAACCATGACGTTTAAAAGTTTGTATTTATTTTAGAAATTTTTTGTATTTTTTAAATTTTTGTTCGTTAGGCAAATTTATTTTATTTTTTTTTTTTATGTTTTTTACCTAATGATTATTTACATAAGAACAGATATTTTTGATATTGTTTGAGTTTTAGATCGCCATGATCTAAAACTGAAAAAATAAAAACCAAAAAAAAAGACAAAATCAAAGTAAAACTTGTTTTTTTTTATATATTTTTTTTTGGGGTTTTCCGCCACCATCTAAAACTCAAAAGATATCAAAAATATATCTTATTATGTAAATAAAGAATCACTGGGTAAAAAAAACAAAACGGATACTAATTTTACAGTGATTCTTTTTCTGTAATAAATTTGCCTAACGAACAAAAATTTAAAAAATACAAAAATTTTCTAAAATAAACACAAACTTTTGAACGTTAATATCTCGGGAGGTATCCTGCTCCCGTTTTCAAAACGAATCTAAAAAATAAATTATATTAATTTCTAGATATACTGAAAAGATAGGAAGTAAATATATTTTGTGTATAAGTGTATAATAATAGTTTTTACTGACAGTGACTGTATTTTACTGTATTGCTATGCCTTCGGTAGATTTAAATTCAATACGGTTCCCAATCCTATAGAATACAACTAAAAACGTTTAACTATTTTAATACACAATAATCACACAGTAAATCTCACCTATATATTTTTTGGTAGTATGTCTCTGTCAGTAAAAACTATTATTGTCAATTTAAGTATCATTGACATATACATAAAATATATTTACTTCTTATCTTTTCAGTATATATAGAATTTATTGTAATTTATTTTTTAGATTCGTTTTGAAAATGGGAGAAGAAGACCTCCCGAAACCTTAACGTTCAAAAGCTTTTATTTTAGAAAACTTTTGTATTTTTTGTACTGATTAAAATACAAAAATTTTATAAAATATAAACTTTTGAACGTTAAGGTTTCGGGAGGTGTGCTCTTCACATAGCCCCACAAAAAATAGTCTAGCGGCGTCAAGTCGCATGACTTTGGTGGCCAATTTACGTCCCCATTCCGGGAGATCATGCCTCTCCTGTCCTTACAAAATTCAGCTAACACAGGAGCTAAAGCCAGCCGACCATGGGCAATGCCGTGCATTTGTCAGTTGGATCCGATGGACAGATGAAGGAAAATGACAATAATTTTTGCGATAAAATCATTTTCAGTGACGAGGCTCATTTCCACTTAAACGGTTACGTAAATAAACAAAATTGTCGCATCTGGGGCAATGAAAATCCTAGAGAAATCCATTAAATCCCGATGCATGCTCAACGTGTCACAGTTTGGTGCGGTTTTAGGGCTGAGGGTATCATTGGACCGTATTTTTTTTAAGATAAAGATGAACGAGCTGTTACAGTAAACGGAGAACGATACCGAACGATGATTAATGTTTTTTTATGGAATCAAATAATGGACATGGATTTAGAGAATATGTGGTTCCAACAAGATGGTGCGACATGTCATACAGCACGTGAAACATGCTTTATTGCGTACACAGTTTGGAGGGAGGCTGATCTCCCGAAATGGAGACGTAAATTGGCCACCAAGGTCATGCGACTTGACGCCGCTAGACTATTTTTTGTAGGGCTATGTGAAGAGCAAAGCTTACGAAAATAATCCGCAAACCGTTCAACAGTTGAAAGAAGAAATTAGGCGATTAAATCGTGACCTAACTCCGCAAATGTGTTCAGTAGTAATCGAGAATTTCAACAAAAGAATTGTGAGCTGCCAGAGAAGTCGTGGCGGTCATTTGACAGATGTTGTATTCCACGTATAATTGTACACTATCCAGCTTCGCACTGTCTTAAATAACTTTCAGGTATGTTATGAAACGTTTCTTTTATTCGTTACCAACATTCGAAACTTCTTAATGGAATACCCTTTATAATAATAAAAATAAGGGGCGACAAGTACCGATGCATTCATATGTAAAAGATATAACAATGTTTACATATAATGTACAAAATATATAATATTTATAATATAATATAAAAAATGTACATATGAAAACGTCAAGGACAGTTAAAATTGAATAAATGAAAAAGAAAAAACAAAAAAACTTTTCCAATATGAGAGTTAATTTTCTACAACAGGAAGTTAGCGAGCAGCAAAAGCCCGAGTCCGTTTCCCAGACGTGAGAGAGTCTCCCGCTCTCCTTCTCCCGCCCTCCCGGTATTATTTATAAAGTTATTTCGTATTCTTAACGCACCATCCCTCGGTGGGGCCAGCGGGAAAGCTCTCGCTGCATCTGCCCATAAAATATTAAACCGCTCTCTATGTGTCTATTACATACGGAACTAAAGTAATAACAGAAATATCGGTATAAATCATGGAACGGTTACCGATATGCGGTGGCATCAGAATAAATTGTCAATTTTGTCTCGCCATTTTTCATTCTGAGGGCAAATTTTTGCCGAACCCGTGGAAGAAGGACAAGCCATTTTCCTGTTTACGAAATTGAACACGAAGCTATGTCGACGAGAAACGATTTGAGGAAGATATTTTTTTGATTGATTGAAACGGAAAAAAAAACCAAAATGTATTGATCTCAAAAGTGACCTAATAATAATATAATAGATAATAATAGGATTTTTAATGATACACTTATAGCTTTTTAATGTTTTAAACGTTTATTATACAGGGTGTTTGCTGCATTGTTTGCCAAATTAAAATGGTGGATAGGAGGGCATTGAAACTTGAATTAAAAAAAAGTTATTGGTATAGCCTCCAAATATTTTTTTATATTGTATGTGATTGTATTTTTTTTATATTGTATGTTTTTATATGTGTAATGTTGTCGGGTTCTATGAAAATCAAAATTAAGCAAGACATCTACTTTTATATATAGACCCACAAAGTTTTTGGAAGAAATAAAAATAAATTTTAAGTTCAATTTTGAATTGCATATTAAATAAAACTAAAAACGATCATGGTTCTTAAAAAAAATTGCTCTACATTTTGATACATCTTCAGAATCCCACAGAATGCCTACACATTGTATCGAAAACAATCATTTTATAGATGTAAACAATGTTAAATTATTACACCCAGAAAAGAAAAGTAAAAAAATGGACCTACTAGTAATATTACTCCAGTCAACCTAGACATTCAAAGGTACATAAATTCACATCCAGCTGGAATTGAGTAAACTTGTTAAAACATAATTAAAAATAATATTTCAAAATTCCCGATCGTTTCGGTACTTGGAAAAAATTTACTCGAGGTCAAAGGTCAAAAAATTGGGATTTTTCGCGATTTTCATCAAAACGGTAAGTTTTATCGTAAAATTACATCAAACAAAAATTATATATCATAAAATTATCTATAAAAAAGGTATCAATATTTTTTTTCCTAAGAGCCACCATTTCTGAGATATAACTATTGAAAAACTTGTAAGCGTCATAATATGCACACGTTTCCACGCCACCTCTGAGGTAGTGTACTTAGCGTGTTTTTTTTTAACATGGTTTCCTCAGTAGGCCTATTCCACAGGTCTGTTGTAATTCTGTTTAATTGGAAACTATTGCTTAATAACAGATATCAGCAAGGGTTGATATTAATAAAAGCGATGGAAAGTAAAAAACAGTAGAAAAATGTATTCGTCTGATCATAATCTTCAATTACTTGTTCTTCTTGTTGTTCTTCTTCTTGATCTTCTTCTTCTTCTTCTTGATCTTCTTTTTCTTCTTCATCCTGGATGTAAGTTAATTGCGTCAGTAGCGATGTATCGCATGTCTCTTCGTTAGTAGCAAACGAATCATCTACTGGACTGTTGGTGATTCAACATTAGAACACGACTGGCCTTGATAATTCGTACATGCCAGAGAACAAAACAGTCCAACTTTTTTTGTAACCACATTTAGCACTGCATCCCTTTTTACAGTTGCAAAAAATTGTGTTTAGCAGTTTTTCCGGCGCAGGTGGGAGTAAAGTCTGAATTGGTTCTAATATATTGTCGACCAACTCCCAACCCCAGTCTTTTGGGTCTAGCTGATAACCAAGCCACACTTGAACTTGGTAATATACCCGAAAAAGATGTTGATGAGCTGCAACTGAGGTTGGAGGAAGACAAGCTAATTGCACTTGTTTTTTATTTCGAGTGTGTTTAACAAAACATGCATATCGATACTTATCTAAGCAGGTAATTTTCTTATGAGCTCCGTACATAGAAAGAAGAAAGCGAATTCCGTTGGTGATAATTTCTTGTGGAATTGAATTACTTTTTTAAAAAGTTTAGCACATTGAACTAAATCTTGTTGTCTTCAAACATTTTAAAGACTGTTGTTTTACCCCTCCTGTAAACTGCAGATGTCGTATCACAGCCAGTTATTGCGTATAAAAATAGTACATGATTTTGACACTTTGCAAAAGTTGGTAAACTTTTTGATGAATATATTTGCGATTGATTTTGAACTTTTCCTGGTTTTAAAAAGAAAATAGTTTTTTCAGTTGGAGTTCGAGCAGTGAGTAATACGAGTAAGTCTACATCTTCACCAACAACAATAGTTGTATTTGTCAAATTAAATTGCTCTATTGCTGTTTCAATAATCAGTACATCGGCATCGTTATTAGCTTGTTCGACGACGTTGTTCTGCTGCTTTAATATTTGTCGTGCAATCATTATAGCCATCAAATACGACAGTAACTCTGGGACCAAAATGTCGACGTACATACTGAAAGTATTTATCAAAAATAACGTTGAATGTTTCTTCGCTATCCCACACAACACGGTGTAATAAGTATCCTCCGTCAATGATGTATGTCGCATTACTGTTCAATATTTACATTTTCAAAACAATCGTAAATAGCAGACTTCTGTGTTTAACGCATCTCGATGTCATCAAACAACGATAAAGGGTACGGAGCCAATTCTTATTCAAAATATTTCTCTATTTCATCTTGAAATGCTGCAGTAATACTCATTCGCTGGAACATACAGGCTCAACAGGTGCTTTTTCTTCGAGAACACTGGGTTTCAATTTACCTGATATTCTCCTAGTTATACTTATTATTATTATTATTATTATTCACGTATGGGCCCCGGTGGACCACGCGAAGTACAATTAGAGGCGTTTGTTGTTGTTAGCCTTCCTTTGCGCCCATACTAATTTCATTCTTTTGCTATGAGCTTTTTTCCTTTTGTCAGACCAAGTTGTTCCAGTCTTCCTACATTTTTCTCTCTGGCCAACCTTCCAAACGTTAACCTTGTGTCTGAAACAGCCTCTAGCCGGAATTTCACTTTGTGTAATATTTGCTGATCTTAGGTCCTCTTTAATTGCCGCAATCCATTTAATTATTTCTACTTTAGTTCTACTCCTATTTTCATAAAATTCGACTATTTGTCTAGTTAGCCTACTCGGATTCATCCGTTTGATGTGTCCGTAAAACTTAAGTCTTCTTTTTCTCATATCGCTATGTATATCTGTGTATTGTTTGATTTCTTGGTTTTCTCGAAGTCGATATGTTGTGCTATTTATTTGTTTGGGGCCTAGGATTTTTCTGATGATTTTTCTTTCCTTCTTTGCGATGTCCTCGATGTCCCTCTTTCTATTCAAAATGAGCGTTTCTGCAGCATATAGACATTCTGGCTTAATAACCGTGTTGTAATGTCTCAGTTTTGTGTTTTTTAATAGGCATTTTCTGTTGTAAATATTTTGTGTAAGTCTCAATGCCGTTTCCATTTTTTGACATCTACCCTTATTGGCCGCTTTTTTCAACCCATTTTCCATGATTATTTCACCCAAATATTTGAATTGAGACACTCGTCTGATGTTACCATATTTTATTTTTAGAAATGGTGTTCTTAGTCTGTTGCAGGTCATGTATTGTGTCTTTTCAAAGGAAATTTGGAGTCCTACCTTTTCTGCTGTTTCTTTTAGGATTTCAATCTGTTTCTGTGCCGTTAATACATCTTGAGCTAAAATTGCTAGATCATCAGCAAATGCCAGACAATCAGTTTTGATGTTGATTCTCCCCAGTTTAATGGGCTGGTCAATATTCAGAGCCGACTTTTTTTCACGCCACTCCTGTATTACTATTTTCTAGAACACAGTTAAATAAGAGTGGTGAGAGTCCATCCCCTTGTCTCATACCAGTTTTAATATCGAAGGGTTCAGAGATGTCACCCATGAATTATACTTTTGACTTTGTGTTAGTTAATGTTGCTTTAATAATTGCCAGCATTTTCAGATCTAGTCCTTGTTCTTTCAAGATTCGGAATAAAGATTTTCGGTCAATAGAATCATATGCTTTTTTGAAATCCACAAATGTACAGACGAGATTTTTATTGTACAGTTTTTGATGTTTTAGAATCAACTTTAGATTCAGGATCTATTCAGGGCAGGATCTGCCCGGTCGAAAACCTGCTTGATATTCACCAATGTTCGGTTCTAACTATCCCTGTGTTCTGTCTAGTAGACATTGAGATAGAATCTTGTAACAAACTGGGAGAAGAGATATTCCTCTATAGTTGTTTACATCCGTTCTATCTCCTTTCTTATGTAGTGGATGGATTAGAGCATCTTTCCAGTCTTCCGGAATCCGTTCGGTTCACCAAACTGCTTCTAGAATTTTGGTTATTTCCTTGATTGTACCTGGACCAGCGGATTTCAAAAGTTCAGCAGTGATTCCATCTTCACCAGAAGCTTTTACATATGTTATACTTATGTATATTTTATATTTTAAATGTAAGTTACAATCACCGATAGAAAAATAGTTTTACTTGTATTACAGCTACAGAGATGTATATACGTGACGTACTTATGCATATTATGACGTTTACAACTTTTTAAATCGTTATATCTCAGGAACGGTGGCTCTTAAGAAAAAAATTATCGTAATCTTTTTTATAGATAATTTTATGGTCTACAATTGTTGTCTAAAGTAATTTTACGATAAAACTTACCGTTTTGATGAAAATCGCGAAAACCCCATTTTTTGACCTTTGACCTGGAGTCAATTTTTTCCACATACCGGGACGATGGGGAATTTTGAAATGTTATTTTTAATTATGTTTTGAACAATTTTACTTACTTCCAGCTTGATGTGAATTTATATACCTTCACTCTTATTTTTCTGTCTAATTTGATCGGACTATAAAGGAAATAAAAAAATCCTTAAGAAATATTCATATAATAACCACGAATAACCAGCTAAATTTCCAAAACACCCCGGTAATAGATAATATCATATTGTAATTGAATAGCTCGATTTTTACCAGCCGATATTTAAAATAAATAGACTAGACGTAAAAAAAAACAAGAAGAATTATAAAAAGAAATAATTTTACCTGCATACTTGAAAACACTATTTTTGACCATTAGTATTAGTTCAAGTTACTCTTGAGAAAACCCTAAAAAGGCGAAACATATATAGAGCAAAAGCTATAATAAAAGTTTGGAACATTAAAAACTATTAAAGTGTATCATTTAAAATCCTATTATTTTCAAAATGTGATGATGATCTATTAGATAAAAAAAAGAAAACTTCTAGCGCTGTCTAGTGAAACGATATATAATCCGAAAGCTGTATATCTCCTCTATAAAATGAGATCGCCATCATTTGAATCTATGAACGGATTGTCAAGTTATAGCGCTTAAAGGGACAGCATTTTTTGTCACCTCGTCACAAAAGCACATTGGACCAAAAATCTAATTCTAAACTCAAAGAGATTTACCACTAAACACCGAATCACTTTTTTTAAAGTTCTCGACGGACGTTTCGCTAACCATGTTAGCATCATCAAGGGATGATTTAATCTATTTCTAAAACTAAACTATGTTCTATTTATATGATAACCCTAATTACTAACCTACTACCCAGGAAGCGTATTACCTGCCTAATGAAGCGTGTAAAAACATGGATTATGATTAAATTTTGTTTCAAGCTCGGAAAAACTTTTACAGAAACATTTGAATTGATGAAAAAGTTTATGATGATATTTCCTTATCCCGGTCGAGTAGTATAAGCGATTCCAAGATGGTATTGATGCTTGGAAGACGACCCAAAGCCAGGCTAGCCAATAAAAAAACAAAAATAACAATGAGTTGATGGATAAAGTGCGCAAAATGATCGCCTATGATGCGAATTTTACTGTGAGATGCATAGCGGAGGAATTCGTTTGAGTATGGACCGAATATCGGGAATATGCTAGATAATTGGCATGAATTTTTGGTTAAACAAACAAGTCTGTCTTTCAGCATCGCCCGTATTCTACCGATTTATCTGCGTGTGACTATTTCCTGTTTCCGAAACTCAAACTGACTACAAATGGAACGTTTTATGACAGTGTTACACAAGGGTCAATTGAGACGATTCCGAAAAACGACAAAAAATCTATGATAGTATAGGCTGAACGTACGTATGCGTCAAAGATAATTGGTTCTATTTATTATCTATTAATTAAGTGAAACTTTTTAAGCTAGGTCCACACTAATAAAATTTTGCGTGTATGTTGAATTTACTGAAACAATCTGATTGAATTATCTGATGGAAACAGATCGGTTTGAATTATCAGATGTATTGGTGTGGACCCAACTTTAGGCGACGATTCGATAATCGATAATTGGACGAGAATTGAGAGTGAAATTTCTAGGACACGTCACATTTAGGCATATTTCGTTACATGAGAGAGATGAAAGGTATAAAGTAGAGAGAAGGAGAAAGAGAGCTATACATTCCGATGCCACTGGAGTGGAGCAAAAGAGAGCGATGTATACACAACGCTACAAAGCGATAGAATACGGATAGTGTCGGGCATGCGCGCGTTGTTCATGTATGCGTCAGACGCTATATGTGTACAGCTGAGGTAGCACGCGTTGTGTAATTAATATTTATTATTGTGTTTTGCGATAATGCAAATTTTGTATTGTTGTTAAATTGTCAGAAATATTATACTTGTTTTGTAATTTTTTGCCCAATGATTATTAATAAACTTATATCATTTAATTTCACCATTAGAACTTTACAAAAAAATATTGTAATACAAATAGTTTTTCTTTATGTCCATTTTGTATGTTTGTTTAGATCCTCGATCATACGTCAAAAAGAACTATACATTAAAATAACACTTAATTTAAAAATTTAAAAAAAACACGGTTATTCCAAAGTTTCAAGTTTTCACTTATTTCCTTCTTTTATCAGTCATTTATTTTGCTTTCATTAAATAACAAAATTATATTAATCTATTATGCATTCATCACTATTATGTATGACCTTCACCTATCTTGTTTTTAGTTAGTTCCATGCTTCAATTCTTCTATTGGAACCTTTGGTGTGACACACTAAACTTGAAAAGATTTACCACTAAACACCATATCAGTTTTTTTGAACTGCTCGACGCACGTTTCGCTAACCATGTTAGCATCATCAGGAGATGATTTAATCTTAGATTACAATTAATCTACGATTAGATCTTAAATTACGATCAATCTACTATTAGCGAAACGTGCGTCGAGCAGTGATTTGATGTTTAGTGGTAAATCTCTTCAAGTTTAGAATTCCTTCCTTGTCAAATGTAGTTGGTTTGAGCTGGAAGAATTTTTCGACAATCTGACTGACTTGCTCTTCAGAATTGAAGAGATATTTCATTCAGAAAGTTTAACAAGGAAAGGTCCGAGGAATATGGTTGGTGTGGTAAAACAGACCATCCAAGTTCAAGAATGATTTTGATTTTGATTTTTTGATTCACCCCTGCTAAATGTGCTCGCGTATTGTCCCTTAAAATAATCAGGTTGTTGCGATTGTCGAGTACAGGGAGCTTTCATTGGAGTATCTCTTTGAAGCTGCTGAACATATGTATCCACAGTAATCGTTAAATTTGACGTTCAACAACTCGTGTTGAATTATACCTCGACAATCCCACAATCCACACAATATTTTTTTCCGTGGACGTTTGCGTTCGGATCTTGTAGTTGGTTGATTCTTATCAAGCCACTGTCATAATCATGTCAAAAAAGGCTCGATTTTTATCCGCGAAAGCAAAATTGTGTTAATTTCTCCAGATGCGGTAAAAAGTTGATTGTGATGTATTCAATCTTTCTGCTATATCTCTTCTTAATTGGCATGGATTTTGTTCCAATATTACCTTTAAAAGGTTGTCGTTAAGGTCGAAAGGACGTCCGGCCCTCGGTTCGTCTTTTAATGGTTGTATCTCCAGAACGGAATTTGGCAAACCGATATTTATTCCATATTTTTGCAACTTTTGCCTTAGTCCTATTGCCTTGTTTAAATTCCTAAAGCATCACGTGAATATGCACTTTTTTGATCCCCATTTTAAGGGTTAGGAAAAACAGGTCAATGTAACGTGCGCCACACAAAACAGTTGGCAGAAAACTAACTGAAGCTTTATCTATTTAGTAAAAGCAAAAACTCGTTTCATTGTTAATTTCGTTTTTACGAAAACAAGTACTACGATTTCTTCTCTCACCCAGTGTTAAATAAATTAATAATAGTGTGATAATAAAATAAATTAATAATATTAAATAAAATGAACAAATTTGTGACAAAGCGAAATGCACCGTCTACATCTAGTGAAATAATAAAGAAAAAAACCAGATTGTACAATGAAACATATTTAAAATATGGATTCATTACATTGGACGACAAGCCACAATTTGTTGTTTATTATTAAGTTCTGTTTGCGAAAAGCATGAAGAATTCAAAATTTTTCCGGATTCTGGAAACAAAACACCCGTTTTAACAAAAAAATCAACAAATTGCAACAAACAAATAAAGCCGTAAAGAGATCGCAGCACTTCAAGAATCCTATTTAGTAGCATTAAGAGTGGCCAGGGAGTCTAAGCCTCTACACGATTGCGAAAAAGCTCGTTTTAACCGCTGATATTGATATGGTCAATGTGATGATAAGTCCGGAAGAAGCTGAAAAGTTGAAAACTATACCACTTCCAAATGAGACAATATCGAGACGTATTAATATAATGGTCAATGATGTTCACGATCAAATAATTGAAACGGTTAAATTAAGTGAATTTTTTGCTTTTTAGTTCGACGAGTCAACAGTCATGTCGAACTTGTGAACAAATGGAATGCCGACTGTCAGAAACTGTTTCTGACGCTGCTTGGAAAGAAGTTACTGCTACACATGGAATGGATGCACTGCTTTCTTCATAGAAATGCACTTGCTGCAAAAAAGAAGCCAGATAATTTACAAAATATTGTCAAAGGTAAAAACTGTTAATTTTATTAAAAGTCGAACGTTGTATTAGATTGTTTTCCATATTGTGCGAAAGAATGGGTGCCAAATACGACTCACTGCTTTTTCATAATAAACTCACGTGGATGTCGCGATGAAAAGTTCCAACGAGGCTTTTTGAATTGCGAGGTAAATTAAAAATATTTTTTACAAATAAAAAATAGCTCATTTTCGGAGCTTTTATAAGATGGAGAAACTTTGTTACTGTTGACTTACTTGAGTGATATATTTTCACATCTGAATGACTTGAATTCGAGTTTACAAGGCGATATCAAAAATATTTTACTAATGACCGACAAAGTCAATGCCTTCATCAAGAAGTTTGGTATTTCGATAATACACCTTGAAAACGCAATTTTGATATATTCACTTTAACTTCGGATTATGTTACTAACAACATGGATTTAGACAATTCTGTTATTGATCGTATGTTGAAGAGTATGAAAACTCATTTATGCGAACTGAAAAGTGCGTTATTATTTTTTTTGGGGTTTTTTGTCATGATCTAAAACTCAAAAAAATATCAAAAAATCTGTTCTTATGTAAATAAAGAATCACTGGGTAAAAAAAACAAAAAACCAAACATATATAAATATAAACATATATAATAACATATATGAATATATATAACAAATATGAAAATTCCGTTAGTGAAATATTTTCCAGATAGTAACGATGATTTGTGGAAAAGGCGGGTCCTCAACTGGATTGATGAAAATGTAGGGCCTCAAAACTCTACATCTAGAATTTTTAACTCAAGATTTAGATACATTTTGGCTTGCAGGACGATGTGAATACGGAAGACTAGTAACGGAAGCTTTGAAAACATTGTTCTCCTTCACTACTTCTTATTTATGCGAAATAAACATATCGTCTTAGGGCCGATTCTACAATGCAAGTATAAACGGCCAACAGTTATGCTCGGAATAAGTTATACCAGGTATTATTCTCAGTATATCTGGTGTTGGCCTGTGGCCTACAACGCCTTTAGTTATACCTAAAATAAGGCTGTAGTAGTTCTAATATGCCAAAATAGTAGGTGGAATTGCGCCATCGTTGACAGTTGATGGAGTAGGAAATTATAGCATTTTATAAGCCTAACCTAACGTGAAAGGTTTGGAAATTATAAAAATGTTAATTGATTGATTTGTTCGTTACTTTGTGATGACAAAAGTGTAAAATTAGGTACATAGGATAAACAGCTGTAATACCTTAGTTTTAAAGTAGTGTTTGAGAATGTAACATCGTTTTACGAAACTATACTTAGACAATTTAAAAATAAAACTGATAGATAACAAAGTATAAAATTGTTTTATTCTATTTATAAAAATATGGTGTCATCTTATTAAAATGGAAAAAAAGCGGTGTAATAATTTAACGATTGACGAAATTGCTCTGTTAGTCGATTTGGTTGAGGCAAGTAAAGAAATTGTCGGTACGTATAAAGTTGTTTTACGTAGTAATAGTGCCGGTGATCCTTGCATCATTCTATTCCAGAGTGGAAGAAAACAGACATCCTTTCTAATAATACCAAAGATATAGAATGGAGACTCAATGAAGGAAGGTTCAATAATTTGTGGTACAAGAAGAACTGTCAAAATGTTGCCTAGCAAATTCATTGCCTAGCAGGGTTCATTAAAAAAATTAATAAAGAAGGAATATGCGGAACAGAAACAATGTATGTACAAAACAGGTGGGGGCCTAACGAGAAAAATAAAGTTAGATAGTGTTGGAAATAGAGTGCCGCCTTTGATTGGTGTTGGGGATAACGGCATTGTATTATTCTGATGTTATTATGGGTCATTTTATATGCTTTGATTCACTCAGTTATATTGTCTTGTGTATATATTTTAAAGTAAATACAGATTTGCCAGTTGCAAAAGACACTGCAAGCCCCATCACTGAGGCTTTTGTAGAAAAAAATATAAGGCAGTTGGAGGTACTACAGATGAATCATCTAGTGCCAATATAGAATTTGTATGTATACTCAAATGAAAAAGATTTGTAATAAAATAAAAATAATTAATAATTATAGGCAAATTGTAACTGGAGGTCATGGAATCCACACCAGTTGAGACAGCCTAAAAGCAAAGTCTTACAAATCTCAAATTATATATGTAAATATTATTCAAGAAATAAGCAACACCTACATAGATCAAAGCGAATCAGTTTCTTCCAAGTTGCAACAAGGATGCAGGGGGAAAGTGTATGAAGAGTTGGCCAGAAAAAAGATTGAGTCCATTGATTTTCAAATGGCACTTCTGGAGGAATCAGAAAGGAATGAAAAATACTTGAAAAAAAAAATGGAAATGAAAATATTGAATGCTCAACTCAAAAGAGACGAAAGTTACAACCATCTTAATTAATTTTATTTGCCAATCACAGTGTATGGCCAACCACACATGCATTCTATGTGTATAATTATCATTTATTAATATATGTGAATAATACATAATTAGCTAGCATCATAGATAACGAATAAATAGTTAGCATTAAGGGGTATTATTTATTTTAGAAATTGATGTATTATCATGAGGCTTGAAATAAAACGTTAAAAAATGTACTTCCGTTTTTAATTAATTAATTAATTTTGTCGTTTATCAACAACATAATTAGGTATATAAATTTATTTCATCAATTTTCAAAGTTACCGTTCTTATAGATAAATCTTTATTTGTTTTAAGCGAACAAAATAGCTGCATAACTAAACAGACATAAGGAAACAAAATTACATACTAAAATACAAAGTAAAACAAACAAAACAATGTTTTCAGTACACAACATAATTAAACCGTATTAAATTATATCAGATTAGAAAAATGGTTTTGAATCAGTGATGTTTGCAGTCTGTTGTTTTCACGGACATCATGATTTTGAACAATAGGAGACTCAATTTGCAGCTCATGTAAGTCTTGTTCGACAGGTAGCTCTTCATCAAGTTCATCTATTGCAAGATTGTGCAGAATAGCAGTTACAACTATTATTGCCTTGGAATGTTCCATTAGCACACGCATACCATTACACAGAATAGGAAACCTGCGTTTCCAAACATCTTTCTATACAGTTTCTTGTTCGGATATGGGATTCATTACAAAGGATTTCCGCTGGAGTATTTGGGTGTTGTAAAGGTGCTATTAAGACATTGGTAGTCAAAAACAATTTTGTTGCAGGTTTTATCGCACGATTACTATCTGTTGAAGATTTAATTGCATCTTTAATAAAACTCAGCAACATTGCACAAGTTCGTTTTTGTAAGCGAAAACGTTTAAAAACCTCCACGAAATAATCAGGCCTAAAAAAATGCAATTTACATTAAAAATCGTATAACTATATAATATATTTGTTTTTTCATACCGATGTTTAAATACTTTTGGCCGTCGAATTAAAACTGCGTCTTCAAAATCACTTTCATCAAAATCAAACATGTTAAAATTTATGGGATCCATATCAATTATTTATTTCACTGTTATACTTAAAAATTCATAAAACTATTGAATATAAAGGACAGGTTATGTGTGTGTGTGAGTCGATATGGCTCTGAGCTGATCGGAAGATTACTTTAATTACTCTGTAATTATACGTTGCCTACGTTTTTCACCAAAGGAGGACGCTACAAAGGGAAAGGAAAGTCATGATGGCGTGGAAACTTCCAATTGAAATACTACAACTTTAGACCTAACACATCCATGTACCTATTGATAAGGCATAACGAGTCTTGGTTGATATTTGAGAGAACAGTCTGAAGGTTAAGAGGCGCTCTATGCCCCAAAGCGATAAGCTCACTGTATAAGTTAAAGGCCTGGTTATGTCTGAGCGGGCATTCGAAGAAAATATGATTCAGGGTTTCAGTTTCACCACAGTCGCAAAAAGGAGATTCCACGATTTTAAATTTGAATAAACGAGATTTAGTAAGGCAATGTCCCGTTCGTAACCTAATAATGTTAGTGATGTGTCTTCTGTCCTTAAACTCGAATTTATTAAACCAATGGATTTTAGGAAAATCAGGGACGATTTGTGGATACCAAGAACTTCTGTCATTTAATTTCTTCCATCTCGCACAAAAGTTCTTAAACATTTTTTCTTTTAGGATGGGGATGAATTCTTTAAAATTTAATTTAATGCGTCTAGGGACATTGAGACGAGTCGCTAATTTGGCGAGTTGATCTGCCACCTCATTACCCTTAATGGATGAGTGACTATGGATCCAAGTCAATCTGATATCGACATTATCGCGGTAGGCGTCTTGCAGATGTGATTTGATATTAAGTATTGTTTTTCCATTAAAGGGGTCCATGTTGCTTTTAGTAACTATTTCGATAGCACTCCTGGAGTCTGAAAGTATGATGGCTTTCTCAAGTTGCAGGGATCTGATTGTTGTAAGGGACTCATCACTAGCTACTAATTCACCCGTGCAAATTGAGGTTTCTGAAGGGAGTTTCTCCATCTTATTAAAAGTCAGCGAAGGGGAATGGATTGCGTAACCAACCCCGTTATCATTCTTGGACGCATCCGTATAAAATTGATTGAATGATTGGAGCCGTTGATCGCTTTGATTTCGCTTTGATCGCGTTGATAGCTTAGGAGATGGTTATCATTGCAAGGGTCATATTTTGAGAAGGGCAGGTTAATAGTTTTAATAGGCATGATCTGACACGAAAAGTCCGTCGAAAAGCAGTTGTATGTCGTATTGGAGGAGTTTTTGTCGATAAAGGGGGACATAGTCTTCAGAGCTTTCAGGAGGTAGGGAGTATCCTTGTTATGCCAGTAACTATTTCCTGTTGTAATTTTGTTATCAAGGTCAGTAAAGATTTTTTTTGAGAGGGTGATTGGAAATCGCTAAAGTTTTTAAGAGAAGTCTAATCGAAAGCCAGCTCCTTCTGTATTCAAGGTATGATTGTTCTTAACGATTCACGATGGAGTTTGTCCAATAGTTGAAGGCACCCCTTACTACAAGGTTTAAAAAGAAACGAGCCATACTCCAAGTGAGCCCTGACGATGCCATTAAAGACCATCTTAAGGACAGGTTATGTTTATTATTACTGACAACTGAAGCTGGCCAATAGAAAGCAAGTATAACTATATTCGGAGTATATCCGGCCAAATTCAAGCAAATAACTTATATCTGTCCATTTCTACCGAGAATAGATTTGTTCGGCGATTGTAGGAGGGCGTTTCGGACTATATTCCAAGTACAGCTTATACCAGGTATATACTTGCATTGTAGAAGCGATCCTTAGTGGCTTTAAAAACTAAATATAGAAATCGTCTTTTATCACTGGAAAATAATTAGCTTATGTGTGTTTGCAGTGATGATCCACGTATAGAAAACAACTCTGGCTATTAATTTATTTAATTTTGTTTTATTACGTTGTTATGACCTGGTAATATTTAATTTTTTTAACACTTTAATTTTAAAAATAAAAATACATTAATAAAAGAATGTTTCAAACACCGGTCTTATTTTTTGAACACATTGCGATCCCCAAGTTATTTTAAATACCTCTAAATAATCAGAATTCGCAGCAACAACTAATTTACTGGATGAGACTACCCAAAAGATTAATACCAACGCGCAAAAATTCACTACTAATTATAAATCGAATACATACTATTTTGCACTACCCCGTAAATTATAAGATTATTATTAATATTATCAATAATAAACATCGTTCCGTTTCCAAACTAAAAGTAAAATATCTTTCTGTTTTCTAACGAAACGTTAACGAGCATCTTCTGGTTGTGAAGGAGAACCATCGTCCGGTACCGTGGACAAACCAGATTCCCCTGCAGCTTCCAGCAGGTGCAGCCGGACCTCGACGTTATCAGCAGGTGCAGCTCGCCGACTGATTTATCGTTCGATTTTTTCTTTGGCCCATTAAATTACGAAAGTCGCGATGGTAATTTCGATTCGTTTGTTGGACAATTTCGGCTCGATTGAAACTCAGCCGGGGGAGAGGTGTGGAGTTAATTGGTCGACGATTATTTTTAAAATTTCCTTTTGACGGTAATAAAAGTTTAAGAAGGCGGTCGCCATAGAGTTAACATCTTCATTAACTTTATTGGAGTTTGATCATTTTAGAACTATGTGGGAATTTCTTAGAAACTAAGTGGATTTAAGTATTTATCTAGAAGATAAAAATGAATAATATTTTCTGTTCTATAGGGTATTTTTTAGTGCGTCCGGAACTTCAAATTCAAATACAACAAAATTAGATGCCCTAAAATTATTTATTATATAAGAAAGATCATTCAATATCATTTAAAATATTAAGTATATAAGTCCTGGGAAATTCTAGAAAAGACTATTTCTAAAATTCCTTCTAACCATGTAAAAACCCTATTGGATGATTTCAATACCCAACTAGGGAAAGAAAGAACGTACAAAAAAAGTAGGCAGTTTTCTCGCTCATAAATGGACCAACCATAATAGCAGAAGATTGGTTGTACTATGTTCGCAGTTTAATCTAACTGGAGATGCCCAAACACCTACATGGGTCAATTTCAAATTGACCATTTTGCCATTTCGCACCTCAATTATAAAGACATTTTGAATGTTCGAGTTAGGAAAGGAGCTAACATAGACACGGATCAGTACTTGACTAAAATCAAACTTAGCTTAAAACCTAAATATCTTATTCAAAAGAGACTACTAATCACAAAGTTCGACCCTACGAAAATAATACCAACCCTAACAGAAGAGCTTTATAAACAACCAGCACAGAACTGGCAAGAACTGAAACAAAAAATTATTGAAACAGCCCTAAAGTTTACAAAAACGTAGAAAACATCCATGGTGGAATGAAGTTTGCGAGCAAGCAGTACTAACCCTTAATAAAGCATTCAAAGAGTGGAACAGTAAAAAACCAGAAAAAAACGTTAACATATTTCTGGATGTAAGAAAAGAAACATCAAAGCTAATTAGACAGACTAAAAGAAAATATGAAAACAATTAACTTAATGAAATAAAAAAAATCCAATAAAAAGTAACACCCCAAATTATTACAAAACTTTTAAAATTAAATTAATAGGCTATCAACCCCAAAGCCTTTACTTCCGAAAGGAAGATTGTTAATTGCAAAAAACTTGCCAAATATTTTGAAAAACTACTAAACTGTCCTGAGCCCTTAAACAGATTACCAATACTAAACCCTAAACAAACAAACCTAGATTAATTACCACAGAATGAGGATGAAATAATTAGGCAAATCAAACGACTTAAAAATAATAAGCCTTCTGGTGAAAACCGAATCATCTGCTAGTCCAGATACAATCAAGGAAATAACCAAAATTTTACAAGAAGTTTGGTGAACTGAACGGATTCCGGAAGATTGAAAAGATGCTCTAATTCATCCACTACATAAGAAAGGAGATAGAACGGATGTAAACAACTATAGAGGGATATCTCTTCTCCCAGTTTGTTACAAGATTCTATCTCAATGTCAACTAGACAGAGCACAGGAACAGTTTGAACCTAAAATTGGTGAATATCAAGCAGCTTTTCGACTGGGCAGATTCTGCTCCGAGCGGATCCTGAATTTAAAGTTGATGCTAAGACATCAAAAAATATACAATAAAAATCTCGTCTGCACAATTTGTGGATTTCAAAAAAGCGAATGATTCTATTGACCGCGAATCTTTATTCCAAATCTTGAAAAGACAAGGACTAGATCTAAAAACGTTGGCAATTATTAAAGCAACACTAACACAAGGTCAAAAGTTACATTCATGGGTGATATCTCAGAGCCCTTCGAAATTAAAACTGGAGTGAGACAAGGGAATGAACTCTCGCCACTCTTATTTAACTGTGTTCTAGAAAAAGTAATACAGGAGTGGCGTGCAAAAAAATCGGCCCTAAATGTTGACCTGCCCATTAAACTGGGGAGAACCAACATCAAAATAGATTGTCTGGCATTTGCTGATGATCTAGCAATTTTAGCTTACGATATATTAACGGCTCAAAAACAAATTGAAATCCCAAAAAAACACAGCCTAAAAGCTAGGACTCCAAATTTCCTTTGAAAAGACACAATATATGACCTGCAACAGACTAAGAACACCATTTCTAAAAACAAAATATGGTAACATCAGACGAGTCTCTCAATTTAAATATTTGGGTGAAATAATCACGCAAAACGGATTGGAAAAAGCGACCAATTAGGGTAGATGTCAAAAAATGGAAACTGCATTGAGACATACACAAAATAGAGAGCATTGAGACATACACAGTAGTCCACAAGCGAACTTTTGCCCCATCAGAACCATTTTTAATTTTTCTTATAAGGATTATTTGTTTTGGGTCATATGAAAGAAAAATAAATAGGAAAACATGTACGGAAGAAAAGTTACAAAAAACTGGACAAAGAATAAATGAAGATATTTCCAAGGAACCGTCGCAAAAGGGCTTGGAATAGATGAATCTACTCTACGAAAAAGATGAAAATTGGAGCATGGCGTTGAGTGTTTTCTTAGAGGAAATGGAATGTGAAATTGTAGAACACTGCTAAAATCTGGATAACAGGTTTTATGGTATCAGGTTTTTAACTCTAAAAAATAATCGCGTATAAGTTTGCTGTTTTAAACAACATAAAAAAACCATTTAATCTAAACTCAAAACTAGCTTGCAAAAGCCTGCGGGCTTCTCATGCAACTAGTTTAGCAAGAATGATGGAATAATGATGAAAGAATTTCAAGTTAATTTGTTTTTTGAAAATCTATCAGAATTGTTCAAAAAAATTAATTTTCCACCAAGTACTATCTACAATATGGATGAGATGAATTAAAACTGGAAAGTCTGGTTGAAAGAACGTCAGCACATGTCAAAATAAAAAGAAAAATTACAGAGGTTGCTACAAGTGAATCAAAAAAGAAGGTTTGAGGTAAAGGAGAAACCAGGTGTGTCCAGGATGCCATAAACTATATAAAGACTCTCCCATTGTAGAATGGATTCAGAGTAAGGTTTGCAAAAAGTGGTAGGTCTGTATAAAGTGGTGGCATGAATAGTGTACGACGTATGAAAGAGAGAGAGGGTGTTTAAGAGAGTAAGGCCGCCCCAACCCTTAGGTCATTTAACGACCACGCACATTGGAAATTACAATTTAGACAAACTAACATATAATGTATATATAAAGTGAACAAACAAGTCAAATAGACAAATAAACGAATATAAATATTATTAGTAAATAAATTGCAGAAACGATAACAAAAGGTAGAGGATAAACCGTAAAAGCTTATTCCCCAAGTCCTACGCCTTGTTCTTCATCATTATCTTGATTATAGTTTCCCCCAGAATCCTGACGTTCTCAAAAATGTTATTAATTTTTGATAGCCCTCTGGCATGAATATTTCTACCAGTTCTCTCTTCATTTCAAGGTAGTTTCTGAGCCCCAAGATGTTTGTGCATTCGATTAGAATATGTTTGATTGACAGGGGACAATTACACAGTATGCACCTTGGAGAATCTTCGCCCTTTACCAAGTGCTCGTGAGTGAGCTTAGTATGTCCAATCATTAGGCGGTGTGTCAAGACTGACTACATTCTACTAGGAAATGTCTCAGATATTGGAGGATGAAATGACTCTTTCACTTCCCTTAATTTATTGGCCCCGATCGTAGAATCCCACTCGGATTGGGTAGAATTCCTAAGCCAAGAGTTTTCTAGAAGGTACAGGTCTCTGTAGTAGACAGTCAGTAGGAGCGGTATGCCTTCGGATATAGCTGATTTAGCAGATCCGTCCGCCTTATCGTTTCCAAGTACCCCCTCATGTCCTGAGCACCATAAAAATTGTATGGATGAATTATTTCTGAAAATAATTTCGATTCCCTCAAGGATCATACGCACGACAGGATATTCAAATCTTTGATTTTGTAACAATACATGAGCATTTCTGGAATCAGATATTATTGCCCATGCCGTCTAGTTGTTAGTGAGTATATACTCAGTAGCTTTATATATTGCTACTAGTTTTGCAGTTGTTATATTTGTGGAGATTGGGAGTTTGTATTTTGAACCGTGTAAAAAACTGCAACCAGCTCCACATTCCTGTTTAGAAGCGTCCGTGTATATAAATTGATGGTTAGAATTGGTGTGACGGATATCTCCAAAATAGGAGGAATAGAATTCACTGGGAAGAGAATTCTGGTTGTATTTCATGAATGAGAAATCAACTATTGGTCCTCGAAGAGGGAATTTTATAGGTAATAAATGTAGGGATTGTTCCAAGGTGATATGAGAGAGTTCTAATAAGTGCCGGAAATGATGGGAGACACATAGTTTTCTGGGTGATGAAGTTATGTGTCCAGTTATTGGTATAGGGTTAAAAAAGTTTTTATATCCTGGTATATATGGTCGTTGATATAGACTAAATCCGTATTTCTGAGATAAGTTTGCTCTCCTAACTTTTAATGGTTCGATTGATGTGATTGCGTTTAAACTGAGGATTGGGCTAGTATGAAAGGCTCCTATAGCCAGTCTGATGCAGCGATTTTGGATAACGTCTAGGTGTGTACATCGTATGAGAAAATTGGGAATTTTCAATGCGATTTATTCATTTAAAACGTGTACGAATATTTGCCGCACATATAGGGCAAAAGTGATGTTTTGTATACCATGATATTTTTAGTTATTAATAGATAAGTTTTTCTTGTTTATCACGAAAATGTGTTGTTTTGCGTAGTAGTAGAATGTAATGTTTGAATTCCTTATATATTAAAATATTTTTTTCGGGTTTGTGGTTTTTATAATAATTTAACCCTTAAGTATTATGCCCCACTCTACTTTAGTAGCATGTTATACTTGAATCGCCTTTTAACATAATATAAACATAATATATAATATAAAATTAATACATTAATAATACATAAATAAAGCGATTATATTATTAGATAATAACCTAAAGATACAATAAAATAATAAAAAAAAACGAGCTTGAGAATAAAATAAAAAGAACATCAGACATCAGGCAAACCAATTTGGATCGTTCGCTTGATATATCGACTATCTATTAATCAAATCTATCAATTTACGAAAAACTCGCTCACGTTTATTCTACCGACAACAATTCGTCAGAATAGGAAATAACGTAAGAAGAAATATCGTTGACATATATATTTTATAAAAATAAAATATGTCCTTTCTTTTCTAGAGGATATTCTCGTTCAAAGTTTTAGATTCAATCAGGCTTTTCTTTTTTTTCTAAATATGTATAAACAAAAGTTTGCTTACGTGTTTCGTTTGTTTGTAAACAACATTATTAATAACGCCGTATGTTTAGATAAGTGTATTCGATTATTTGGAAGGAACGGAGTCGGCTATAAATACCTCAACGAAATTTTCATGTGCATCTAAAAGATTTAGGAAGAAACGCCTAAATTCTAATCATAGCTGAAACCATCAGGGTAATATATAAAGTAACCAACAGAATGTAAGATTATCCCCTTTACCCGATGCCGCAACTATTCGCAACTGGGTAGATGGCGACTGGCGACATGACTTGCTTCTTTTTTCTCACAGGTTGTTTACATAAGCTTACATTGTGTGAATACCGTTCTAACCTGACCAGTTCAGATTGAAATATTATCCAACCCACATCCACAATGCATAAAATAAAAATCACTTATTATCAATAGTTTAGGGACATCAACAAATGGATTTAACAAGTTCAAGAACTGAAATATTGTCGAGCAACTGATTCCTAAGAATATCACAAACAGTTCTCACTGATTTACTTGGTGGTCAATCACCGTACTTGTACATATTATGTATGACTAAAACATTGTTTATTGGTTTGTGTATTTTGAATTTATAAGTACAATAAAAATAAATAAATAAATAAATTTATCTATCAGTATAATAAAAATTATAACTGAAATTTAATTATGCATTTAATTCAGTTTCGCTCTCACTGTCACTTTGAACTACATTAATAATAAGTGGTTCTGTATTATTAGTAAATGATACATAGGAATCTTCTACAACCTTCCTAATTAATGTTGCTGCACTTGCACTTAAGGTCAGATAAATGTTTTTTGTTTTAACATTGGATTTTACCTGATGCCACATATGTTCAATTAGATTAAAAATACAGTAATACGAGGGAAGGCGTAAAACCGTATGTCCCATATCGGCAGTAATGGTATCATATTTTTTTTTTATTAAACCTAAAATTTTTAATATTAAATGTCTAATATTTCTAGAAGATCACATTTTTATATGTATTTTCCTTAGGCACATTGGGCAAAAAGCTATTTATAAACCAATCTTGAAAAAGTTCTGCCCTGGTGTCGCCATGGTAGTCCAAAGATGAATGTTTAATATTTTTGGAGAACAACCGTAAACAATTTGGAACCCATCCATCCTCGGAACCAGCATGTAAAATTGTAATTATTTGCCCCTTGTTTGCCGGGGCATTGGTTTGGCATTTTCTTGATATATCTACCCATCCTTTTGCTGGCGTCTCATGTGTATCGAACCATGTTTCATCATGGTAGATAATGGAATGATTTTCTAATCTGTATTTTTGTATAGAGTTTAAGTAGTTAAACCGTTATTGTCCGATTATTAAACCGTCATAGTCCGACCATTAATGGTCCGATAAGCAAAACCCATTTGAGTTAATATCCTCCGAAGGCTAGTTCTGCTGCAAAGAATGTTGATTTCATCATTCCTTAGTCGCTGTCGCAATGCATGCAATGTAGGCATAGTTTGTTCTTCATACATAGCATAAATTTTGCTTCGAATTAAGTGCTTTTATCAGAACCACTACACACTTTTTTGTCTTTTGTCTAATTGGTTTCATCATAATATCTTTAACTGTAGACAACAGAGCTTTCATTAATGAAGACGTTTCTGCTGCGTTTACATTAAGCCCCCTATTCAATAAACAAACATTCACATTTTTAACAATTTGCTTAGCATTGGGCGATTAATGTTCTCTTTTAATATAAGCACTACCGAAGGCACAACGATCATTATCTTGCCAAGAAGGCCACATTTTTAGAACGTTTGGAATAACAAAAAATACGATCGGAATTATAGAACTACACTGTTTAAGAAAATAATGCGAATTAAACTAAAATATTTCGAAACTGCTAAACCAGGTATAGAATTAATTTTATCTTTTTACCTGTTATTTTATTAGGCCCGCTTTTACGTTTCTTGCAACTTTACCGGGTTTCGTTACCGCAGGGGTTGTTAAAAGTTTACTATAACCAATAGGTCAACGATATATCTTCAAACGCACTATAATAGGTAACTTAACGTGAATTTAAGCGAAAGTATACTACAATGTCCGGCGTTTCATAAAACGACAATGTATTGTTTATTGGGTTGGAGTTGGGGACTCTAGAGATCCAATGACAGTGGGAAGCGCTGAAAACATAGCGCATAAGTGTACAGTAGTTTCCAGATTGAATGACGTGGTTCACAACTGAGAATTTCTCCATGCAGTTTACGTCGAAATTTCAGAACAGACTCCCGCATGTTTCCCTATAAGATTCAAATTACTTAAGACGTGTTGCCTACAGACAATAATAAGCGATGAGTATACTGTAATGCCAGTATAAACCCCTTCGGTTAAATTGAGAATTTTCATGCAAAATTGATTTGACGACTGCAAATTATTTTAATGGAGATTTGAGTTGGATTGAGGTCTACTATAGGGAAGAAAATGAGATAGATCCAGAAAATCTTGGAGTGAGAGCATTAAAAAAGCAGTTACTGAAACAAACCAACACGAAAATCATCGATAGGAGAGAGAAAGTTGAACGAAGAGCGAATATCGGATAACACGTCAATCTTTCGACACACATTTAACTAGCTATGATTGCATAATCAAAAAATGGGTGAATTTTTAGTGCTACAGAGCATACTTTAAAAAATAATGTACATTATTCTCAAAACCACAGGGCACTTGCATTTACACAGTATGTCGGAAAAATAATGAAACTTTGAAATGGCCAGTTTGAGTTTCGGAAACCTGAACTAGCCACACAGAGATAAATCAGGCAAACTCGAAGGCTGAAGCATACAGACTTGTTTTTTCTGACAACTGATTATAATTTTTGTTTTTTGGCCGGCCAGGATTTAAACCGTCTTCCAGAGCATCATGATCATCAGCAATCATTATCATAAACTTGTTTCGTGAATTCAAATGTTTCTGTAACAATTTTAACGAGCTTGAAACAAAATTTAATATCAACTCTTTTTCCCATCGTGTTTTTGTGACGAGGTTACAAAAGGTACTGCCACTTTAGGCGCAGTAACTTGACAATCCGTTTATCGATTCTCATTTTACAAAGGCGACATAGGGCATCCAGATTAGATATTATTAGATGGCGCTAGTAGGTTTATTTCAATTTATAAAGTTTTATTATTTTTCCGACATACTGTGTAGACTGGTTGTTCTCAAACCAGCAAAGAAAATTTAAGAATTAAATTCGAGTAAGTTTGTCAAACTCACAACTTTCCAGGTAGAACGATTTTAATTAAAATGGCCTTGTCAACTGTACAAAATTAAAAAAAAATAAACAGACAACTTTAATCGCCTTTAATCGAGTTCTCGATCGTAAATACCAACAAAAGTACAAACACTGCGTCGTTCTCTAATTCCATTAGTTTCCCGCCAGTTCGACCCAAGATATTTCCACCGGTGAGGCAAGGAAAAATCCAGAACCTTTATCACTTCATTCGTTTATTTATTTCATCGCTGCGAACGTATTTCGTTCGTAAAATTACCGGTCGCTCGAGAGTGAGAGAGAGCGCGACCACGAAAAAAAAAATTCTATCAGGCATAAATCAGGTCGAGTTGGTACACCTGCAGCTGATCCGAAAATCGGACGCGATTCGACCAAGTGGAAAATTGTCGGACCTGCGGGAAAATGAATCTCGGCGCGCCGTGCATTTTCCCATTACGTTTTTCGTTCGTGTATTTTTTTTTGGGCATATGTCGTTTGAAAATTTCAATTTGCAAAATTTGCCGTGGCGTAAAAGAGACTCAGATTAGTCTGGCCCGAGGACCGGCCTAAACGGAACTAAATCAGTTACAATAGAACAGTCAAAGCGACGGTTTGGTTAATCTGTTTCGGGACATGTATTGTTACGAAAGAACTGCAACCTAATTTGTTGTGTTTTTTTTGTAAGCTGTTTGGAGGCTTTTGTTGACCTGTCATTTTAGCTTAGTATTCGAACATGATCGCTTTTTTTTTATTAGACGTCATTTAAAATGGTTTTACGATGGTTTTGATAGTGACATAATCCAATAACTTGTCAAGGAAAATCCCCCTGGAAATAATGTATTATTAGCCAACGTTATTTTATGAAGCACAATAGCAGAATCTGTCTAAACTAACCATTGAAAAGTAATCTTGTTTTATTAGGTGAAAGTGTATTGTTCTGATTAATCTATGAAGAAACCCAGTTTCAACAAAGGGCATTTTTTATAGTGTGTCCGAATTTCCGATAGGGGTCGCTATCAAATCATGGCAAATGGCAAATGTCCCCATGGTAATCATTATGGTACATTAAATGTCTAGCAAATCATCATGGAGCGTTTAACATCAGAGCAATGCTAGCAAAATCATTTTTATGTGCACTTATAGAGTCTGAGAATGGTTGCGACATTTTTTTGATGTCTAAAATGGCAAATTTTTTGATAGAATCATGAACCTTTCTAACTCAACACTTACAGAACAAGAAGTACAGTTATTAAGTATAGGTTTTAAACACAATTTGAGAAATAACGTTAGCTTAAAAAAACTAGAAACATTGGGCATAGAAGCCGAAATAGCTTTAAAAGATCAACCATCTTGTATGAATAACAAATATAGTGAAAATATTATCAAATGTGGAACATGGAACAAAAGAAAACCTTAGAATTTATAGGGAAAAGAGATTACGAAATTTTTAAAAAATGTCCAACAAATTAAAAAAAAACAAATCAATGTTATTTTTAAATTCAACAATATGAACCCTCAACCACCTCAATTCTACTCTAGTCTCTTATCAAAGGAGGATATCCCATCAGACCGGCGGTGTCATATATGTCGACATCAGCATACAAAATATCAACTTTATTAATGGATATAATAAAAAACACTAACTTTAAACCTAAATATAATATTAAAAATTCAATTGAACTCAAAAATAATATTAAAAATTTTGAGATACTGGAAAATTCAAAACTTGTATCTTTTGATAGAAGACACGACCATCCTAGTGAAGAATTTATTAATTAACAACAAAGTGAACTCGGTAGTTACAGCAGATATAATGAACTTGTTAAGAAACTAAGTTAATTATGGACAGCCCAGCCTTTTACTTGCAGAAATTTTATAAACCATATTGAGGAGACAATTTTTAAAAACAAAATTAGTAAACAATGTTTATATTGGTACCGATATGTTAATGACATTTTGACAGGCTTCGCGAGTACTAAGAGACAGTTGGATGCTTTGTTATTATATCTAAATTCAATCCATAAAAATATCATATTGACAACCGAAATGGAGACGAACAGTTCAATCAACTGTTTCGACCTAACGATTTCTAAAATTTCGAATAAGCACTTGTTTTCGATTTTCCATGAACCTTCTCACAGTGATATCACGATTTACAATACATCCAACCACCCACATTAAATACATTTCCTCCAAAAAAACAGAAAAATAAAACGCTTTCAAAAGCCTAGCCTAGGAATAAAATTAAAGAATTTGGATTTAAAAGTATTTCTTATTATGGACATATATCTGAAAAATTTAAAAAATATCTCAACATCATTAATGTAAATGAAACCTTTAAGCTAGTTCCAGCGTGAACTTTTTGTCACAGATTAAGAATAACCTTTACTAGTAAATCCTGAAGTTTAAGATTTTTTGACCGTTTAAAACGCGAGATATTTAATAACAAAATTTGCAATTTTTAGGGTTGCTCTCCATGTTAAACTTCCTTTGCGCCCAACTATTTTCTGTTGTATTAAAAAAATCTCTAGACAGAATTGAAAAAAAAATGTTTTTGAAATAAATTAAAAAAAAAAGTTATACTTTGTCGTTTTGTTTACATTACGAGAACAATTTAAAAAATTAGTAATTTTACAATTTCAACGCGTTATTTTAATGGCTAATAGTGATTTGGCAAAGCTGTACATACAGCTGTACCCAGAACAGCTTTAGAATTTACATTCAGAAAGCTGTGATTTTTTTCTTTTATGTACTTTACCTGTCAAAACTTGAATAACACAATAACAGTTATTATATCTAACCCACAGTTTGGAGTTGAGGCCCAAAATTTTTTCTTTTTCGAAAATTTTCTAAGGATAAAACTTTTAAATGTTTACATTTAAAACATTTTAAATTGTTTACAAGTTCTAATAATTTTATGATAAGCCTTCCTTCTCCGAAGTTAGAATTGACACTTTAATCATTTTCTATTGATTTAGCTTTTTTTCTTTTGCTTTCTGCATGGCAGAAACATACTTTAATTTTTTAGATAATTTTTTTTCTTTTATAAATCGTCCTTTACGGGATAATTGCTCTGGCATTTTTTAAATTAACATTTAAAATTTTTATAAATAACGCGATTGCATGAGTATACAAGCAGTGATATATATGTGCTGACTCAGGTGTTCAGGTGCTCAACCCCTGTTCTAACGAAACCCGGCAAAGTTGCAAAAAAGTAAACAGGGCCGGGCCTAATAAAATAACAGGTAAAAAGATAAAATTAATTTTATATCTGGTTTAGTTGTTTTAAAATATTTTAGTTTAGTTCGTATTCTTTTCTTAAACAGTGCAGTTCTATAATTTCGATCGTATTTTTATTATTTCAAATGTGCTAAAAATGTGGCGTTATTGGCAAGATAATAATCATTGTGCCTCCGGTAGTGCTAATTTTAAAAGAAAACATTTATCGTCCGATGTTAAGCAAACTGTTCAAAATGTGTATGTTTATTGAATAGGGAGCTTAATGTAAATGCAGCCGCAGCAGAAACGTCTTCATTAACGAAAACGCCGTTGTTTACATTTAAAGATACCAAAGACGAAGCCAATTAAAGCCAAAAAAGTTCGTAGTGATTCTGGTAAAAACAAATGTGTTGACGAAAGCGACAAAAATTTAATTCGAAGCACAATTTATGCTATGTATGAGGAGCAAACTGTGCCTGCATTGCATTCATTGCAACAGCGAATGATGAAACCAACATTCTTTGTAGCAGAACTAGCCTCCAGAGAATATTATCTCTAATGGGTTTTGCTTATCGAACCATTAATAAAAGATAAATATTAATGGAATCACAACGATTGCGACGATGGCGGTTTGACTACTTAAACTCTATAAAAAAATACAGATTTGAAAATCGTCCCATTATCTTCCTTGATGAAACATGGTTCGATACACATGAGATGCCAGCAAAAGGATGGGTAGATATATCAAGAAAATGCCAAAACAAAGCCCCGGCAAACAAGGTGCAAATAATTACAATTTTACATGCTGATTCCGAGGATGGATGGGTTCCAAATTGTTTACGGTTGTCCTCCAAAAATATTAAACATTCATCTTTGGACTACCGACGACACCACAGGAGAACTTTCTGAAGATTGGTTTATAAATAGCCTTTTGACCAATGTGTCTAAGGAAAGCGTAATTGTAATGAACAATGGTAGTTATAACCGCCAAAAAAATAGAAGTTCATAATGTAAATAACACTAAATTGGAAATTCAAAACTATATGCTAAGAAACTATATATACTTCCAAAAAATACATATAAAAATGTGATCTTCTAGAAATATTAAAGGCATTTAATATGGATGTGATACCATCGCTGCCGATTTAGGACATATGGTTTTACGCTTTCTTCCGTACATAGTAACAGGTAAAATCCAATGTTAGAGCAGAAAACATTTATCCAAGTGCTAGTGCTGCAACATTAATTAGGGAGGTTGTAAAAAGTATTCCCAAAGAAAGTTGGGTAAATTCGATTAACCATGTTATTAAAATAGAAGGTTCCTATGTATCATTTACTAATAATATAGAACCACTTATTATTAATGTAGATAATGAAACCGAATTAAATGAATCATTAAATTTAAGTTATAATTTTTATTGTACTAATAAATTCAAAATACACAAACCAATAAACAATGTTTTAGTCATACATAATAATAATTATAATAATAATAATAAGGTGAGAGGAGCTGAATTGCTTTTTCATCTTGGCATTGGAATATCGGCCAGCATGAGCTGAGATTCTACAGTAAGGATGAGCAGAATAATAATAACCTTGCTCCTAATGCTTATTTAGGACGTCATAATCAGCAGGCAAAAATTATACATCAACAAATTGCAAAAAAAATACTCGCTTTTAGAAAGCGCGCCTCCTCCATATTATAAGTACTCGCCTTCTCCTGTACTTGAATCATCCGATGCCATTCTTTACTGGGACAGACCAATCATTACTGATCGAACGGTTGATTATAACAGGCCGGATATTGTTCTAATCAACAAAAAGGACAAGAGGGCTTTTATAATTGACATCACAGTGCCGCTATCTCACAACATTAGAAAAACTGAGATAGAAAAATCCACAAAATATGAAAATCTGGCATACGACTTGAAGAACCAGTGGAAACTGAGTAAGGTAGATGTAGTGCCCTTCGTTATATCCGCCGAAGGCCTGATAAGTAAGAGATTTTTAAAGAACCTCGAGAGCCTCGGTATCTCGAGATCGATTGCCATAGTGGGACAGCGTGCCGTGCTCTTGCAGACGTGTCACATTGTTCGTAAAATATTATTCTAGGGTGAGAGGAGCTGAATTGCTTTTTCATCTTGGCATTGGAATATCGGCCAGCATGAGCTGAGATTCTACAGTAAGGATGAGGAAAAATTTAAAAACTATAAACAAAAAATCGGGAAAGACTATAAATCAGGCGCTACCAAATGAACTATGGTTCATGCAATAAATTTTAGATAGGACAAACAGGTACGTCATTTAAACTCAAAATCGCAGAACACAAGCGCAGCTATCTAAATAATAAAATAGACTTAACATAAGCGGAACATCTTATCAAAGAAAAACATACATTTAATAATGATTTTAAAATCTTACACATAGAAAATAAGAGTTACAAATTAAATTTACTAGAATGTTAGGAAATAAACAGTCACAAATACATATATGTTCTTAACGACCAAACACATTGCAACCATTCTTCGCTAATAAATATGTCGAAAAAAAAGTGTGAATAAGGGTTCTGGGAATTTCCAGAAAAAAAACGTGTAAAATTGCTTGATTACTATTCAACCTACTATTTGTCACAATACAATTTCATTCTTTGTCAACTATCCGAAGAAGCTACAGTATAGCGAAACGCGTTATGTTTCAGAGAAAAATATAGATGGAAATTAGACAACTTTATTTTATTTATACAGTTTAGCTTATAAAGCCAACATGGGACAAAGGAACCTATCAATCCAATTTCCGACCACTTTTTCAAGCAATTGATGTCTTATTGTTGGGGTCCGCAATTGTTCGAGTTATTTTGTCTTCCAAGACATCGATAGTTGCAGGTTTATCGGCATAGATAAAACATTTAATTAAATAAAAAAAAACAAGATTAATATCTAAATTTCCACTATATTTAAAACTTGTACGTATGACAATTGTTTCGACACACAGTGTCTTTTTCAAATACACACTAAATTAAACTAACAGTAAGAAAAGCAGTTACTACCTAAACTAATCTAATAAAACCATAAATGATGATAGTCGGAGTCCCACGTCTCAATGTCTAGAGTAATATAAGTTTAACAAGGGTGAACCATTCAAGTCTACCTGATCATTAAGTAAAATACCCAAATTTTTTCTTTTATTAATTTCTAGGCTCTCTAAAAGATTTAGTTCTTTAGATTTATTTTCGTTATGCAACATTTTTAAATTATCGTTGAAAGTGTGATTTTCTAACATTAAGTGATTGGCATAATGAAAATTATTCTGTTCTTTAATATAACTTCTTTTATGTTCATTAAGCCTGGTGGAAAAGGATCTTCCTGTTTGTCCAACATAGACTTTTGGACAAGAACCGCACTCAATTAAATAAACTCCTGATTTATGAAGTTTATTTGTTTGACTTTTATTGTTTTTTATTAAGCGTCCAAGACTATGGTTTGTTCTGAATGCAATATTTATATCGCTTGTTTTTGACAAATGTTTAGAAATTAGTGTGGTGACTTTTCCTGTATATATAATTGTTTTGTATGCGGTGTGCTTGACTTTATTGACAGGATATATTAAATTAATGATATTATTATAACATTTTTTTATTAATTATTTTATTTATAATGTTTGGGTCGTAATAAAATCGAAACTGTCGCTGCCTTTATCTTTTTGTCGCAGAGTGTACATGAAAAAACTCCCTGTTTTCAGTTCAGTTCAGAAGAAAATTAATAGAATTCATTCAACCATTGCCAAATCGATTCAGAAGTAATAATAAATAATCCCCGTCGTATTTATTTTGCCCGGGTCTTATCGCCCTCACAAGCCCCGATCTTTAAACACGAATATTCGAATTGATATCGTTCGGGGGGCTGTCGCTGCCGGTCATATTCTTATTTAGCTTCAATATCAATCTAATTTGGAGGCAGTCGGGTCGAAATGACTAGGTGACAGTTCCATCACGAGCGAATGGGACCTTTTTGCTGGCGCACCAACTCGATCGTGGTTTATTTGAAGATTCTGGCGAGGTCTCGGATTAAATTCGAAATTCCAAAATGTTTATAACTTAAAAAAAGATATATTAAAGGTAAACACATAGAGAAAAAAATGTCAAATAAATCTTACTATGTTTATTTTAAAATTTATATAAAATCGAAACATTTTTATTTGAGTAATGTCTGAATGGTTGTGGCGTGTTCATATATTTTTTCTCCTTTATTTGGGTTTTTCGCCACTGTCTAAAACTCAAAAAATATCAAAAATACCTGTTCTTATTTAAAGAAAGAATCACTGGGTAAAAACAAAAAAACCAAATGGAGACAAATTACTCAGTGATTCTTTTTTGTAATAAATTTGCCTAACGAACAAAATTTTAAAGATATAAAAATGTTATAAAGAATTTTACAAACTTTTAACGTTATCGTTTCGGAGGGTAATCTCCCCCCGTTTTCAAAACTGAACTAAAAAATAAATTATATTAATTTGTAATATATAAAGTAACGAGTGAAAGTAAATATATTTTTTTGTATATGTCAACGATACTTACATTGACAACAATGGATTTTTATGACAGTGACATACTACCAAAAAATATATATAGGTAATGTTTACTGTGTGATTGTTTATTGTACTGATTGGGTATTCAAATATTTAAATGTTTTTTATTGTATTCTTTAGAATCGGGAACCATATTGAATTTAAATCTACCGAAGGCATAGCAATACAGTTATTTTTATTTAAATTAATTATAGCGGTTTCTTTTAATCTTCTGTATTTTGTTACCGATTCTTTTAATACCGTTTTGGAATTATTCCAATTGATTTTATGACCCGATTCCCATGCGTGTTGACAAATTTGTCAACACGCATTACCTATATATATTTTTTGGTAGTATGTCACTGTCATGAAAATCCATTGTTGTAATGTAAGTATCGTTGACATATACAAAAAAATATATTTACTTTCACTCGTTACTTTATATATTACAAATTAATATAATTTATTTTTTAGTTCAGTTTTGAAAACGGGGGGAGATTACCCTCCGAAACGTTAACGTGAAAAGTTTGTAAAATTTTGTATAACTTTTTTATATCTTTAAAATTTTGTTCGTTAGGCAAATTTATTACAAAAAAGAATCACTGAGAAATTTGTCTCCGTTTGGTTTTTTGTTTTTACCCAGTGATTCTTTCTTTAAAAAAGAACAGGTATTTTTGATATTTTTTGAGTTTTAGACAGTGGCGAAAAACCCAAATAAAGGAGAAAAAATATTTTTGTTTGAATTAAATGACGTTGAGCTCGTATGGAAGAATATGGAGAAATAAATGACCTAATCCATAGAAAAACCAGACATTACTAAGTAAAACTGTTGTATTCGTCATCAACTTTCAGCTTTATACATTTTTTAGTTGATAAAAATAAATTATAATTCTTAAAAAAATACAACCCAGTTCTGCAAACCACTACTCCACTCCAGTTATTTGTTTTTTTGGCTATCTTTGAGTTTTAATGATGAAAAAACTAATGCAAAATGAATTTTATAATAATCACCTGCTACGTTCGTCACCTTTCAACAACTGTTGAACTCCAGATCCAGAAAAAGTGGTTTTGATGTAATAAGTTCATTGAGGCTTTCTTCGGCTTCCCCACGAGATGTGAGGCAACCAGGTGACGTTGCAGGGATCCGAAGAGATAAAAATCCAAAGAGACTTAATCTGGAGAATACGCTGAGTGCGATAAAATCTCCCAGTTCAACTCGGTGATCTTTCTTTAATCCTTTTTGATAGTAGAAGATCTATTTTTCGTCACAGATCACAATTTTATGCAGGAAGTGCTTTTTCTTGAACCTGGCGAGCAATGGCACAACGACATTAAAATATCTACTCATACTCAGATGTGAGTTCATAAGGGAATCAACCAGATTCTTCTTCTGGATTTTTCCTAGCTTGGGTTAATGTTTAAAAACGACTTGCTGGTGTTACTCTGAATTCCTATCCGACTTGTAGCACTTACGACAAGGATTTTCTTCTAGCAGTGATTCCAATTCTTTATCCTCCACTTTTTTTGACTCTTTCGGATATTCTGCATTATTTTCAGTTAGGAATTACTGGAGTTTAGGAATTACTGGACCAGAATCTTACGAAACAGTATTATTAAAAGATGCACAACCAAAGGTAGTCACTCAAATGTTTTTCGAACGGTAACGCTTTTAAAACTGATTTTCCAAGAGTTGCGAGAGTTGCTGAGCGAAAGAGCGAAAACTAAGTTGAGATCTAATAACACATTGGTCAAAAGTCCCCGGTCTGATAAATGAAACACTTTTTTGGCAAATTTCGACTTTATTAATATATTCTCATTGAAGAGCAATACAACCATTCCAACATTTCTACACCTTCTTTATAAAACGGTTTTTATTTGCCTTCAAAATATTGCTTTTAGTTTCGGCAATTATATGTTCATTGGAGCAACATTTTTTTGAGATATGAGAAGAAGAAATAGTCGCTGGGGGCCAGACCTGGAGAGTACGGTGGGTGAGGATGCAATTCGAAGTGTTTTGTAATTAGCCATAATGTAATGTTCTATGTAATTTAGCCATAGCTGCCAATGATTTATGGTCCGGTGCATTGTTTTGGTAAAACAGCACTTTTTTGTTTATTTGGAACCTTTTTCGCGATCTCGTTCTTCAAACGCGCCAATAACACTACGTAACATTCGCTATTGTCGGTTTTACCTTTCTCGAGATAATCGATGAATAATATCCCATGCGCATCCGAAAATACAGAGTCCATAATCTGCCGATGCAGATGTCCATAATCACCATCGCATAAAATGTCCTTTTTATCTCGCTTCACACCGCTTTTAACAGCTTCAAACATTGCTTATAATCATAAAGACGATGTTTTTTTTTTATTTTTTTTTATTTGGGTTTTTCGCCACGATCTAAAACTCAAAAAATATCAAAAATATCTGTTCTTATGTAAATAATGAATCACTGGGTAAAAACAAAAAACCAAACGGACACAAATTTCTCAGTGATTCTTTTTTGTAATAAATTTGCCTAACGAACAAAATTTTTAAAATATAAAAATGTTATAAAAAAATACCTCTTTCTATGGTCTACCAAAAATACACAAAACTAATATACCACTTCGCCCTATAGTTATTAGTATAGATTCCCCATGTTATAAACTAGTAAAATTTTTAATCCACTTTCAGGTAGAACAAATTCATATATTAAAAATACTTCAAATTTTTTAGATAAAATTTCGAACATTAAAATTACAAACCAAAATTTAATGGTTAGTTTTAACGTGGTGAGTTTATTTACTAATGTACCAGTTGATAAATCACTTTTAATAGTTAGAAAATGATTAGAACATGACACAATATTAAAAGACCGCACTAAACTAAACATAAATACAGTTTTGGAATTATTAACTCTGTGCTTAAAAACCACATATTTTCAATTAGAAAATGATTATCAACAAAATTTTGGAATGGCAATGGGTTCTTCTCTGGGTTCTCCTTTGATGAGTAATATCTTTATGGAGGAACTCGAGAATCATATATTAAATAAATCTCTTAAATAGCCAATAATATAGCTTAGATATCTTCATGATATTTTTGCAGTATGGCAACATAGTATTGACGTTCTAAATATTATTTTCAAAGATATAAATTCTCGAGAGCCTACAATTAAGTTTACTTTAGAGATGGAGAAGGAAAATAAATTGCCATTCCTTGACATTTTAATATCAAAACAAAACAACACGTTAAAAACTACAGTTTACAGAAAACCGACAAACACAGATAGGTATCTCAATTTATTTTCCAATCACTCAAAATCGGTCAAAATAGAAGTAATTAAAAATTTACATGACAGAGCAAAACTTGTTTGTACCGACAATGATACACTACAAAAAAGAAACAAATCACATAAAAGACATTTTAATAAAAAACAAATTACCCAAAAAATTTATACATAAATCGCTTAAAAATTTTGATACTAGACAAAACAGACAAGTTATAAATAACAATAATAATAACTCTCAAACAATTAACCTCACAATTTCTTATATCCGCGGTATTTCTGACACAATTAAAATAGCAGGAAATAAATACAACATAAGAACGACATTTAAAACAAAAAATACTCTTAGATCTCTATTAACAAAAACTAAACCAAACAACACACAACAAAATACCAAAAATGTGGTTTATAAAATTCCTTGCTAATGTGGCAAATTCTATATAGGTGAGATATCTAGACAGTTAGATGTTAGACTAAAAGACAACACGCATGGGAATCGGGTCATAAAATCTATTGGAATATTTCCGAAACGGTATTAAAAGAATCGGTAATAAAATACAGAAGATTCAAAAAATAACTGTATTGCTATGCCTTCGGTAGATTTAAATTCAATATGGCTCCCGATTCTAAAGAATACAAATAAGAACATTTAAGAATTTCAATAAACAATCACACGATAAACCTCACCTATATCTATTTTTTTGGTAGTATGTCACTGTCATTAAAAACTAATTGTCAATGTAAGTATCATTGACATACACAAAAAAAATATATTTACTTCCTATCTTTTCATAATTTATATAAATTAATATAATTTATTTTTAGATTCGTTTTAAAAACGGGAGGAGAATACTTCCCAAAAGTATTGTTCCCAAAAAAAAGTTTGTATATTTTTTAAAACATTTTTATATTTTAAAAATTTTGTTCGTTAGGCAAATTTATTACAAAAATGAATCACTTAGAAATTTGTCTCCGTTTGGTTTATATATATATATATATATATATATATATATATATATATATATATATATATATATATATATATATATATACATATATATATATATATATATATATATATATATATATATATATATATATATATATATATATATATATATGAACACGCCACAATCATTCAGATATTACTTAGATGTTTTTTTTGGCCAGCTGTGAGCAAACGCGTTACCCATTTCGATAGCAATTTACGCATTCCGAAATGTTTATGCAAAATGGTGTAAACACTTCCTTTTGATATCTTCATAAATAATTTTGTGACTTTTTCTTATGTTGTCTGGTGTTGTCCACCTCATTTTGACGTCCAAAACGTTCTGCATCATCGGTGCTTGTATGGCCACGCTTCAGTTCAGCATACCAATCAATTATGGTTGATTTTCCTGGAGCTGAGACCTAGTAATCTTTATCAAGCCGTTGTTTTGCTTCGATGATATTTTTCTTCATCAAAAAGCAATGCCTAATCAACACACGAATTTTTTTTTTTCATTGTTTTGAAAATAACAAAAGTAGCGTCACTTAAAGCACAACAACTCAGAAACTAGTAGACAGATTGTCATGAAATTTTGATATATGACGTTTAAGGGTTGGCACAATCGACCACTGGTAAAGATTTTTCGTAAGCGACGTCATCTGTATGTCAGACCGGGGACTTATTGACCGATGTGTTAGAAGTGATAAAATTCGGATTCGGATAGGGTTTGCAATCAGCGCATATAAAATGCGTCTCAATTAATTGATGGCTTTAACTAACCGTTAACAAATACTTTATTAGTCCTCGTTTCAAAGCCCTGAAATTAGGCTTTTGAATAAAAAATAATTATAGATTTTTTTACTTTATTTTAAAACTTTATCATAAATAATATTGATAACCGATGCTAAAAACTTTTTAAAAACTTGTTACAATTAATTATAATTGAATTAAAATGTATAAAATTTAAATAAAAATCACGTGATTACGAACGCGCCACGATTGGCTGCTATGTTTGTGACGTCGTCAACGGCTTCTATTCGTATATATACTGTCAAAATTATTGTTGGTTAAGTGACAAAGGATTCATAAAGGCTAATTCTAATAATATACCTGCAGTGGATATTTTTATGGTCACAGATTTTCTGAAAAATGACATTTGGTTCAATTCAGCTGAAGTTCGAGGTGCTAAAGCATCGATGTAAGTTTTTAAAAAAATAATAATGTAAATAAGATACAAAATATTTCTATTAAATATAATTACACTATTTGTAGGGCGTTACGAGAAAGTTACGGTGACAAGACTATAGGTTTTGTTCAAGTTAACCGCAAAAATGGTATTTGTATTGTAAAAGTACGTGTATGTCCAGCACATAAAGTTCGAAGTAAAGCTTATATAGTTACCTTGACTATTAATGAAAAATTAAGAAAAGTTCATGACACTCAATGTCACGATTGTGCAGCTTCAGCAGATAATAAATACTCAAACAAAAAAAATTATATGTTATATATTTGTAATATTGGTTTTCAAAAATAATAAAAAATGTTAAATATTGAATAACTAAAATATATTTTCTAGTTTTCTAATAATTTTTTGAGCGAAAAAACAATATAAAGCAAAATAAAAAAAACAATATAAACAAATATAAAATAAAACTTCCCCCAACCAGGATAATATATTACAGTAGATTATAATATGTAAACTACATTAATAATCAATTCAGAATAAAAACAATCACTATCCAAAATGATATACATATTTATTTGATTGCTTTCATTGAAGTTTGCAATCCTTTCAAAACCACACCGATTCTTCAAACCATCAGAAAAAATCCACCCATACTACATTATTGTTTTAATTAGAGTTTTCAGTATTTTTAAAACGATATCAATTTTTCGCCTTACATGTTTTACAAACCACCACATTATACTATTGTTTTAATAATAATTGCGAATATAAATAAATATGGCTGCTAATTAGCTCTAATGCATAACCAGCCAGTGATTTCCTAAATAAGAGAAGGCACCTAAACCTTTTTGTTTTTGAGTGGAATGAGTGGAAAACTTATAGTCGAAGTGTGGAACTCTCCTGTTAGAAAACCACTACGTACCAGAACATACCATGGAACCACTGAATAATTTTCTAATCTATGTTTAAACATACCCTATGAAATGAATATCTTCAATCAAGAGACGATATGTACCAAAATCCTGAAAAACACAAAATACTTTAACTGTTTTGTTTTTATTTAGAATATACATATACCATTTTCTTTACTTTTTGTTTGGATAGCAGGTTTGCTTTTCTATTTTCTTTTTTTTTGCATACTCCTTCAGATGTTGTTTTGATTCCATGGAAAACTGCTTTGCCAGTCCTTAATTTGACTAGTTAGTGTTCATCCAACTAATCACACAAGTTTCTGTACTCTTTGACCATCCACAAATTAGATTATTCTGTAAAACTTTCATAAATATAATACTTTTCATATACGATTCCCTTCCAAATCGGTAGTCAAATTTTGTTCTTGCCTGTTCTTGTCCAATTCTTGAATACTATTATTCTTATCCTACAAAATTGACGATCCTGTAAGGCTTTTTTATTGTTACTACCCTCGGTTGTATTGCTACATGTAGATTATTTGCGGACACAGGAATATTCCTTCTTATAAATTTGGAACGTTAATTTGTTATCCCTACATGAATTAAATAATATAAATAAAAGTTGTAAAAACGAATGCAAAAAACAAAAGGAACCCTAATCTGATTTCATTCTGAACTGACCTTTGAGCCTCCATATATATGAGAATAACGTCGAAAACAGCACCGAAAGCCTAGATAACAATTAAAAGCAAGTATATTTTCAAATTGATCGCAAACCAACAAAAGCAGTCAAAGATATAGGTTAAACCTATAGAACAATGACTAAAGATCGATAAATTGTTTTATTTGCCCGAAACTCCAATTCTTTCGGGACGTCTGTTCAGAAACAGGACGAAAGAAAATTTCGGGTGTAAGTAAGCGAATTGGCCCGAGCCGAAGCGATTGGCGGTACATTCTGTGAGGTCGCATATTCCTCCGATTGTTTTCGGGAATTATCAGCGAGTCATCGGTACCAGGTTTAAAAAATTATTTTCAATTTGATATAACGTTTTAATTATAAGGAAAAAAAATAAAAATAAAAATAGTTTTGTTATGAAGCTTATATATTATCTTTCCATTTATGACAAAAAAAAATTGTTCAAAAGCCCAATTCAAAATTACTTCACAAATATCTCCATTAAAGCAAAAAAACCGCATTTCGAAAATCCTTCCACTTTATAAACTTAACGGAAAAATTATCGAGAAATTTCCAAAAAAGACTAAATATTATCCCTAAATCACTAATGACCTCGAATCTAATCTCAACTTCAGCCATCACTCACATATACAGCAATCCCAGAATATGAAGTGAAAAATGCATAATTCTTCTACGATAAGAAATCTAACCTGTCATCTTCGCACACTCCGTTAACTTTCCAGATAATTTTGGAATTGTAAGAAAGAAAGAAAAACAATCATTCAAGATTTCAGTTAATTTGTTGGGTAAGCGTTAAACCCGACATTGAAAGTAGGCTTCAACTTTTTTAATCGCCTGATGGAAGATTTTAATATTCAACAGTTGTCAAAGGCGAAAGAAATTGAAATTTTCGGACTCAATTATTTTCATAAATTAATTTTCATTTGCTTCTTCAACTTGATTAAAATGCCGAACACTGAATATTTAAGATGTTATCAAAATATACAGGGTACTTTAATATCGCTGTGTGAATCTTTATCTCATTTTTCTTGAAACAACGAAACGTTAGTGGACAACCTTCACAAAATTTTTCACTAAGAATTGTAGGTCCACCTTGATATTCTGCACATCTACTATTAACACTTCTTTGAATGGTGCTTCATCATCAAAAACCATTGCTTATAGAATACTAAATCAAAACTGGCCTAAATATCGAAAAAATGTTGATATTCTTAATTTCCTTTTTAAATTTATTACAATTAGAGTATTACATAACTCAAATAAATCCTCTCACAAACTAACCGAAGGAAAAAAACTGACTATTTAGTCTGACTAGTGAAATTCAATTATTTACACATCACACCAACCATTAATAACCTTTTAACAAAAAGCCCCTCAAACACCACCCATTAAAGAAAAAATCTACGCCCCACAAATTATCCTACTTTATATACCTGACAAGAAAATTATCGAGAAATTGCCGGAGGAGACCTAATATTCTCCATAAATCATTTACGACCTCGGGGTTTCTTTTGCAACCTAATCCGAGCCAACGCTCACACCCTCAGAAACTCCACAATACCATAGAACATGCATATTTCTCATCCTATAACAAATCTAGCGCACTTTTACCCTCTCACACAACGTTAACTTTCTCCAAATACGATAACTCAGATAGAAAGAAAAAAATTAATAATTGGGATTTTAACATATCTGACGTGTAAGAATAAAATGACAAAATATATAGATTTTTTTTAATTAAGATTCAGTTATAACCCATAATATCCCAGATATTTATCTACTCAATACACTGGTCAACAAGGTTTTAGCCCAAGGATAATGAGCTGTATTATCAAGAAGTACGAGGTAACTACTCATCAACAACATAAGTCTCACAGCTGGCTTAGCTCGACTTTACCGAGTCAAGCAGGTTGAAACATGTACCCAGTATATTCTTGAATTTTACATGTTATTGATATTTCTGGCGAGTGAAACGTATAAGAACAAATTACTAGAGCACTCTGGGTTGTTATATCTTTTGCCAGAAAATAGTTTAATTAGTATATTGAATGCATTTTTAAACAATTGATGGTTTTACATTTTTGTCTTCATTTATATTGATTTATTTCTAAAAATTTCTGTATTTAAGATTGTACGGGCATTAAGACAAAGTAAAGATAACGAGCTGCATTTTTAATATGTTATTAATCGATATTATATACATATAATTTAATTTTTTGAGTAAGATCTGACGTGTAGTGTTCTATATTTAAAATGATAAAAACATAACAAATATTATGCAAATTCAATTGTATTGTACATTATATAGATAATTGTACACTTTATGTATTGTAAATTATTATCAATTTTTTTAAATTAATTTGTACAACGCTACCGATATATTACAACGATGATACACTTTATCACTTTAGAAGAGTACATTAAATTAATAATTATTCATGTGTAAAATCTTGAGAATTTTTATATAAATGATATAAATAACCTTCGTTACCGTTCTTTCGCAATGGTTAATTGTTTTTCCATTTTTAACGCTACAAAAAAACTAAACAGATTCAATAGTTGGTCCTACTAATTTTTCGTACCATTTGATTAAACGATGATGAACTGTAAGCATATTCAATATATAGCGTGTACAAAACTAAAACCGTTGCACGTTATCGATGACGCTATTAAAGAACAGCAGAAATGTCACTACAAATATTAAATAATGAAATAATCAAATGGAATGTATTCAATAAATTTCAAATTTAGCGGCTGTGTTGGGTTGGCAGCATATGCGACGTTGTCGGGTTTAAAATTTGTCTTGATAATTATTGACATTTATTGACAAGGTTGTGCTATTTGTATGTAAACGTTTACTTTTATTTTTATCTTGCGTTCGAAAACAGTTTCTTTAAGAACTTAAGTCGCGCCTGTAAAATGTCAAATCATTAAAACGTCGTTGTCAAGAGTTGAACGAAGAAAACTATAATGGTCGATTGTTATCCTTTGCAGCAGCTTTAAGATTGAATATGTCTACTGTTAGTACTATTTCACAAAAAGTGAAAAACAATGAAGTTTTAAAATCGCCTAGAAAACGTAATTTTACTAAATTACCAGTACTGCAGCTTGAGATGCAAGGATCGTGACACCATTTACATCATGTATGAACACAGTACGTATTTGTAACCTAAGAATTTCAGAAAAGACTGTTCTTAAACCCAAGGTAAGCATACACAGTTTAATTTTAATTTTCAGGGCAGCATATAACTTGGAATTCCTTACATGAGCAATTAAAAGATAAACAACTGTTTGACGGATGCCGTATGCCATTGTGCAACGTATTGAAAGAAGTAGGTTTTAAATGGAAAAAGATGATATAAGACGAGGCCCTATGGAACTTCCCAACGTTGCCCTAAAACGTATAGATTTTTTGAGGGGTTATATAAAGGAAAGAAAAAACGCCTTGTATAAATTTGTCTTTTTAGATGAAACCTGGATTTTTCAAAATGGCACTGTAAGTCATTCATGGTAAAATAATAATAAGGGGAGTGTAAAAACCACCAAAGTTGACGGTAAAAGGTAAGTTACATAAATATGAAAAGTTTTGATCGAAAATGTTTGTTTTAGATAGTGGCAAGAACGTTCTTCCCTTAATTATAAATACTGCAGATGATAACAGTGATTCCAGCCAGTTCTTTTCAGACTCTGATTAATGAAAATAAAAGTGCATGCAGACATTTCCTTGTTTTTTTTTTATTTAGTACTTGTATATTATATATCAATAAATATCACTGATAATTATATAATCTTTTTATTTTAATAACCATTCAAATATTCAAAAATGTTATGGTTTTTGAACGAAGCATTTTTACCTGTGCTGAATCTGTCTAGAGGTACTAAATCAACGACACTTGCAAAACTTTCAACATTTATTATAATTTTGTAACTTTGTAAAATTGCAAAAATGATTCGCTAAAGTAAGGTTATGATGTTTAATCGCAATCTGGCAACAGCGCAGCCGAAATTTTGGTCACTTGTAACGGTTTTAATTTTGTACAAGCTATAGCTAGAATTGTATTAATAGAGTTTATCTGATACCACCATCTAACACTGCGATAAGAATAGTATTAAAATTTTAATCATTTCTCCGTTCTTAGCCAAAAATATTTACGAACCAAGAGCGAATTTAAAATTCACGTGATATTTTAATTTTAAAGAAGGATCGTTGTTATTATCACTTGTAGATGTTTTCACTTCACAATTTTAATCACATTTTTTACATTTTATTTGAGATACACTATGAATACTAATATGTGTTAATATGTCTTGAACGAGTTTCTCAAAATCAACTAATCGCCATCCTCTAGTTGATTTAATATTTACTTTATTGTATTCTGAATGTTTTTTATTCATACTATCACTGATATGTTTTTTCCATTTTATATGTCTTTTGGTAAACCGCCCGTTGTACCTGAATTACTGTTGTTGATCATTAATTTTTAATAACAATTTTTAAAATTATAACCAAACACAGTATGACCATAACAACACACTCACACACACAGAGCTGTTAGATGCGGTCGATCGGAGAAAATTTAATAATTTTTCTAATAATTATATAATTAAATTCAGCTCACTTTAAATGGTTATTAAATAGCATATAAATTAAATTTATAAATTTCCAAATTTATTATTTTTATTTTAAAAGTAAAATAACTGAGATTTTATTTCGACCCATTGCGTAGTGCATGTACAACTTAAGTCATAACATTGCCATGATAATAATGCCTCGCATCTGCAAAAGTACTCCAAACAATTTTTATTATAGAGGGTTTGTCCAATAAGAATCTAGAGAGAGGCCATAAAAAACATTTATTGAAGAAATATGCAATGTAATTTAAACATTTTAAAAATATGACCCTCCTGCATCAATATACCGCCACCAGCAGTTTTTCCACCTTTCACCCTGAAAGTCCTCAACTGCAAGGCCATCAAGCACTCTGTCGAAGCCCTTTGGACAGCCTCAATCGTCCCCAAACGATGTTCTTTCAGGCTCCTCTTGATCAGAAGTCACAAACAAGTCTGTGGAGCCACATCGGGACTATAAGGTAGTTAGGACAGCATTACCACGTTGTGTTTGGCCAGTGTCATGATAGAGCATCCAGGAATCGGCGATCTCTCTTCGGACGCGGCGGACCCTCATCCTCGACCACTTCGACCGTGAAATTTGCCGTTCACTGTTTGACCAGCGGGTACAAACTTCTTATAGACCACTCCTTTTGCATCAAACAAGACAATGAACATCGATTTCACTTTTAACTTTGCCTTTTAGTCTCCGGGTCGTACTCGAAAATCCAAGGTTCGTTACCGGTTATCACTCTGTTCAGAATATTTGGGTCGGTCTCTAAACGTTCCAACAGTTCACGGTTAATCGTCACATGGTATTCCTTTGACTCGTCTGACAAAACTTTCGTCACCAACTTCGCGCACACCTTTCGTATTTCCAAATCATTGGTTACGATTGAATGCACAGTTGATTGAACTCCTGTGCCATCAAACGAACACTTAACCGACGATCAGAGTTCAGAAATGCTCGCCCTTTGGCCAGATTTTCATCGGTTCGAGCAGAGATCGGATATCCGAGTTGTTCATCTTCAACGTTCTCCCGACCACTTTTGAATCTTTTATGCCACTCAAAAACATGTGTTCTGGACATGGCTTTGCCCTGTTTGCGACTACATTTTTCATTCTATCTCTCTCTCTCTGGAGGTATGAATTAGCGATTGTATATCGTTTATACTCGTCCGTTGCCTCACGTTCCGCAGCTATGATATCTTTTTACGTTATAATCCTCTTCTATCTTCAATTTTGCCTTTGATGATTAGTTATACGAATTAGTATTTCTGGCCTTGCATGATGTGACAGAGGTAAACAGTCCTCCCTTTCTTTAAGATGCTGAGGAGCTCGCGGTTTTTATTGAGGTAAGCCTCACTGGTCATGTGAAAAGTTTCCGTAACGGATTTGTTCAATTTCATGGAAAATTTGATGGCACATGGCTGCTCGATGTTTGCTTGCATCTTGACTCTCGACGCAAACTTAAAACACACGTTCACTTCTTGTACGATCTACGTACTCAAAGTTTAGGAGAAAACTGAGCCAGGTTTCCTGGGTTAGCTGACATCAGCTACCTCCAATATCCCTTGTAAAAACCACCGTCCTACCTATTAGTATGAATAAATCAATCCTCATATTTATTGGACTAACTAGTGATGACTCGCGAGGGAGTGCTTTGGGGCGCCACCCCTGCAGCATTCATCACAGTAAACAAATTTTCAGAGCAAAACACCATATTTTATTTCCGTTCACTTTCTTTCTTTTAACTCATTTTAAGATATTATTAAAAATTAAAATCTCCAAATGTAAAAGAACATCTATCGACCCATCATACCAAATAATGCAGATAAAAATTATCTCGACACAATTTTTACATCGTTGGTCGGACGTTTACCTCCACCGACCGTACGCTACGTCATCTCGTCACGGTACATCATTTCATCGGTGGCGTTATATGTTGGTTGCCAGAATTCGTGGGTTCAACTGCTTTCTAAAATATACGATTTGGACGTAGATTCCCTGCGACCGAACGTATCGGTAATCAGTTTTAAACGCTGATTTGACGGGTACGGAGCGTTTGACATGTCTCGCGTCGCGTATTTCGTATACTTATTTTGATTTGGAATTTGCTACGTGTGCATACACTAAGTAGTACTTTTGAAATAAAAATATCAACTTTTTGTTGCAAACATGAAGGTATCTGATTTAAAACAGTTAATAATGGTGGCGTTAATAATGGCGAGGTGTTTTTCACCGATAAAAATGTGTACAATTTCCTTTTTTGTCATAAACCTTGATATTTTTTTTGAACTTTTTCGAACTTCTCATGAACTTTTTCGAATTTTCTCTATTGAGTTGCAGTTACAATAAACTGTTTGAATGGTTTACTCTTCGACAACCCATCCTCCAATGTCCTTGAAACTAGTAACAATACAAAATTTTAATGTTTTCCTATTTCACCTCCTGTATAGGTTTCAATAGCAATAGAAGAAGGAAAAAGCAGAAAAGAATCATCAGCAGCACTATTAACAAGCCGCCACTGGACAGTGTAACTAATATTATTACATTTACATTACATATTAGGCATATATAACACATAAAAAATATTTTTACACAGACATATCCATCCTTATATTCTGAAACAGTATTATTTTTCGTTTAAAAATTTAGAAAATGTTGGACGGACGTGGTTTAAAGTTGATTAAAACAACTGTATCAACTTTACGTCCTGCCCATTCCTACCACCTTTTCTCACTCGAAATTCGAACAACTCCGACGCCAGCGCTGGCTAATTAGCCTGCTGAATTTTCTGCTTTTCCTCTACGTCATACGGGAAACCCGGATATCCATCAAAAAGTTGCACTTTTCTCTACCGCTTAAATTCCGGAATCGTCGAAACCTCCCAGCTTAATCCATACATTTTGCATTTAAACGTTTCGTAATCCTCACGACTATTTAGTAGATTAAAGACTTTATATACCCCGAAAGAAATGTATATAAATATGTTAACCCACCTTCTTTAAATCTAAAATTTTTAGCAGAAATAGTCAATCACGTCACTTTTTTTTCTACAATCAAATCATTTTTTTCAACTACCCTACGTGGTGACTTCAGTTTAATAATTATTTATTCGATTCAAACAACAAATATCTTGTTTCAAATTGAATTAAAATGTCGAATAGAAAATGTAAACAAAGTTCTGATCGTTTTTTGTTGCGTTTGTGGACAGTTTATTTTACCAAAAAAAAAAGAAGACCCATTGTAGATTCGTTAAAAACTGCATATCTTCATTATTTTGAATTTCCTGTTGCGAACCAAGATAAAAAGTAGGTGCCTCATGTGTTTTTTGAAAGCTGTAGAATTGTTTTCCTCCAGTGGTCATCAGGAGCTAACGAATACCTTTTGGTTCACCAATGTTATGGAGAGAACCAAGTAATCATGAAAATGAGTGTTACTTTTGTGTTATAAAGACAATGGAGACAAAGACAAAAATAAGGCGAGTATTGTATATGCCGAAATTCCGTTAAAATTATAAAGATATTGTTGCTGATTTATTGAAAAATTTTCAACAGATGGGAGTAAACATGTCATTGAAGATTCATTTCCTTCACATTTGAGTTTTTTCCTGAAAACTTTTCACCAAGATTTAAAGATTTTTCATAGAATGACATCAAGGATTTTGGGATGAAAACATGTTAGGGGATTAGTGTTGGTTTCTTATAAGAGAAACCGAACAAAAAAAAACAATAAAAAAGGCGAAAATAATCCATTTTTAAGTAAATAAATATTTCTAAAAGCAGATGTTACAGAATTTTTTTTTATTATTTTTTCTGGCTAATTCTTACATAAATATACAATAATTAACAACTTTCATCTAGGGTATAAAAACACTCTTTGTCAAAATTTTGGATTACATTTTGGCATAACCGTGGCTCCACCTCACCAATGACTCGAATAATTTCATCCTTTTAGTTTAGTAATCGATTGTGGATTGTTCTTATAGGCCTGACTTTTTACGTAAAGTCCAAAGAGGTCAAATCACATTATCCAGGTGGCCAATGAACATCACCGTTTCTTACAACAACTTTCATTAGCAGAGTGAAGTGTAGCGCCATCTTGTTTGAATCACATATCCTCAAGATTAATATTTTTGAATTTAGCTCAACAAAAATCCAGTTATCACCTCACGATATCAAACACGATTCACAGTTACAACTTCACCAGCAGCATTATGAAAATAGTACGGCCCAATTATACCTGCTGACCATAATTTACACCAAACAATGACTCGTTTAGGATTTAAAGGTTTCTCATAAATCAATCGTGAATTTTTCTCATGCCAATACGTCAATTTTGGGGTAGCCAACATAGTCACCATTTTCAAAATTCATCAATTTCACGTTGAGTATGATTTTTATTATTTAAAATTTTTTTCTTCTTTTTTTATAAGATGACTTTTATGACACAGTAATCGCAATTTAATTCAGGTTATCAACCCTTGGTTTTGTGCTTAATCGAAAGTATCTCAAGAAGTCTGCTGACTGGCGAATGACTAACGTAGAAAACCTCTCAGAAGGCATTCGGCCTTACCCAGCCCCGAACTGGCGTGACTGAGGGGTGATTCCTTGTCAGATTTTGCGCTCTTACCTAGAAACATTCACAAGAATTTTAGAAAAACTTTTTAGCCTAGTACGGGACTCGAACCCGCTCTACATTAGCTGCCGTAACGTAAGGCTGACGCCTTAGACACCACAGCTAATGTGGCTCCTAAATAGCTATTATTGCTAAACAGACACAGTATGAAGAAAAAAGTTTATGGTAACGATTGCTTATCCCGTACGTGTGTTTGAGTGATATAAGCGATTCCAAAAAGGTCATGATGCTCTGGAAGACGGCTCAAAACAAGGCCAGCCAAAAAACATGAAAACTTAGATGACTTTATTAACAACTTAAATAATAAATCCCAAAACATAGTATTCACAAATGAATTCGAAAACAACTATAGTTTTCCATTTCTGGATGTTTTAGTCAGTAGAAACAATAAAAATAGTTAGGTTTTTATATTTTTAGAAAAAAACACCAGAACTTCGAGATACATTCCTAACGGTTCGAATCATAGCTTTCAAAATAAGATGGCTAGTTTAAATTTTATGGTAAATAGATTAATCAAATTTCATTTAAACAAAGATAACACTGGGGAACAATTTGAAAAATAATTTCCGTTGAGTTCGATATTTAAGCTGTTTTATATGTAAATTGGCATGCTAATTGCAAAACTTTATTTAGTTTTTTTCTATCACGTCAAGTTTTTTCTCTACAGTTGTTCCGGCTAAGCTTGGCGAATCACAGAAGTCACTACTGCTCTCCTCCCGGCGAACCTTCTTCGACCAAGGAGCGGGGGCGTGAGGGACGTTGCGTCATCCAAAACTAGTTCGGTCAGTTACGCATGAGATGCTAAAGTACGCGGGTCTGTGTCGGTCTGATATAATGAAGTCAAAGTATACATACACAACTACAGATTTTCGTTATGTCTGCCTCTGGTAGTTCTCATCGTAAGTGCTTAAACAACCCTGATTCATTTTGTTACATATGTGGCAGTTTTACCATCCCCATTCAACGGACTAATATTAGTATATTTATCAGGCAAGCCTATTTTGCTTATTTTAAAGTGAAAATAGGTGACCAAGATAAATCATGGGCCTCTCATAAACTGTGCAAACATTGTGTAGAGAGTTTACGAATGTGGACGAAGAGAACACGTAATAAACTTTCGTTTGGTATATCAATAGTTTGGCGAGAGCCCAAAAAGCACTTAAGTGATTGCTACTTTTACATAGCGAAAACATCAGGATTCAACAAGAAAAACAAACATAAAATTGAGTACCCTAGTTTACCGTCAGCTATGAAGATCGAAGTGACTCCACTGACGAAGAATTCAAAGTTTCCAATGATTGTGTTCGTAAAGGATTCAATCAACATGAATTAAATGATATAGCACGAGATTTGGGACTATCCAAAAAAGCATCGGAATTATTAGCATCAAGACTGCACGAAAAAGATTTGCTTGACAAAGGAGCTAAAGTCACTTACTATCGATCCAGAGAGAGAGAGAGTGAATTTAGGCTGTAATTCAGAAATAATGACGGATTTGTATATTGCCAGAACGTAGAAGGTTTAATGAAAGAATTGGCCATTTCTAACTATAACGCAACTGAATGGCGATTGTTTATAGATAGCTTAAAGCGTAGCTTGAAGTGTGTTCTCCTACATAATGGAAATGTATACGGTTCAGTCCCAATAGGTCATTCAGTTTCTTTGCGTGAAGAATATCGCGACATAAAGAAAGTCATTGACTTGTTGCAAAATAACATGCACCAATGGATCATCTGTGTTGACCTTAAAATGGTCTGTTTCCTTCTTGGCCAGCAACGCGGGTATACCAAGAATCCCTTTTTTTGAGCATGTGGGACAGCAGAGCTCGTGAGAAGTATTGGATGCAATCGAACTGGCCGCCAAGATCTGACCTAAGACCTGGTGATCCAAACATTTTAAATCAGCCACTTGTCGACAGAAAAAACATTATATTTCCGCCTTTGCATATAAAACTAGGTCTCATGAAATAATTTGTTAAGGCTTTGTCAATTGAAGGAGACTGCTCCAAGTATATCATTTCGGCATTCCCTAGCCTGTCATATGAAAAGATAAAGGCTGGTGTGTTTGATGATCCACAGATTCGGCAACTCGTTAAAGATAAAAATTTAACTGAAACAATGATCGAACTTGAAAGGAATGCTTGGTTGGTTTTTTAAAATATTGTTAAAGACTTTCTTGGAAATGCACGAGCCCCAAATTACATCGAAATTGTTCAACAACTCTTGGAGAGCTTTAAAAGGCTTGGTTGCAACATGAGCATCAAACTGCATTTCTCACATAGTCATCTTGCTAACTTCCCAGAAAATCTTGGTGCTGTTAGTGATGAACAGGGCGAGCGATTGCACCAAGATCTAAAGGTTATGAAATCGCGGTATCAAGGTAGATGGGATATCAGTATGATGGCTGGCTACTGTTGGAGCAACAAGCGAGAATGTCCACAAACTGGAAACACTTCAGGAAAAGCTATAAGAAGAAATTTTTACCATGATATCTTTTATTTATTTTTTGTATAAACACAATTTAACTTTTAATAATATGTTAACCTCTGTATGAATAAAATATTCTAATCTATTTGGTCAGATCTCACCTTATTTCCTTTCGTATGTACACTTTTAAGGTAAAATGATGGGTATGCTGTAGCTTAAGAACATGACGTGATAGAGAAAAACTGTGAATATTTTTGAATTCAGAGATGAAAAATTAGTCAAAAAGAGTCACACAAAAAGAGTCACACAAGTCACAGATCCAAGTCAACAAAATTGCTGTTCCCCGGTGTAATTTTAACAAGGAATTAAAATTAATTAGGGAGGTATCCGAAGTGAATGGTTATAATAAGAACATTGTAGATAGATTGATTAGAAAATATAAGTTTAGAAAATTATTGAAAGAATCTTCGACTTTTCAAAAGGATCAGAGCAAAAATAAATTCATGGTAATACCGTTTGATGCTCATTTAACACGAGGGCTAGACAGAATTTTGAAAAAAGTGGACATTGTACACATAAGGTTGTGTACAAACAAAATCCTGGGTAATCCAAAGGATAGAGTACATCAACATGAAAAATAGGGGAATTATGAAATTAGCTGTCAAGATTGTGATCGAAAGTATATTGGGCAAACAAAATGATCCATATTAACGAGATATAAAGAACACATTAGATATGGGAGAAATGAAAAATCTTGTTTTTTCCAGCATGCAATAAAGTAATTTCAGACTGGTTAAAAGTCTAAACAATAATAGGGCAAATAGAAAAATGCAAGAAAATAATGAACCGGGAAAAAGGACCTATTTCGTTCGGTCAACTTTTTCAGTTATTTATTAACAATTTACATTTACATTAAACACACAACATTCCATTTACATTAAAGGTCAGAAAACTCCACGGTTCATTTATTCTTTCTTTTGTTCTCTTTTCCCCCTTTTTTCTTTTTCTTGTATCCTTTTTTTACACGCTTCATTAGGTAGGTAGTAGTCTTCGTAGGAAGTAGGTTGGCAATTAGGGTTCCCATAAAAATAGAACGTAGTTTAGGTTTAGATTAGATTAAATTATCTCCTGATGATGTTAACATGGTTAGCGAAACGAACGTCGAGAACTTTAAACTTACACTTGTAGCTTTTTAATGTTTCAAGTGTTTATTATAGATTTCTCTCTGCATATATTTTGCTTTGTTATCTATATAACCTATACTTCTCTAACATTCTACCTACTTTAAGTTTATATACACAAATAGTCTTACAACCTTGTTTGGGTTGGTTGATTTGTCTAACTTTACTCTGCATAATAAACTTTATATATCCGAACTTTTTAATAACCTTAATTTACCAAAAAGCTGTAAAGATAAATTAATAATTATAAAAAACCTTAAACAAAAGTTTAAAGATAATGATTTAATCCTTTGGAAAGCGAACAAGTGTAATACCGTTACAATTTTAATTAAGACTGAGTTTAATAACAAAGTAAACACATTACTGAAGATAGTAATATAACTAAATTAAGACTAGATCCTACTAATAAATATCAAACGGAGATTATAAAACCATTCAAAGTATGTTCACTTATAACAATAAATAAAATTAAAAAAATGTATCCAGTATACCTCGCCTAAGGTACTGGACGGGTCACGGGTGGTGGATAGTGAAAGTTCCATTAGATATTAATGGACAGCTGCGAATATCTCAAAATAGGCAGCCCTGAACCAAGGTAAAAAAACTAAATCCACTTAGCGTCTGACTTGTATCAAGCGGTTGAGTGGTCAGCGTCTGTTCACCAGTGGTGCGGCTGATATTTAAATTCTGAAACTAACCCCTCCAGTCTTAACCTCTGAACCGTCATGGTTCAAACCTTTAATTGAAAGTACAAGATGAAGCGTTCTAGTAATTACAAAATTACCCAAGGAGGTTGACAATCCTCTGCCTGCTTTGCTGGTACAACCGGACTTTCGGATTCTGGGGCGCCCGGGATTAAACGTAAAATCTTTCAGAGAGAGTCGGAGACCTCTGGCCAACGTCTGAAACCGAAAACAAAAACTTTCTTTGGAACGGTAAATATCAATTATCTCCTGCACCCAGGAAAACTACACGAATTGGGGCGAACATTAAATCAGCAAAAAATCCAAATTTTAGCTTTGCAAGAAACCAGATTGACAGATAATAACACCTTGGAATTCGGCAACTACAGACTTTTTAAAAGTAAAACGGACAAAAGAATACTCAAAAATACACCACATTTCGGAGTTGCTTTCGCTCAAGAAACATTCTTGGTTCTATAACAAATGTCCAGCCAGTAAATAATCGACTTATGAGACTATCCCTTAAGTGTGCTAACAAAAAATATACATTAATCAATGCACACCTCCCAGTTAACGAAGAAAATAAATCTAATCCTGAAAAAGTAAATAAGTCCTGGGCAATTCTGGAAAAGACTATCTCTAAAATTCCCTCTAACCATGTAAAAATCCTTTTGGGTGAGTTCAACGCCCAACTAGGGAAAGAAAAAAAGTACAGGAAAACAGTCGGCAGTTTTCCCGCTCATAAATGGACTAACCATAATGGTAGAAGGTTGGTTGAACTATGTTCGCAGTTTAATCTAAAAATTATGTCAACCCATTTTAAGAAGAAAATAACAAAACAAAAGACCTCTGGAGGTGCCCAAACACGTTCATGGGTGAATTTAAAATTGACCGTGTTGCCATTTCGTACCCCAGTTATAAAGAGATTTTGAATGTTCAAGTCAGGAAAGAAACTAATATAGACACGGATCACTACTTGACTAGAATCAAACTTAGCTTGAAACCTCGAAAACGTATTCAAAAGAGGCTGCTAATACCAGAGTTTGACTTAACGAAAATAAAACCAGCCCTAACAGAAAAGCTTGATAAACAACCAGCAAAGAACTGGCAAGAATTGAAACAAAAAATTATTAAAACAGCCTTAAAGTTGGTCCCTTTACAAAAACGTAGAAAACATCCATGGTAGGATGTAGTTTGCGAGCAAGCAGTATTAAGCCGAAGTAAAGCATTCAAAAAATGGAACAGTTAAAAAACAGCAATAAACTATAACATCTTTTTGGAAGTAAGAAAAGAAACATTGAAGCTAATTAGACAAACTAAAAGAAAATATGAAAACAATCAACTGTATGAAATAGAAAAAGATTTACAAAAAAAATAACACCCGAAACTTTTACAAAATTTAAAACTAAATTAACAGCCTACCAACCGCAAAGTCTTTGCTTCCAAAAGGAAAACGGACAATTAGCTCTAAATAACCAAGGCAACTGCAAAGAACTTGCGAAATATTTAGAACAAATACTAAACTGTCCTGAGCCCTTAAACAAATTAGCAACACTAAACCCTAAACAAACAAACCAAGATTCATTACCACCGAATGAAGATGAAATAATTAATCAAATCAAGTGGCTTAAAAATGACAAAGCTTCTGGTGAAGATGGAATCGCTGCTGAACTTTTGAAATCCGCTGGTCCAGGTACAATGAAGGAAATAATCAAAACTCTACAAGAAGTTTGGCAAACCGAACGGATTCCGGAAGATTGAAAAGATGCTCTAATGCATCCACTACATAAGAAAGGAGATAGAACGGATATAAATAATATAGAGGGATATCAGTTCTCCCAGATATGATATTTTCAGATTCAGATATTTTGATATGCAATTAAAAATTCATTACAATTAATACAGAGAACTAAAGACATTGTATTTACGAATAATGCAAAAGTGGTATATTTTGATGTAAAAAGTCTCTTAACTTCTATCCCAGTAAATAATTTAATTAAAATTTTAAATTGACATATAAACAGTGCAGACATAGAAGACCAATTCAAAATTGAATTAAAAACAGTAATCCTAGTTTTCCTAGAACAAAATTATTTTTAATATAACAATGAAATTTATCAACAAAAACACGGTCTTTCAATAGGCCCACCTATCTAAAATGTTATTTTTAAGTCTAAAAATCTATCAATCAACAATATGTCACACTGGCACAGATACGTAGACGATGTTTTTTGTATTTGAAATGGTACGGAAAGAAATTTACAAACGTTTTTAGGCCATTTGAATTCCATAAACAAAAATATTCAATTCACTATGGAAATTTGACTTAATGATGAAATTAACTTCCTAGACATAAAGATAATGAAAATATCTAATATGTTATAATTCTACAACAGACACGGTTATACACTTTACTTCTAAACAATCTTAGCAAGTCAAACTATCTCCTTTTCATAGTCTAATACATAGGTTAGTTATTTTTCCTCTAAACAAAGGTAATGTAAATAAAGAGCTCTATACCATTAAAGAGGAAGCAAAAAACCACGGCTATAAACAAGGATTAATTCACATACTGTTAAAAAATAAACAAAGAATGTTGAATTTACAAGAATACTATAACAGTGAAAAGCAAAAATACAAATCGTTTAAATTTGTTAATTACACTTCTAAACTTAGTATTACAGTGTGTAAAAGATTAAATAAACTAGGCTGTAAGAATATTTGTGTAAATAAACTTAATACGTAGAATGTTAGTTAATAATAAGGATAAAAGAAGTAAATATAAGGTATAAATATAATAATAAGTATAAGGATTCTGAAACTGTATATATCAGTCAAAGTGGTAGAAGGTTATAGAATAAAAGAACACAAAAAAGATATCTTAAATAATATAAAAATCACCAGAATGTCTACACATTGTATTGAAAACAATCATTTTATAGATATAAACAATGTTAAATTATTACGTTCAGAAAAGTAAAAAATTAGACCTACTAGAGATATTAAAAATAAAAAAAATCCTTAAGAAATAGTCATAATAACTACGAATGACCATCTAAATTTCCAAAACACCCCGGTAATAGATAAGATCCTATTGTAATTGAATTTACCACCGGGTATTTAGAATAAGTAGACTAGGCGTTAAAATAAAAAAAAAAGATAGGCAGTCATGGGGACTGCCGACAGAAGTAAAAACTTGAAACTTTCAAATAACTTTTTTTTTTTAATTTTAAAATTCTTTAAATGTATAATTTAAAAATTTATATTTTTTTTTAACATGGGATTGAAGATCTAAACAAATATAGAAACTGGACATTTAAAACAGCTAATTATATTGCAATACTTTTTTGTAAAGTTCTAATGGTGAAATTGAATGATATAAGTTTATCAATAATCAATTCAGACTAAGAACACCATTTCTAAAAACAAAATATGGTAATATCACACGAGTCTCTCAATTCAAATATTTGGGTGAAATAATCATGGAAAATGGGTTGGAAAAAGCGACCAATAAGGGTAGATGTTAAAAAATGGAAACAGCATTGAGACTTACACAAAATATTTACAACAAAAAATGCATATCAAAAAATACAAAACTGAGACATTACAACACAGTTATTAAACCAGAATGTCTATATGAGGCAGAAATGCTCATTTTGAATAGAAAGAGACACTGAGGACATTGAAAAGATGGAAAAAAAAATCATAAGAAAAATCTTAGGTTCCAAACAAATAAATAGAACAACATACCGACTTCGAGAAAACCAAGAAATCAAACAATACACAGATATACATAGCGATATGAGAAAAAGAAGACTTAAGTTTAAGAAGACTTAGTTAAGTCTTACTCTACATAAAACGAATGAATCCAAGTAGACTAACTAGACAAATAGTCGAATTTTATGAAAATAGGAGTAGAGCTAAAGTAGAAATAATTAAATGAATTGCTGCAATTAAAGAGGATCTAAGATCAGCAAATATTACACCAAGTGAAGTTCAGGATACAAGGTTAACGTTTGGAAGATTGGCCAGAGAGAAAAATGTAGGAACACTGGAACAACTTGGCCTGACGAAAGGAAAAAAGCTCATAGCGAAAGAATGAAATTAGTATGAGCGCAAAGGAAGGCTAACAATAACAAATGCCTCTGACTGTACTTCGCGTAGTCCACCAAGGCCCATACGTGAATAATAATAATAAAATTTCATAGAATTTTTAATTTTAAAATCCGCGTCAAAAATATTATCGAATAACTAGAAATATGTTTTACCGCGTTAGAAAGATAACTCCTAAGCTACTATGAAATATTCATATCACGATGTATTGCAGAGATTAAATATTCGAAAATAACTGCTTTGTTTTTGTTATTCATTTTTCTATATAAAAATATTAGCATATTAAGTACTCACTCTTGTACTGTATAGTGATTCTACAATTAAACAATTAAAATAATGATTATCTAAAACACAATTTAATTTAAAACACATTAAAAACATTTAAAACAGAATTGGCGTCGTCAATCTGGCGCAACACGTCACTAACATGTCGGTGACGCGAACCCATAAGTTTTGCCTCTAACGAAAATCGCTCAAAGCGGCTAAAGAAGTTTTCACTTCAAAAAACAAGAAATAATTTTACCTGTATACTTGGAAACACTGTGTTTGGCCATTAGTATTAGATTAAAATACTCCTGAGAGAATCCTAACAAGACAAAACATATAGAGCAGAATATATTATAAACGTTTGAAACGTTAAAAAGCTACAAATGTTGAATCAATACCAACTGCTGAATCGATACCCATTATACAAAGAAATAATTTTGGTAAAATAACTAGTTTTTTTTATGTTCTAAAAAGTGCCTATTTTCCGATATACTGTGTATGTAATTGTGAGTGTAGCTTGTGAAAATTTTATACCCGTCCCACTTATTCTTAAGAAAATCGACAACCCATGATTTAATCCATGATATTCGTTGAACCATGTCTCAATTATCTTACTCATATTTAAACAAATATCCAATTTTCGACACCGTTACACATCAAGCCTACGTCTCGCCGATAGAATAACCAGTCAGAAGCCCAGCCAAGGAAACAACGCGGAGAAAGAGGAAAAAGGGCGATCGCTCCATCGAATAATTATAATTTCAAAGGCGCCAAAAACAATTTTTGTACGCCGCACTCCGAAACCCGATTTGAATAAAACACAATAACAAATTTATTAAGCGGCTCAAATTCGAAACAACCGTCAGAAATTTATTCCGACACCTATTTCCATCGTCAGAGCACCCGCCTTATACTTTACATATAAATTATCTTCCATTGTCTAAAAAACCATCTCACATCGTTTCCTACCACGGAGTTTGTCGCGCTTAGGGTCCAGCATAGAACCATTTTAAGCTTTTCATTTTATTTTTTTCGACAATGTTAATGGAATGGTCATAACTTTTGACCTTTTTAACGTCAAATCTTCTTTAGCCCTGGTTACAACTTCATTTTTCGACTATTCGGAGGTAATCGACTGGTTAACCGTGGCTTTGTCGGTATCAAAGGTGTTTAGGTTCGGTTTTCAGGACAGTATTCGGCCCATATTACTTTCTACGATTTTAAATGATACGCTTGTAGCTTTTTAAAGTTTATAACGTTTATTAAAGATTTTGCTCTACATATTTTTCGTCTTCTAAGGACTTTCTCAAGAATAACTTGAGACTAACGGCCAAACACAGTGTTTCCAAGTATTCAGGTAACATTTATTTTTATTCAGTATTCAGGTAACATATATTTCTTGTTTTTTTTAACGTCTAGTCTAATTATCCTTAACATCAACTGGTAAAAACCGGGCTATTCAATTACTATATGATATTATCTATTACCGAAGTGGCGGCCGCGCTGGTCTGGTTAGTCGCCTGCCTGGCAATCCAAAGGTAGCTGGTTCGATTTCAGCGCTTGGATGGGGGTTTTTCTTTCATTCTTCTGTCCGTCTTACCTACACACACACTTATATACACTCACATATACACACTCACGCCCACACATATCCACACCGAAATGTCTGTGATTGTTTCTAGGCAAGAGTGTAAAATCCGACATCGAATTACCCCTCAGTCACGCCAGTTAAAGGCTGGGTAAGGACGGATGCCTTCTGAGAAGTGTTCTACTCTACGTTGGTCACTCGACAGTCTGTAGGCTTCCTGATAGACTTATGGGTAAGAGTCACATAATCAAGGGTGAATAGCCTGAGGGGGTGCTGGCCTGGGTTTGTCGGTAGCTGATGAACGTGGTTCGGAGCCTACGTTAAGCTTGTAGGTCCAGTCGCTAAATAGCCTTAGATGCTGATGCGCCTCTAATCGTAAATCCTTTTTTTCCTTTCCTTTTCGTTTCCTATTACCGAGGTGTTTTGGAAATTTAGTTGGTCATTGGTAGTTAATATATCCCTATTTCTAAAGGATTTTTTTATTTCCAATATTTCTAGCAGGTCTAATTTAATCTTTTTCTATATCTTTTTTGTGTTCTTTTATCCAACAACCTATGCTTCTACCACTTTGACCGTTATATACCACTTCACAATCCTTACAGTTAATTTTATATACACCCGTTTTATTCTTATTATTAACTAACATTCTACCAACATTAAATGTATTTACACTATAGTCTTACAACCTAGTTCATTTAATCTTTTACACTCTCTACTACTAAGTTTAGAAGTGTAATTAATAAATTTAAACGATTCGTTTTTTTGATTGTTACATTAACAATAATTCTTGTAAATTCAACTTTATTTGTTTATTTTTTAATAAAATTATAAAATTAAAAAAATTATAAATTTTGTTTGTCAATTAATCCCTCTTTGTAGCCGTTGTTTTTTGGTATCTGTTTAATGGGCTTTATTAAAATTATCTTTGTTTAGTAGAAAACTAAATAACCTATGTATTAGACTATGAAAATGAGATAGTTTAACTTGGCATGATTGTTTAGAACTAAAGTGTATAACCGTGGCTTTATAGTCGGTTTTCTGTAAATATCGAATTATAATTTGTTAGATATTTTCTTTATCTTTACGTCTAGGAATTTAAATTCATCATTAAGTTCAATCTCCATAGTGAATTGAATATTTTTGTTTTTGGAATTCAAATGGACTAAAAACGTGTGTAAATTTCTTTCCGTGCCATTCCAAATGCCAAACACATCGTCATATCTGTGTCAGTGTTATATCTTGTTGATTGATAGATTTTTAGAGTACTACTTTCTCTGGAAATTTACAACAATTACAAGTATTAGAAGTTATTATTACAAATTTGTAAAGTAAAATCCTTTCCTTTGAACTCTCCCTTAGTTTGACAGATTTAATCAGATAGTTACAGATGGTTGTTCCAGATGGGGCGGTTAATAATACTTAATTTTTTAAATTATTGATTGATTTGTTCGTTACTTTGTGATAGTTCATTTTTTAAAAAGGAATAAAATAATTTTTTACTTTAAGTGTAAAGTAATAAAAGTGTAAAGTGTGAAAGTAATAAAAGTGTAAAGTGTAAAACTAATAAAAGTGATAGATAACAAAGTAAAACTTGTTTTATTCCTTTTTAACATAATTTTTTCTTAAAAAAACGCGTTTAACTTGAGAGGAAACTACAAAATGGTTGTTTATTCAAAGTATGCGCCATCGGTAGCTGCACATTTTTTCCATATCTCTGGCAATTTATGGAAGCCCTTCTAAAATCCGTACACTCTTTGAGGTGGTCCAGTCATCAAGCCATTCTTCGACATTTCTGTAACTTTTAAAGTGTTTCATGGAAAGTGCGTGAGACATCGATGAAAGTGGTAATTTGAAGAGGTCAGGTCTGGTGAGTATGCCGGCTGGGGCAAGAGTTCCCAGCCAAGTGCATAAATGACGGGGCGTTGTCAATACATAGTTCCAATTGATCTTTTGTTAACAGTAGCGAACGGTATAAACTGTTGCAGGTACCAGAAGCTCATGATGCACGACACCCTTGCACAGCATTCGGTCTTGCGGTCGATGTTGATGGTTATCCTGAGTCAACCCATGATTCTCCGTATTTTGAATTCTCGAAATATATCCATTTTTTGTCAGTCACCATCCGATGCAAAAAAAGTGTTTCTTGCCGGAAAAGCAAAACTTCGCACATCATTTTTTGAATAACACCAGAAGTATATCCAAATATTTACATAAAGTTTTACACAGTTTCAATGTCCACAGAATCCGGGATATTGTGCGGTCTGATGGTCGGTTGGTGAAGAAGTTGAATTTAACTCACACAACCGTTCATCAGATTTTTATTTGCCAAAAAGGAAGGAGACATTTATTTGAGCGCATATGATTTTTTTAATTTTTTAAATATAGTTCTCGTCTCATAAGAATTTAGAAGGAAGGGCCAGATAAAAAATCAACGACATTCTACATGAGTTGACCTGTAAAGGATCCTGAGGATCTCTTTTAACCTGTAGAATCAATACAAAACTGTTTTTTATGTACTTTTCAGAAATACTCTCAAAAATGTTATGAAAAATAAAGTGACTTTTAAAAGTGTGTGCACTTTACGTAATAATTTCTTTTTTAAGTTGGTATGGCTATGGTTAGGTTAGAAATTATAGCATCTTTTGTATTTGTTAAAAATTTTGTCTAAAAAATTTAATTTCTTGTATTGAAACATGAAATGTTTTATGTTGAAAAAAGCGTTAAAAAAGTGTTGCTGTGATTAAACTAAGTCAAAAACAATATATTTACAAGTAGTGCAAATAATTTTATGATGGTAGAGAGGTAGTTGAAGATGAACCTCGTTCAAGAAAACCTTCCACGGCAATATATATGGAAAAAACTATTTCCAATATCAAGGATCTCAAATTACCTAATTCGCTGGTCGGTTTAATGAAAATTCCAGAAGTCGAGTATAAGAACTGTTTCCAAGACTGGAACAAACGTGAAAATAAGTGTACCCTATGTGAGGGTTCAGTAACTCACGTGGCGAGAATACCAGAAAACCGAATTACAGAGAAAATCATGGGGGAGACCACTAGGGGGTGATTGAAAAAGACACGATGGTAGGACAATGTAAGAAGAGATGCTGAAGAAATACTGTACATCGAGAACTTGCAAAGAGCTGCTCTAGAGAGGTCCGATTGAAGGAGGCCAAGACTCATTCACGAGCAGTACCAAAAGAAAAAGAACTAAGAGAAGAGTACTTTTGAATGAGGCAAAATAAGTTTGAATGAATAAATACTTTCAATAATAAATACATAATGCCGTTTTTTTGTTTCGCAAAATTTGATTGTTTATTTCAATAACAAATTAATTTACCTTAACAATCCAAATATTAGCCATCGTTAGCTATTACTTTTTCCCATCTTTCTGTTAAATAATAGATTCTGCGTCAGAAGTTCTTCTGGTTTTTTGAGGCCTAAGGTCTTCGTAAGAATGTAAAAGTTGTTCTGAAAGTCCATGCTACATCAATCAAAATAAGTGGTAATTCGAAATGGCTAAGTAGGGTGAATATGGTGGGTTGGATAGGACGCCCCATTTAGCGGTTTCCAAATAGTTTTTTACACATTTGCAACATGGAGCCGAGCATTGTCATGTGGAAAAATGAGTTTATCGTGTTTATTCTGGTCGTTTTTCCTTCAATGCTCGGTTCATTTATATCAATTGTTGTCGGTGTCGATTACCACTAATCGCTTCACTAGGTCTCAGCAGTTTCTAATACACAGCACCCGTCCTATCCCACCTAATACACAGTAAAACCTTCTTTCCATGCATATTGCGCACTGGTTGTGATGTTGAAGAATAGCCTGGATCTACCCATAATTTTCTGCACTTTGAGTTGTCCAAATAGACCCACTTTCCATCGTCTATCACCTCGATGCAAAAAACTTTTCTTTTCTGTCTGGCAAGTAAAATTTCGCAAGTGGTTTTTCGCCTTTCAAAGTCTCTTTCCTTCAATTCGTATGCAACCCATTTTCCTTCCTTCTGAATCTTTCCCAATGCGTGTAGGGGATCGGAAATGATGGGTTGGGCAACATTCGATGCTTCTGCAAATTGTTTCAAAGTATGAGTTTAGTATTTATCCAATAATGCTTACAAATCTGAATCTTCAAACTTTTTCGACTGTCCTGAACGCTCCTTATCTTTTATATCAAAATCGCCACTTTTAAAGCATTTAAACCATCGTTTACGAGTTTATTCGATTAAAGCATGTTCACCATAAGCTTCAACAAACAATCAATAACTTTCAACAGCCGTTTGCTTTCGTTTAAATACCCAGTAAAACTTCTTTTTCTGGTACATAATTCGACACATTCAAAAATATGAAAAACTTTTTTTTTGCATAATGACAATTAATAACGAAATATTTTTTATGGCGTATTTTACCGTCCAAAACGCCATAAACGCCATTAGTCTATAACAACAAAGATATTAGTAACGCTTCTCTTCGCAAAATTGACATTATTAACCGAAACGTTATTAACATTATTAACAACAACAACCTTTTATATAAAATTGTTATAGATAATTTGATTCACTTTTTTAAATACCTTGAATATGTCGGGTATCTTTATATTTATGTTCCACGCTGTGTTATGTATCATTCATATTCATATTAATTCAATTATTCGAATTGAACGAATTCCGTTGAATCCGATCCTGTAAGTATATGGTTTGCCTTTCGATACAACTTTCACACCAAGGACGACCCGTGGCGAAGGGTTTCTAAGCCAGAAACTTGTCGAAATTTATTATTCAAACACCCGTTCTGTTTCCCCGAAACAATATATCAATTAGTTTTGTTGAATACACCTTTCGAGCTAAACCACCTCTATCTATTTCGATCGAATTTCTTTGCCGAATGAAATTTCAGACCGCTCGATGCAACAACTAGCAGGCAAACACGCAAACAGTTTCGTAAATTCAGCTATCGAAATAGTAAATGAATTAACCGATAATGAAACAGAGAAAATATCTGATTAATCAGATACGGCGTAAAATGTCAATAACTATATCCATTTCTGAATTTTACTTTCAGTTTTTGATTAGTTTTCAACCAACTACGATGAAGGAAATGAAATTAAAAATTTCTGTACTATATCCCACAATCCAGAGTACAGAGCTGGTCTTGATTTTTGAAGCCAGAACTCTATCCCCTTTCTGAATTTTACTTTCAGTTCTTCGTTAGTTTTCAGTTAAATACGATGAAGGAAATTAAATTAAAAAGTTCTATACTATTCTCCACAATCCAGAGTAGAGAGGCGGTCTTGATTTTTGACGCCAGAACTCTATCCATTTCTGAATTTTACGTTCAGTTATTCGTTAGTTTTCAGCCAAATACGATGAAGGAAAGGAAATAAAAAATTTCTGTACTATTCCGCACAATCCGGAGTAGAGAGCTGGTCTTGATTTTTGAAGCCAGAACTCTATCCATTACTGAATTTTACTTTCAATTCTTCGTTAGTTGTGGTTCTAGGTAACTAGGTAACTAGATAACAAGGTACATTCATGCTTAAAATATCCTGAAAACGCTCTGTAAAATGACCATGAAGAACGTTCCGAGTGTGTTGACCAAATTTTTAAACTTTTACATATGCTACAGAAAATTCGAAAGGAAAGTTATTTGATCCCCTATACACTAATCGCTGAGAATAAGTGTAGACGTTTTGATATTGTTGGTCACTGCTCTCCATATCCAAGAAAAAGAACCTCCTGAATAAGATTGTGACCTGTGATGACAAGTGGATTCTCTACAATAATCCAAAGAGGTTAAACTGGTGGACCTATCCTGGTGAGCTATCAGTTACCGCAAATCAAATACCGCAAAACAAAATATGCACGCGAAAAAGAAGTAGCTGAGTTTATGGTAGGATCAGCTGGGCGTCGTTCATTAAAAGTTGGTTCAATCTGTTCAGGCGATCAGCGCTGATCATTGGCGACGCTCTGAAGGAAAAAAGGCCTTATATTAACAAGGAATAAAGGGAAGTAATTTTGCTTGAAGAAAATTCACGGCACTCTGCACACGATCACTTAGTCGAACTGGAAAATTTGATCGCACCCGGTGCATTCTCCAGATCTGGTCCTTCGGATTTTCATCTCTTCTAAGCTCCTAGTTGATAGCCACCTCACATATTTTGAGGACGTCGGAAAAAACCTAATTGACTTAAAGCATCAATAAAAAATTCCCGGAAAAGTATTTCTTAACCCTATATGTTCTGTTCGAATCTACATTTTTTTCCATCTTTGATTAACTAAAAAAAAACACATGATAAACATGATATGAGAGTTTGCAGCATAACGGTTTTGTTACTTCAAGCACTTATTCTTTTTCTTCGTTGAAATCTTCTTGTAAGAAGAGATGTCTTCCAGGACTGGGTTTGGTTAGATTCGAAAACAAAGAAGCGTTTGCTGGTGCCACTTAGATACAGATCCCCTGTCATTATGCATCTTCTATTTTTCTCTAAAATACAATAATTTCAAGAGCTCTCTTCGAACGACTAAGAAAGTCAAAGCAGTCATTAATCCTTCAAATCACGATATGACGATGGTTCAGGCAAAGTTTTTCATGGATATAAATAGTAGTTTCTTTATTCTACTCCAATATCGAAAGTGCGATTCATTTACAGATGTTCTATTTCAAAGTTCAATATATAATATAATATATAATATACATGTTATAATATATATAATATTATATATATATATATATATATATATATATATATATATATATATATATATATATATATATATATATATATATATTTATATATATATATTTATATATATAGCAGGTGTCCCATTAAGGATGGATCGCGGCCGTATCTTGAAAACTATTTATCCCACAGCTTTGGGGAAAAAATATTGTACTAAAAATGATCATGAGAAATTCACCAAAAATATTTTAAGCTTCTAAAACGACCACAAGAGGGCGTAACGAGCTAAACATTTTTAAAAATAATTTTTTTGTGTATTTTCAAGTATTAACCGAATAAGAAAAATTCTCAGTTATAATTAGCAAACTGTCTCCTACAACTTTGTTTTATGACACTTTGTCGTAATTTCACGAATAGAAGGGGGGCGGGGAGTTTTACCTATTGAGATAAAAAGTCATCTAATATCCGTTTGCCTTAACCGATTTTCCTCCATTTGGATTCATTTAAAAGGCAATTGCTGGGACAATCAGATAATCTGGGAGATAAATTATTTAGTTTGTAAATGAAACCGTGAGGTGGCATCATTCAACAATAGTTTTTTTGAAGTTTTGTTCAGTTTTTTTCAAATGGAATGGTACAGCTTTTATTACATGGCTAGAAAGGTAATTTAAAGAGGAATCGTCCAGTAAAACCCCAAAATCGATATCTCTGACATGTCAAAAGATATTTCGATTTTTCTGAAAAAAATCAGTTTTAATTTTTACCGTAATATTAAGTTAAAAATTGTTAATAATTATTATAATAATATCTAACAATGCCTTTTACGAATAACGAGGCCTATGACATGTTGGCAGTGTATTTCCAATGTTTTGAAAATGCATGTATTGCAGAGCGGCAATATGCAAGTCAATATCCCGAAAGAAGGCATTATTCGAAGAAGATGTTTACACGTCTAGCAAGACGCTTACGAGAAACAGGAATTGTGCATCCAGATCCAGTCCGCACCAAGTTACGTTTGATTCGTAATGGAGATAATGTCTTAAATGTTCTGGCTTATGTTGAAACCAACCCCCATTTAAGTATCAGACAAATATCTGAAGAATTAGGTGTTAGCAAGACATCCGTTCATCGAATATTAAGAGATAACAAGCTGTACCCCTATCATGTTGTCTTACACCAAGCCCTTTTGGATAACGATTTCGACAGACAGTTAGACTATTGTCACTGGTTAAAAAATATGTGTAGTGGAAATAAACAATTCTTAAAACGCATACTATGGACTGATGAAGCTACTTTTAGTGTGAACGTATGGTGTGGTGTTTTGGGAGACAAAATTATTGGTCCCTTTATTTTTAATTTACATTTGAATAGTGAAACATATTTAAATTTTTTACAAAATGGACTGCCAGAACTAATGGAAGATGTTTCGTTGGAAACAAGAAGACAAATGTGGTACCAGCATGATGGATGCCCTACCCACTTCTCGCAGGTGGTTCGAAACTTCTTGGATGCTTCGTTTCCAAATCGTTGGATAGGACGGGGTAGTTTATTTTCGTGGCCGGCGCGCTCACCTACCACACGCGAAAACGCGTCCTACCACACGAGAAAACATGATTGAAAGAATTTAAAATTCAATAACCAGCATTTCAAGAGCGGAAATTGAAGTTGCCGTTTTTAGTACTCGTCGAAAAATAAATCTATGCATTTCTAAGGATGGAAGGCTTTTGAACATTTAGAAAGGCGTTAAAGTTCAGATTCTGTTAATTATTAGACTGTTGTGCTGTTAATTTTATTTGACTGTTGTTATTATTATTATCTTTGTTGTTGGCCCGTTTGCCTTTAAACACGCTCCAAATTAATATGGCACGAAGAATTAGGTTAATATTTTTTTAACTTAATGCAGGTAGTAGCGAAATAATAACTGATTTTTTCAGAAAAATCGAAATATCTCTTGACATGTCAGAGATATCGATTTCGGGTTTTCACTGGATGACTCCTCTTTAAATTGCCATTCTAGCCATGTAATAAAAGCTGTACCATTCCATTTGGAAAAAACTGAACAAAACTTCAAAAAATCTATTGTTGAATGTAACGCCACCTCGCGGTTTCATTTATAAACTAAATAATTTATCTCCCAGATTATCTGATTGTCCCAGCAATTGCCTTTTAAATGAATCCAAATTGAGGAAAATCGGTTTAGGCAAACGGACATTAGACGACTTTTTATCTAAATAGGTAAAACTCCCTCCCACTTCTTTATTCGCGAAGTTACGACAAAATGTCATAAAACAAAGTTTTAGGAGACAGTTTTCTAATTATAACTGAGAATGTTTCTTACTCGGTTAACACTTGAAAATACACACAAAAAAATATTTTTAAAAATGTTTGGCTCGTTACGCCCTCTTTTTAGAAGCTTAAAAATATTTTTGGTGAATTTCTCATGATCATTTTTAGTACAATTTTTTTTCCCCAAAGCTGTGGGATAAATAGCTTTCAAGATACGGCCGCGATCCATCCTTAATAGGATGGGATATATATATATATATATATATATATATATATATATATATATATATATATATATATATATATATATATATATATATATATATATATATATATATATATATATATATATATATATATATATATATATATATATATATATATATATATATATATATATATATATATATATTATAATATGTCAAAAAATGGAAACGGCATTGAGACTTACACAAAATATTTACAACAAAAAATGCCTCTCTAAAAACACAAAACTGAATCATTACAATACAGATATTTAGCCAGAATGTCTATATGGGGCAGAAACGCTCATTTTGAATAGAAAGAGAGACATCAAGGACATTGAAAAAAAAATCATAAGAAAAGTCCTAGGCCCCAAACAAATAAATAACACAACATACCGACTTCGAGGAAACCAAGATATCAAACAATACACAGATATACATACCGATATGAGAAACAGAAGACTTACGTTATACGGACACATAAAACGGATGAATCCGAGTAGGCTAACTAGACAAATAGTAGAATAGATTGCTGTAATTAAAGAGGACCTAATATCAGCAAATATTACACAAAGTGAAATTCAGGATAGAGGCTGTTTCAGACACAAGGTGGACGTTTGGAAGGTTGGCCAGAGAGAAAAATGTAGAATGACTAGAACAACTTGGTCTGACGAAAGGAAGAAGGCTCATAGCGAAAGAATGAAATTAGTATGGGCGCAAAGGAAGGCTAACAACAACAAACGCCTCTAATTGTACTTCGCGTGGTCCACCAGGGCCCATACGTGAATAATAATAAATAATATGTTGGAATCAAATTTGCCTCGGATATAAAAAGTGTATATCGACTGTTAAGAGTCGACCGAAAACACAATCGACTGAACAATTCTCAAAAGAAAATTATAAATCTCGTCTACCCTCTATATCTGCCCAAACCAAATCAACTTTTTTTTTAAATTTATTAATTCAATTCAATTAACTTAACAATTTCAATTTACTATTTTAATTTATATCCTGAATTTACATTCTGAATTAATTTATATTCTGATCAAGATCAAATTAATCTTTTTTCCTTGCCCATTATTTTTAGTTGTATTTGAAACAAATAAAAGAAATATTAATAAATCTTAATTATACTTAAATTATTTCAAATTATTATGATATATCTAATATTTTACCACTAAATGTATATATACACAAAACCTGAAAGTATTTAGAAGAACCAATAGAGACTCTATTCAAAATGTGTTAACGATATAATAAATTCCGTCACCCAATAAAGTTTTGTGATGATATGCGCAACAACCGCTAAGCAGACACGCCAGTAATTTCGTTAATTCGATTACCGAAAGATTTAGCTTACTAAAACCGCTCATAAAAAAAGAAAAAGCACCGGTTTACGACCAGGTATATGGTGGTTTCAGTATTTTTTATTGGATCGTTAAACGTGAAAAACAAAACACAAAATTTCCTTTTGACGACTCTGGTTTATTGGGAGGTCGAAAAAAAACCGATTATACCTATATGTTTATTTGTCTGAGCTTTGACCCTTACGGGTAAATTAATGTTTATAACAAGCAAAAAAGGAAATTAATGAATAAGTTAAACCAATTTAAAGATATTTAATTTTTTTTTTGAATTGTATATAACTGCTGTTTGTTGTCACTTTTATAATGATTTATCATTTTATACATAAAATATTCTCTTTGTTAGATCATGTTAACTAAAATGTTTACTTCAAATCCATAATCAATATCCAGTAAAAGATCAAAGGTATCAAACTCAAGTACAGACTGTTCAAAGAAAAAGTGAGTCATGCTAAATAAAAGTCAAGACTCTTTGTGAATTAGTTTAATGATGGAAACTGTCGTAAAATTTGTTTAAGCTTACTTTATACTTATTTATGGAAATATCAAAATGCAGGTCGAAGCCTAATGCATTCTCGAAGTCACTTTCCTCACTATTTACTAGAAGCCACACGGAACTAATTCAGTAGAATTTGGGGGTCGGTCTTGCCCCATGATAATTTTTTTCAATTAAATTGAGATGTACAATCGATTGAAAATTCATACATTAGTGATCTCTCCACTCTCACTTGACTTTAGCGATTTTTATACTTGATGTAAGAAACTGAAAAGAAAACATAGACACCGATAAATATACGGTCCAAATTTAAAAAAGGGCACCAAGTCGAAAGTAAAAGAGAAGAAGTAGAAAAAGAAGAAACATAGGAATAATAATGAGAAATGTATAAGAATGTAATAAAAGAAGCAGTAAAGAGGTCTTGCGGAAATGCAGAGCGTACAATGAAAAAATCAGAATGGTTCGATAAAAAATGCACAAGCTACTGGAAAAAATACCCCTTATGCGTAAATTAGAAGCAGATGAAGAAAAATACTTATAAAGAGAAGATTTTCATCGACGGTTCATATTTCACGACGGTATTATGCTAGTTGTTTCAAACTGCCACCGAAACTTTAAACGACTCAACACTCACAGTAGAAGGGCGCGAGCTATTTTGTGATTACTCTCGTCTTCCAAATAAGAATTTATACAGTATTTGGTTCTGATTAGTCTTTCAGTCGCTCACTAACGTATATATATATATATATATATATATATATATATATATATATATATATATATATATATATATATATATATATATATATATATGAATTAATCAAAGACTCTGCTATAGAAGCAATGAAGAATGGAAAGGCTCCATGAAAGAGCAGTGTAACAGTTGAAATGTTAAAAGCTGGTGGTCGAACTCTGCATAAAATACTGCTAAAATTGTACTCAAAATACCTCAAAAAACAAAAAATACTTAACCTATGGAAAAATGCTAAAGTGGTGCTTCTTCAGAAAAAAAGGAGCACAAGAAAATTTTAAAAACTGCCGGCCAATAAACCTCCCTTCAGTAATGTATAAGGTTCTCACTAAGATAATACCTAAAAGACTATTAAAAACATTGAATGACGCACAACCAAGAGAGAAAGCAAGATACAGAAGTGGATTCAGTACAATCATGTCATATCACATCCAGATCATATAACAGGCCATAGTAATGCACAATCAATACACCACGCAACTGTGTTTGGCTTTTATTGACTATGAAAAGTTATTTGACTCAATATCGACCCAAGCCATAATGGATGCATTGCTTAACCAGGGTTATGTAAACCTACTGGGATAGTTCACATAGATGACCTTAAAGTTAAAATCAATGTAGAACGGGGTGAACAACAGAGATTACTCAATATCGCATATTCTTTTCTCAACCTGCTTTGAGGAGGTGTTCCGTGGCCGGGATTGAAAACAGGATGGAATAAAAATCAACGGTGCATACTTGCGCCATCTCAGACTTGCAGATAATATCGTTCTGCTGTCACAAGACACAGATTACCTACAAAAACACATACAAGACCTGGAAAGGGCGAAGAACCATTTGGCTTGAAAATCAAGCTGAAAATGAAGTTATATTGAACAAAATTACTGATAACAGAAGAATTTCTATTTTAGGAAGCGATTTAGAGTTTGTGGACCACTACATATATCTTTTGCAAAGGATTTTAATGGAGAGTCATACTGCCCGGGAAGTGGAACAGCATGTTAAGTATGGCTGGAAGGTAATATCCAGGCTCAACATGAAAACATACTCCCACGTTGCCTGAAGAGAAAAGTTTTTGATCAGTGCGTGCTGCCTCTTTTGACACACGCAAGTGAAACATGGGCACTCACATCACAATCAGTTCTAAAACTTCGGGTGGCACAGATGGGAATAGAAAGGTGCGTGCTTGGAATTACAAAGAGGGATAAAAAGATCTGCACATGGATGAGAGAACAAACGAAAGCATGTGACATCATTGGAAGTGTGAAGGAATTGAAATGGAGATGGGCAGGTCATATAGCGAGGCGATGTGACGACAGATGGATCAAAGCAATCCGGGGACGGATACCGCTTGAGCATAAACGTCCACGAAGAAAACCGAAAACACGATAAACACATGACATCATCAAGTATAGTGGATCTAAATGGCAGAGAACAGGACCCCATAATTTGGAAGCATGCTGAGGGACTTTTATCCTGCAGTGAATCGACAATGTCTGAATGAACATTTTGCAAAATCTTTCTCTTATACGGTAAAATATTATCGTGAAGCAAAATGTATCCCTTACCGACTTCTGCTTCCATTGTTTGCTGATTCGGACCGAAGGCGAAGAACCTTGGTTCATAGACAATTTTTCCAGCAATATCTGGAAGTAAAGTTTGATTTAAATAATGCAGAATACCTCGGCCTGCCATAAAAAATGGTGGATGAAGAATTAGAAGCACTGCTAGAAGAAAATCTTTGCTGAACATAGCCAGAGCTGGGATATGAACTCATAGTAGAAGAATCTCTTGAGGAAGATGAAAAAAGCCTTAGTGATCCTCCCACATCAAAACCATCGCGTTTTTTTTCAATCTGGGACTCACCAGTCACCTAAAAGGTGGTGAAAGTGTTCGAATTATTTCGAATATTACGCTGGTATTGCTTTTTTTTATAAATAAATGTCAAAAATAGTCAAAAAAGGCCAAATATTGAGTTTGAGATCTAACTATATTAACTGTGGACCTGGAACCTTTGACATAATGTTTCCTCATTATGTATTATAAGAGTTTAACTGTTATTCTATCACTTTACTACATACTTTAAGAGGTGAAAACAAAACAGAGAGTGAAAACAAAACAAAAAGCTAAAGATTACTGATAATCCGGTTTTATGACAACCTTACATCGAATCGTTTCTCTAAAATTGAGTGTTGAAACGGGCGTCCGATATTTCATTTCCTCTTACGACATCTGTCTCCATTTTCCCGAGCCGGACCGGAAATAATTGCCAGAATAATCAAGCGCAACTGAAATCTGATCCGCCGCCACCAAGATTGAACGTCTTACACTCGAAATGCATTTAATTTATTTACTGCCGTTATTTATCAGACGTTCAGCGCGCCCTCTGGCCCGCCCTTTGCAGCAGCCGTTCATTACTCACTTGTTTCTGATACTGTCGTTTCCATCCCCCTCGCCACGCTCATTAACAACCCCTCAGACGGTCTTTCTTAGGCAAACCCCCATACATACACACACACAGTCTTCGGTAGTGTGGAAGGAAAATAGTCTGGGTTTTTGGCTGGAGAGATGCGTCAAAGTGTCGGCTTATAATTGCATTGTCTGATGGTAGTTTCCAGCTTGTCGAATAAGCGATCTCAATTCGAAAACGTAAGAAAATAATAGTAAAAGAATTTGAAATTAAATACATCTGCTATAAGGTAAGTGACCTCTCTATCAGCCACATTGTCGAAGAATTACTTTAACTACGTCTGGAGTAGGAACGCGTCGGTAAAATGTTAAAAAAAGTTTATTTTATAAAGCACAGTATAAATATAATTCGATTGTTTTAAATATTTATTCTAGAATAAAAAAAAATATTTCTGTTGCAGTTTTTATATTTTCGCTTCCTTATATTTCAAGTTATTATATTTTAAAAATAACAATAGTCAATTAGCATTACTCAAAATAATTGAAGAGATTAATAAAGTGATGATATTCAATTAATTTATATTAAAAAATAGGGTGGGAACAAGAAAATCATCTCTGTATGTATAATTGGCCAGCCTATAGAAAAAATAAATATTTTTTTTTCCTGAATAAATATGGTGAAGTTTAAAAAGAAGGAACCTCAACGACCTAAATACACAGTTCAGCAGCTAAAGTCAGCAGTTGCTGAAATAAAACGTGAACAATCTACAAGATCTACAAGATCTACAAGATCTACATTGAACTATACGGTCAAAGAATTATCTCCTAAAATTAGGAAAAGTGGTGCAGTGACAATACTGACGAGAGACGAAGAGCAGCATTTAGTTTCTTGGGTGATGTTGATGAGTGAAAATGGATTTCCACCATCTAAAACACAGTTACGTGGTAGTGTTAAGATGCTGTTAAAAACATTAAATAGAGAACATCCTATCAAAGATGGAGTTCCTGGTCGTAGCTGGCTTAGTGCTTTTTTAATTCGTCACCCGCAACTTATTGCTCACAATTTAACTCTATCAAGAGCCTCTATTTCTGAATCCAGTATCCGAAACTGGTTTTCGGTGGTTGAAAAAGAACTAATCAAAAAGTTAGTACTGAACATGAAGCCAGTCGAATATTCAACGGTGATGAGTCTGCATTTATGCTAGCTCTTAAAAGTCAAATATTTTCCTACAAACGAGTTCCAAATAATATTCGGGAAAATATGCCAGAAGGCTGGGCCGTAAGTAAATCTGATAACGGCTGGATGAATGGAGAAAAATTTTATGAGTACATTGCAAACATATTATATCCATGGCTTAGAGAAAATAAAGTTAAATTTCCCGTAATACTTTATATTGATGGACATTCATCTCATTTGACGATGGCTATGAATGATTTTTGTCGTGAGAAACAGATTGTTTTAATTCCATTGCATCTTAACGCAACACACGTTCTGCAATCATTGGATGTTTAATTTTTTCACCCGTTAGAAGTAGCTTCGCAGAAACTTGTGACTGATTGGCGTATGAACAATAATTGAAATAAAATAACAAAAGAAAATTTTGCTAAACTGCTAAAGAGTGCGGTTGATATTCTTGACATTTAAACTATAATGACGAATGGATTCAAAACAACTCGTTTATACCCATTTTCAGCAGATACCATGAATTATAAATGAATGTGAATAATATATTGAGAAATAAAACTAAAGAAAATGAAGAACTAGATGATACGGAACCACAAAACGATGATCACTATGCACTATGAGCTATGGAAAAACATATTGATCCAATTACATTGAAAAATTGAGATTGAGAGTGGGGTGGTGATTTAGAGAATTCAAGTCTTATATTGGTTTGGACGTTGAAAATACTTCAGGGGCTCATGACCCTGACACGGTTAATGTTTCTCAACTTAATGCAAACGATGATAGTTATTCTGAATCACTTTATTTTGAGTCTTTGGAGCAAACTATTGAACATTCGATTCAACAGCTTTCAGAAACATCATCACTAGCATTAGCCCTAGAGAATGAGATGCTAATTATTGAAACTGGAAATCAACATGATGAACATTGTAAATTATTTTATATTTTATACCAGAAATTATACCTATATATATTTATATTTTCTTTTTTTAATCAATCGTTATTGCTGCAATTATTTTTTTTGTTTATTTATAGATGAGCAGGTCATGATTCAAATTAGCGAAAATTATGCTGAAGACACATTTGTTGAAAACCCAAATAGAACAGTTTATTAATTGAAAAATAAAGAAAAGCATGTTGACGTGATAGTTGCTGAAAAAAACAAAATATTGAGAATAGTTTATTAGAAAACCAGTGGCTCAGGATTCAGGAAAAGCGACTAATCAAAAGACAAAAAGAAAACAAAGAGATAAAGTGCCTTCCGTAACTTCTTCCTTACAATGGAAGCACTTTAATGAACATAAAGAATATGAAAAATTAAAAAAATGCATATATATAGAGAAAAGAAAAAGTAGAAGAAAAGGAACTAAAGGTAAATGCCAAAAAAATTGCCGCAAAAGAAAAAAAACAAAAAAGATTATTAGCTGCTGAAGAGCAAAAAAGAAAAATGAAAGAACATTTAAAAAAACTATTGCAAAAATAAAATTTTTTAATAATATTTATTTTTCATTTTCTATTGTCCTTTCCAATAATAATAATAATCAACTTTTTTACATAAATTTAAGCTTATATATATTTACTGTTTCATTTATGGATTTTCTAAATGAGGTAGCCGATAGCTAGGCCGAGAGAGGGGACAGCTACGCCAATAGAGGGGACATCAGGAATTGGAGCTATTTTTTTTATTGTTTGATTTCTAATGAATATGAATAATTATCTATCTATGAATGATTCTATGAATAAGAATTTTTTTATATTTGAAGCTAAATGTGTAAGCTGCAAGACTATATAACAGTCTTATACATACATTGGTTTTTTATATTTAAAATATTAATTAGAAAAAAAAGTTCGCTTAACTGGCCGATAGGGGGGTCACTTACTTTAGAAATACTACTAGAGTAGCTTACAATTAATAACGCAAGTCTACAAAATAAAATAAAAAATGTGATGTCACCGAGTCTTAAACGTAATTTTAAAGTATAGTGTCTAGCAACACTCTCAGTAACATTACATTACCAAAACTACGTACAGTTTTTAATTTACTCGCATTGATAATATTTTCTTCTCAATAGCCATTTAACTTGTTTATTTTTGTTGTTTGTGCAATTAAAAAAGTTAGTAAATACAGCATGGAAGATGTTATCATCAAAACGATCATGTTTAAATGACCCGAACACTTTTTGTTATGTTTGTGACGAGTATACGGTGAAAAAGTTTCGAAAACCAATATCTGAATTTGTGCAAAATGCGTATTTCCTTTACTTTAACTTGAAAATCAAAACCGTTGATAAACCATGGCTTCCAAACAATGTTTGCAAAATTTGTGGTAAACATTTAAGGCAATGGACGTATGGTAAAAAAGATCAATTGAAATTTGGTGTGCCCATAATTTGGAGGGAACCAAAAAATCACCACAATGAAGGATATTTTTGCTTAGTTAAGATTCATGGTATTAATCGAAAAAAAATGACCCATTTGGTATCTGCTAAAATATCTGTTTCTCATTCAGAAGACGTCCCCGTTTCGTAGCCTGTCTGATCTTTCAAATATAGAATGTAATACATCCAAAGAAATATAAGCTTGTTCTAGCGAATAAAGTGATTATTTTGAAGCTACGTCATCAAAACCCCCTTAATTTTTACTCAAGACGCTTTAAGTGGCCCTATCAAAGACCTCGACCTTTCAAAAGAAAGATCAGAACTGTTGGCATCCAAACTGAAAGAGAGGAAATTACTTTTTCCAGGTACTGAAATTACTTGTTATCATGCTCGAGAAAAAATCTACTTCTGTTTTTTTTGCTCAGAATATGATGTTGATTTTTGCAATGATGTCAGTGGTCCTTTATCAAAAATGGGGTTCTTAAACTGTGTTGTCGTTGATGCAGCTTTGAATCTCCTCCTTCAATGCACGGGTGGATGTGGGCTTGTTGACATATATCTTTGACTTCAAATAACCCCATAGAAAGAAATCCAATGGTGTTAAATCACATGATCTAGGGGGCCAATTTTGATCACCGAAACGATCAAACCGATCACCGAACGAACAGGAAATGTCTCTTGCCGTAATCTGATTGTTTCACGGGCTGTTTGGCATGTCGTATCGTCTTGTTGAAATCACATGTCATCCACATCAATATCATCCAATTTAGGCAGAAATATCTTCAATTTAGGCATAAAGAAGTTCTATATCTTATGAATAGTTGATGCCTATTGTTGGCCGTATTGCACCGTATTCGACGCCAACGATGGTACGACATTTTTGAATTCCCCAGGTGTTCAATGACGAACAAGAAGAAGCTTTGGTCGAATATCTTGTGCGATGCTGGTACGCTTAAGCAAAAAGGAATTGAAACAACTAGCCTACGGATTTGCACCAAAACTGAATGTCAAATATCCAGCATCATGGGATATTGATGAAATGGCTGGAAAATCTTGGTACTACGGCTTCATGCTGTAGCGCAAAACGTCTTTTACTCACGCCCGAACAAACAAATCTCAATCGGATCAAGGCCTTCCACAAGGTAAATTACCATTTTTGATCATTTTAAGTGAGCTTTTCGATTTGTACAATCCAAATGGAATATGGATGAATCTGGGTTTTCGACAGTTCCAACGAGAATTTTAAAAGTCATCTCGTTAAAAGGCATGAAAAAAGTCGGTCAAACTGCTGCACAGAAACGTGGCACTATGGTAACTATGGCGCTGGCTGGAAATTCTATGCCGCTTTTCCTTATTTACCCGAGAAAGAATATGCAAAGCTGTTTTATAGATAAAGGGAAAATCAGGAAGTGATTCCGTCTGCAATCAATCGGGTGGGATGCAGAAGAAAGAGTTTGTCAAATATATGAAGCATTTTAGCAAACACAGCCACTCATCGACTGACAAACCGATACTGCCGATGTTAACGTAAGCCAATGAAAAGCCCCACTCTCACTTCACCAGAAAATGTTGCCCTGCTCAAAGAAAAGAGAGAGAAGAAGGAAGAGAGTGCAAAGAAGCGACGATAATCAACACAAGAAACTCCATTCAAAAAGCGAAGCCAAACAAATGCGAACACTGGCAAACCATTGCGAAAGTCTTCGGCGTCGTCGTCGGATGTTGATTTTTGTATGATTCGCATGAGAAATTTGCCAGCCAAATTAACTCGCGACAATTCCAATTAACAAGTGTCAGCGACCATGTCATATGAAGTACGTAAATATGACTCGCAGCTACTATACCTGCAAAAATTAGGACTGACGAAGACTAGCATGTATTTTATTTTTTGTATTCTGTTTTTCATTGGCTTTTAAATAAATAAATCGGCTATAAATGTTAAAAATCTTGGATTATTATTTCACTTTTTGAACTCTTTTGTGCATTTTTATAACTGTTCGAACTTTTTTATTTTTAAAGCTATGAAATAATTTTTGACAAAAGTGTAGCCAAGAACATTACCTCTTCCTTCCAACGGTACATAGAACTCTGAAAAAAATTTATGAAGTTGAATGCTATCGGTAAAAAACAAAACCTGTCCAAAACCTACGGATGTCTATATATATATATATATATATATATATATATATATATATATATATATATATATATATATATATATATATATATATATATATATAAGAACAATATATTAGGAATTCATTCTATAAGAAAAATATCAGCAGAAAATGGACATGGAAAAGTCCATCTGGGCTCACAAGCGAAATTGACTACATCATGACCAACGATAAAACAATATTTACCAATTGTACTGTTCTTAACAATTTTAATGTTGAAAGTGACCACTGAATGGTACGAGCAAGTGTTCGGATTGACTGTCGAAAAGAGCGCGAAAGAATGGTAAGATCAAAGAAGGGCAAGGTGGATTCTGGAAAACTGCTGGAGAGAGGAAGTGATTTTGAGATTGCTTTGTTAAACCGGTTTGCTGCGTTACAAGATCCAGAGGAGGTGGAAATATCAGTTCAATATGAAGAAATCGCCAACAATGTACTCCAAACGGCTGCTTCAACAGCACCAGAAAAAAATGTCTCAAACAAACAAAAATCTCCAGACCATTGATTTAATGAAGAAACGGCGAGCAATGAGAAATGCAGGTAGTCCTTTTGGCAGGGTCGAGTACACTCAGCTCTGCAAAACTATAAGAAAACATATCAGAGAGGACACGCACCGATTCAATATGCTGCTAGTGCAAAAAACCCTGGAAGAAAAAAAAGGAATTAAAAAAGCTAAACAGAAGCTGAGAAACAAAAAAACGCAAATATATGCTTTAAAGCGTGAGAATGACACAGTGTGAAGAGCGCGTACAGAAATGTTAGAGATTGTCAGAAAATTAATTTATTCCCAGTTATATGAAGATCAGAACCAATCAAAGACAACAATGCCCACGGAAGAACAAATGCCAGATATCCTAGCGGAGGAAGTAACAAATACTATAGAATCGATGAAAAACGGCAAGGCTCCAGGAAAGGACAGAGTAACTGTCGAAATGCTAAAAGCTGGTGGTCGGGCGTTACCTAAAACACTGGCAAAATTATACTCAAAATGCCTCAAAGAACAAAAAGTACCTGATTTATGGAAAAATGCAGAAATGATCCTTTTACATAAAAAAGGAGCACAGGAAGATTTAAAAAACTACCGTCCAATAAGCCTTCTATCAGTAATGTACAAAGTTTTTACTAAGATAATTTCCAAAAGAATATTAAAAAAACTGAATGATGCACAACCAAGACAACAAGCAGTATTCAGAAGTGGATTCAGTACAATAGATCACATCCAGGTTGTACAGCAAGTCATAGAAAAGCACAACGAATATACCATGCCACTGTGCTTGGCTTTTATCGACTACGAAAAAACATTTGATTCCATCTTAAAACATGCGATAATGGATGCACTGCTTAGCCAAGGTGTAGAGAGAACCTATATAAACCTATTAGAATCGATATATGATGGAGCTACAGCCACAATTCACCTTGATGATCTTGAAGTGGGAATTAATATAGAACGAGGTGTACGGCAGGGTGACACAATATCGCCTATTCTTTTCTCGGCTGGCCTTGAAGAAGTATTCCGTAAACTGGATTGGGAACAGGATGGTGTTAAGATCAATGGTGCAAACTTAAACCATCTTAGATTTGCAGATGATATTATTCTCATTTCACAAGACCCAGAGGAGCTGCAAAGACGCATACAAGAACTGCAGAGGGCTGGCAAACCATTTGGCTTAAAAATAAGCCTGAAAAAGAGTTAGGTTATGTTCAATAACTTCGCTCAGGACAGAAGAATTTCAGTTTTAGGAAGGGATTTAGAGATTGTGGACAGCTTTATATATCTTGGGCAGAGGATTTCAATGGAGGGGAATACCGCCCGGGAGGTGGAACGGCGTGTTAAGTTAAATGTGGCTGGCAAGCATTTGGTAGGCTCAACATAATGTTTAAGAGCAGACTGCCACTTTGCCTGAAAAGAAAAGTCTTCGATCAGTGCGTTCTACCCGTTATGACATACGGAAGTGAAACCTGGACACTCACATCGCAATCAATTCAAACTTCGGGTGGCACAGAGGGGAATGGAAAGATGGATTCCGAATCTTGAAAGAACAAGGACTTGATCTCAAAACGCTGGCAATTATTAAAGTAACATTAACTAACACAAGGTCAAAAGTTAAATTCATGGGTGACATCTCAGAGCCCTTCGTAATTAAATCTGGAGTGAGAAAGTAATACAGGAGTGGCGTGAAAAAAAGTCGGCCCTGAATATTGACCAGCCCATTAAACTAGGGAGAACCAACATCAAAATTGATTGTCTGGCGTTTGCTGATGATCTAGCAATTTTGGCTACGGCACGAAAACAGATTGAAATCCTAAAAGAAACAACAAAAAAGGTAGGACTCCAAATTTCCTTTGAAAAGACACAATACATGACCGGCAACAGACTAAGAACACTAAAAACTAAAAACAAAATATGGTAACATCAGACGAATTTCTCAATTCAAATATTTGGGTGAAATAATCATGGAAAATGGGTTGGAAAAAGCGGCCAATAAGGGTAGATGTCAAAAAATGGAAACGGCATTGAGACTTACACAAAATATTGACAACAGAAAATGCCTATCTAAAAACACAAAACTGAGACATTGCAACACAGTTATTAAGCCAGAATGCATATATGGGCAGACACGCTCATTTTGAATAGAAAGAGGGACATTGAGGACATTGAAAAGAAGGGAAGAAAAGTCATAAGAAAAATCCTAGGTCCCAAACAAATAAATAGCACAACATACCGACTTCGAGAAAACCAAGAAATCAAACAATACACAGATATACATAGCGATATGAGAAAAAGAAGACTTAAGTTTTACGGACACATAAAACGGATGAATCCGAGTAGGCTAACTAGACAAATAGTCGAATTTTATGAAAATAGGAGTAGAGCTAAAGTAGAATTAATTAAATGGATTGCTGCAATTAAAGAGGACCTAAGATCAGCAAATATGACATAAAGTAAAATTCAGGATAGAGGCTGTTTCAGACACAAGGTTAACGTTTGGAAGGTTGGCCAGAGAGAAAAATGTAGGAAGACTGGAACAACTTGGTGTGACGAAAGGAAAAAGCTCATAGCGAAAAAATTAAATTAATATGGGCGCAAAGGAAGGCTTACAACAACAAACGCCTCTAATTGTACTTCGCATGGTCCACCAGGGCCCATACATATATATATATATATATATATATATATATATATATATATATATATATATATATATATATATATATATATATATATATATATATATATATATATATATATATTTCATGTAAAATATCCTAGACTTATCTTCAACTGTTTCAGAAATATTAAGTGTTTTCAGATTTATTGCAAAAATTAACTGATTTTTTTTTTTTTTTTGAAAATTATATGATTACAGAAATTCGCTACAACACACAATAGAAAGATGGTATTGGCCTCTGTTGCATGACACACCCTGTAAAAAAGTTTTCGTTGGAAAAAATGCGTAACTACACTTTTTTTAACACTGTAAACAAAATTGTGGAAATTTCAAGAATATTTAGTTTTTGTATAACTTTTTTATTTAAAACATTTAATGTAACAAATGCTCGAATTGTGAACCCTGGACGTCCTGGCAACACCCCAACCTCAAGTAAAACTGATTCCTGACATTATTTAATGTTTGTGGCGTAATTGACCTAATGCTGTCGGTAATACGTCCTCTTAAATCATTCAGATCTTTCGGCTTGGTTTTGTATACGACGCTTTTAAGATATCCCCATAAAAAAATCCAACGGAGTGAGGTCCGGGGACCTTGGTGGCCATACTAGTGGCCCTCTCCTCCCAATCCATCGATTTGGAAACATATTATCAACCTACTGCCACACATTAACTTGATAATGGTGGGGGGGGGGGGCAGTGCTCCATCTTGTTGGAACCAAATTGTGTCGGCTAGCAATTGAGGATTTCTTCTATTAGGGTACAAATTTATAAGATTTGGAATGAGCTGGTTTTGGAGAAAGTCTAAGTAATTTACCCCATTTAAATTTTGATCGAAAAATATTGGACCAATTATTTGATCTCCTATTATACCTGCCCAGACATTAATCTTTTCAGGTCTTTGTGTGTGAATTTCCCGCATCCAGTGAGGATTTTCTCTGGACCAATAACGACAGTTCTGACGATTGACATGCCCATGAAGAGTAAAAATAGATTCATCAGAAAATAAAACGTTTTTCGCTCTCAGAAGGTTGTTGTCTATTCTGTACATCAATTGTTCGCAAAACTCCATTCTCCTGTCGAAGTCGTCTTCACTAAGCTCTTGAGTAGGCTGTAGCTTATAAAGATGCATTTTATTCTCTTTTAATATTCTGGCAACCGAAGAGCGACCAACATTGTTTACCAAGGCAACTTGTCGAGTTGAGGTATGCGGATTGTCTTGGAATGCAAGCATTACATCCAATTTTTTGTTATCGGTCAATGACACTGCTTCCTTCTTAATTTATCTCACGTGTCTCAGTTCTTTAAATTGTTTTTCAACTTTACTTACTGTACCTTGGGATATGGGTAGTAAGTCAAGATATGTTTACCTAAAGAGACGAATAACTTCGGCTTGAGTTCGTGTCCTATCTCCATAACCTATCATCATTAAGATCGTTATTTTACGACTCTCTGATAAATACACCATGTTTAAATCAAATGAATCACACACATCAAAGAAAACGAATTTAAAAGGCACGTTGATTTTTTTGACGTTTCATACAACAAATACCTACCTTTGAAAACCCGATTTTTTATCTTTGCCTATTTGCTGATAATGTTTAAAGAATTACTTAATATTTCCGAAACAGTTGAAGATAAGCCTAGGATATTTTACATAAAATATGTCTAGAATTTCCTGAAGAATCCAAAAATTAAATAATATACAGGGTGTTGTATTTAAAATAAGAAAGTTGGTATTGGTTACTGTTACATGACACACCCTGTATAAAAAAATTTGTTGAAAAAAATGTGCATCTAAAAATACCAATCGACGTGTTCGAGCGTTTTTTCGAACACGCCCCATTTATTTATTAACGAATTTCTTCCATTTGGCTGGGACACAAGGTATATATAAACATATTGACATTCTTATTTGCAGTAATCGCACAAACCATTTACGAACGCTCTTCAACAGTATTGCCATTATTCCGCTTTTATTGTTACCGCAAATAATAAGAAGTAATTCTTCACGAAATTCAGGAGGATATCGTGATAAATCCGAATCAGATATCTGACCAATAACGCACACAAAAGACCCGAAGGAAGAATGGAAAACGAACGAAAGAAGGACAGGGAAACCTATCTTTATCGGCGAAATAATATCGATACGCTAGAGATAACGTCCAAGAAAAAAATCCCGTTTCCAGGCTCTGACCCCAAAAACGGATAACTTTGGAACTGACATCGGTTTTATCCGGTCATGATCAGGGATTTAAACAAACGGAAAGGCATATTTTTTTTATCTTAACTTTAGATTATTATAACGAGTGGGGAAAGAGTGTCAAGCTAACATTTTAATTAAATATTAAAGGGTGCGGCGGTCTTGGTTCGTTTTTGGACTAGCGGTTATTGTGTCGCTCATAGCCTCTACTAATACCTGTCAAGTGACAGAAGTTCAGTATTATATTCCCGGTGTACAAAATGAATCGATATACGCTTGATCATCGTTGGGAAATATTGTAAAATGTTTGTTGAGTCAGTTGCCGAGACTTGCCGAAAATTGCGTACAATATTCGGTAAAAATTAAACGTCAACTCAGAACTGTGGAAGGAAATGAATAAAAGAAGTTAGTTCGACTGGCATGTTAATAGGCAGTATACACGTTTCGCATCGCCGTCCAGCTCGTTCGATGGAAAACATTGATACTGTAACTGAAAGTGTGCGTTAACATTTAAGCAGCTCTACCCTCCAACGTTTACAAGAATTGAACATCAGCTATAGGACTGTGCGAAGAATTTTACACAAAGACCACAGTATGGAGGCTTATAAAGTCGAATTGGTTCAAGAATTGAAGGTGGTTGACCATCTATTGCATTTTTGCTTCGCTAAATGGGTCAATTATAATTGGAAGAAGATCATTTTTACCAAAAAAGCATCTTTTTCGATTCCGATTTTCACTTCAGAGGTTATGCGAACAAGCAAAATTGCCATATTTCCAAAAATTTCCAAATATCCAAAAATTCACACATGACAATTAACAAACCAATGCACACAAAACGAGTGACTGTATGGTGTGGAATATGGTCCAAAGGCATCAAAGGTCCATTTTTCTTTGAAAATGACCAAGGAGCTGCACTAATAGTCAATGACGACCGTGCAAGTTAACTGACTTTCAACTCCCTACGATTGAAGAGGAAGACTTGACCGATATTTGGTTCCAACAGGATGGCATCACTGCCCACAAAACCAACGCTACAGTCGACATTTCGCACCCTATCTTCGAAAATCGCATTATGATCCGGCGATGTCAACTGGCCGTGTAGAAACTGCGACTTGACTCCGTTGGATTATTATTTGTGGGGTCTGTCAATGACAGATATTATGTCAATCATCCAAAAACGATTGAGGATTTAAAAGACGCAATTAAAGTGGTTCTTAATAAAATAGAGGTTCAAACTGACCGAGTCATTTAAATGAAAATGTATTTCATTCTTAATCGGTAAGTGTACTCTCAAAAATAAAGTATAAATCATTTGAAAATATCGATTGCATTTTGCACCCATTATTTCGATACGTTTCAACATAAATTTGGTTTGTGTTTTACAAGAAAAAAAGAAAACTTACACGTTATTGTCATGTAATGTAAAAGTTGAAATTACTAGCACTAATTTTTCGCTCCATAACGCGTTTTAAATGATTCACGTCATATTAACAGACACATGATTAATTGTTCTTGGACAATCCCATTCTTGGCCTGTCTCCAACTGTTTCGAGTTCATGAAATTGTTTGAATGAACGATATATTGTCGTTTTATGAGGCGCCGAATGTTTAGTATATTTTCACCTAAATTCACGTTGAATTTCAATAATTGAGTAGTTGTCTTTTAATGTAAATTATAACAATTTCAAAGCGTTATATTGTCATATATTTATCCATAATAAAACTTGCACGGCTGCACTACACAATAGCCAAACCCAAATTGTCACAACTATCATGAAAGGAAAGGTTAAAACAAAATGGAAGCGTGATACTTGCCCTACCCCTCTTTTAATATATTTCCTAAATAGAAATTTATTTTACAACTGATATTCAAAATAATACAAACGGACGAACTAATGGATCATGCTATTATAAACCAGAGATAAGCTTAATAAAATAATTATTTATACAATTCCCAAACAGTGTTTCGGTTAATGACGTTATAAGTTTTAATAAATATACCAACATTCTCCGCAAAACGTTTTTTTCTGATACATAATTAAACATATTCAAAGCTATGATAAATTATATTTTTTGCATTATAACAATTAATAACAAACTGGCCTTTAATGGCGAATGTTTACCTTCCAAAATGCTATAGACGCCATTAGTCTATACCAACAAATGTATTAGTAACGCAATCTCTTAGCAAAATCGACATAATCAACCGAAACACATATTACTATCGTTTATAATTATTTTTTGCATTTTCAAAACTTTTGTTATGAAGTGTTTCATTAGTGCACCATTACGATTTAGATTTCACTTCTTCCCTTTCACATTAAAACCTGTTAAAAAAATAATATATTTCTCTATATCCATATTTTTCTCCCCAACCCCTTGACCCAAATAAACCGCCCTGTCGGACCAGGTCTTTTTTCCAACGGGTCCGACACGCAACATCCGCGAGTCCCCGATATAAAAAGGTCCGTTTCTTGTTTCGCATCCATTTGAGAACGAACACCTGCTATTCAAGTGTTCCGGTTCGGGATCGTCCATATCTTGAAACAACCAGAATTTATGGTTCTTTTTTTTCAGGCGGTGTAGAAGATCGTTTCCTACAATACGGTATAAAAATTCTAACTGATCGGTATATATATATATATATATATATATATATATATATATATATATATATATATATATATATATATATATATATATATATAAATATCGGTCCAAAAGTGACAGAGGAAGGATACAGACTATATTCTAGAAAGACCACAGAGAGAATGTTCAACGTAGCGGCGGATATAAGAAAAAGAAGGTTGAAATTCTATGGACATATCAGTAGACTCCACCGACAAGACTCACCAACAGAATTCTTACGTACATACAAGGAGTCAAGTCAACAGTACCATGGATCGCACAAGTCAGTGCTGATCTGGGAAAGGCACAGATGGATCCGACAGAGATTGAGGATAGAGGAACGTACATATATGGAACATAAATATGTGGAATGTTGCAGCAGAGAGCGAGGTTTGGAAAGTGGACGGAGGAGAGAAAGAGAATCCACGGAGAAAGGATGAGAGAGGTGTGGAAGATCAGAAAGAAAACTCGAAAATGAGTCAGAATTCTTTGCGTGATCCAACCGGATCTATACATATATATATATATATATATATATATATATATATATATATATATATATATATATATATATATATATATATATATATATATGCATAGAGATGCATGTATCGACGAAAAAAAATTGATAACATGAACAATAAGAACAAATCAGGAATTAAGAAACGTGTATGATTGTCCAATGATCATCTTATAAGATGCCATGAAGAAGGCAATTGTAGATCGTGGCAAGATCATCAAAAAGTAGCAGGAAGAAATAAATAATGCCAAGGAAGGTGTGGCTTAAAAAAAAATCAAATAGTGAAATATACAACCAATTCACTGCAATTAAAGGCGTCATATATTGTTTCAGTTAATGAACTATCATGAAATTTGTACAGATTATGAAGGAAGGTTGACACTCCATAAATTATTCTTTCTTCCACAAACAGATGATGTACATATACTAATAAAATTGCCAAGTTTGGGAAAATGAAATTAAAATTCAAGGGAGAGTATTCCTTGAACTAAGGAAACATCAAAATGGTTTTTACTAGTTGAATAGATACTAAATTATTGTGTTTCCTGAAAAGGAGTTGAAGAAGGGCTTCTAAGATCTTATTATTTGATCCCTTTCGGTTACTTTCCTTCAAATTATGTTAATAGATTACTTTAAAATATATTCCCCAAACAATTAGAAAGCTAAACAACAATATCGAACAATCAGTGTGTTATATAAAATAGTTATTATGCTATAAAAAGACAGGCAGGCATTCCAATAATAGTATTTACGGATTACGGATTTTCGAATTAAACGTATAAACTGATTGTATAAATCAAAATTAAAAACCTTAAGATGTCAATATTGTGTTCTAATTTTTTTAATATTTTTGACTGATCAAATGAAAAAACTCACAGCTGACATTTGTCAAAAGGTCAAAAAACTGATTGAAAGGTTGAGCGAAACTTTTAAAAGGTAAAATCAAGTTACGGAATCATGCCGAGAAAAACAAGAGCTAACTTATTTCATCTCCTAATAACAAAAAAATTTAATATTATAATAAAAATATGTTCAAAAAGGAAAATAATATATGTTCTCTTTTCTATAAATATTAACAAATAGCAAACAAATAATTTTTTCAATGTACGACTGTAGAGGTACCATTATAAAAGCATTTAGAATATTAGACTTGTATTAATTAGTTGTTTTTACCATGTATTTATCCGATGATTCGTGCAGCAAAGAAATTGTGTTATGTACATAATTGAAAAATAAAAGCCCATAATTATGTGGATCTCCAGCGCAGACGTAAAAGAAAAAATGCACCTGCAATATCTTCAAAAAATAAAAAAGAATGAAATCACCAGGTACTAGAAAAAAAACCTCGAATCATATCATAATAACTAGCTTGAACACATCCATTAAAAACAGGTGCACCAGCCTACCATTGCAAAGCGACCGACACACTGCACTGTATAAAAAGAGAACAGTTTCCGATCAAAATTCACGCTCTGAGATCATACAAAATATGTACAGGAATATATATATATATATATATATATATATATATATATATATATATATATATATATATATATATATATATATAGATATATATATACATATAATAATATATATTCCAGGTGATCCATTAAGGATGGATCGCGGCCGTATCTTGAAAACTATTTATCCCACAACTTTGGGGAAAAAAAATTGTACTAAAAATGATCATGAGAAATTCACCAAAAATATTTTTAAGCTTCTAAAACGACCGCAAGAGGGCGTGACGAGCTAAACATTTTAAAAAATCTTTTTTTTTGTGTATTTTCAAGTGTTAACCGAGTAAGAAAAATTCTCAGTTATAATTAGCAAACTGTCTCCTGCAACTTTGTTTTATGACATTTTGTCGTAACTTCGCGAATAAAGAAGTACGGGGGAGTTTTACCTATTTAGATAAAAAGTCGTCTAATGTCCGTTTACCTAAACCGATTTTACTCAATTTGAATTCATTTAAAAGGCAATTGCTGGGACAATCAGATAATCGGGGAGATAAATTATTTAGTTTATAAATGAAACCGCGAGGTGGCGTTATATTCAACAATAGCTTTTTTGAAGTTTTGTTCAGTTTTTTCAAATGGAATGGTAAAGCGTCTACTACATGGCAAGAAAGGCAATTTAAAGAGGAATCGTCCAGTGAAAACTCGAAATCGATACCTCTGAGAGATATTTCGATTTTTCTGAAAAAAATCAGTTTTAATTTTTACCGTAATATTAAGTTAAAAATTGGTCTTAATATTTAGGTCGCAATCGCAACCGCAACAATTTTATTTAAAATATAAAATTATCTATTCAGTATCAATCATAAATGTTCTAATCCTGACCTTGATAATATTTTCTAATTTAATTACATAAGCGGAAAAAATGCCTTTCTCCAATTGTTGCATTTTCTCTTTTGTGATGCTTAAATACTACTTGACAGAATATTGAAATCAGTCATTAATAAATATACCTACTCTTTCTTTTAAACTAAATGAATGGATGAATGAAATTATGCGTTTTCGGGTTTCCAAATAAACGCATGCAATCTTTAGATACATTACACAAAGAGTGTAAGAAGGGAACCATGGAAACAAACAAAAACAGTGAAATTAACTTGTCAGTTTTGAAATGCATTACATTTTCAAAATTGCATTTATTGATTATAAATAATTATTATAATAATATCTAACAATGCCTTTTACGAATAACGAGGCCTATGACATGTTGGCGGTGTATTTCCAATGTTTTGAAAATGCCTGTATTGCAGAGCGGCAATATGCAAGTCAATATCCCGAAAGAAGGCATTATTTGAAGAAGGTTTTTACACGTCTAGCAAGACGCTTACGAGAAACAGGAATTGTGCATCCAGACCCAGTCCGCACCAGGTTACGTTCGATTCGTAATGGAGATAATGTCGTAAATGTTCTGGCTTATGTTGAAACCAACCCCCATTTAAGTATCAGACAAATATCTGAGGAATTAGGTGTTAGCAAGACATCCGTTCATCGAATCTTAAGAGATAACAAGCTGCACCCCTATCATGTTATCTTACACCAAGCCCTTTTAGATAACGATTTCGACAGACGGTTAGACTATTGTCACTGGTTTAAAAATATGTGTAGTGGAAATAAACAATTCTTAAAACGCATACTATGGACTGATGAAGCTACTTTTAGCAGTAATGGAGTCGTTAACTTACATAATATGCACTACTGGGCAGTTGCTAATCCACACTGGATGTTAGAAATCAACCACCAAAATAGATTGAGTGTGAACGTATGGTGTGGTGTTTTAGGAGACAAAATTATTGATCCCTTTATTTTTAATGGACATTTGAATAGTGAAACTTATTTAAATTTTTTACAAAATGGACTGCCAGAACTAATGGAAGATGTTTTGCTGGAAACAAGAAGACAAATGTGGTACCAGCATGATGGATGCCCTGCCCACTTCTCGCAGGTGGTTCGAAACTTCTTGGATGCTTCGTTTCCAAATCGTTGGATAGGACGGGGTAGTTTATTTTCGTGGCCGGCGCGCTCACCGGATTTGACAGTCGATTTTTACTTGTGGGGAAGACTAAAAGACCTTGTTTTTCAAACTCGTTCTACCACACGAGAAAACATGATTGAAAGAATTCAAAATTCAATAACCAGCATTTCAAGAGCGGAAATTGAAGCTGCCGTTTTTAGTACTCGTCGAAAAATAAATCTTTGCATTTCTAAGGATGAAAGGCCCTTTGAACATTTAGAAAGGCGTTAAAGTTTAGATTCTGTTAATTATTAGACTGTTGTGCTGTTAATTTTATTTGACTGTTGTTATTATTATTATCTTCGTTGTTGGCCCGTTGGCCTTTAAACACGCTCCAAATTAATATGGCACGAAGAATTTGGACCAGTCTTAAGCCTGGGTAAAGTGTGAAGGAAGGCATACATTAGGTTAATATTTTTTTATCTTAATGCAGGTAGTAGTGAAATAATAACTGATTTTTTCAGTAAAATCGAAATATCTCTTGACAAGTCAGAGATATCGATTTCGGGTTTTCACTGGATGATTCCTCTTTAAATTACCTTTCTAGCCATGTAATAAAAGCTGTACCATTCCATTTGAAAAAAACTGAACAAAACTTCAAAAAACTATTGTTGAATGTAACGCCACCTCGCGGTTTCATTTATAAACTAAATAATTTATTTCCCAGATTATCTGATTGTCCCAGCAATTGTCTTTTAAATGAATCCAAATTGAGGAAAATCGGTTTAGGCAAACGGACATTAGACGACTTTTTATCTAAATAGGTAAAACTCCCCCGTACTTCTTTATTCGCGAAGTTACGACAAAATGTCATAAAACAAAGTTGTAGGAGACAGTTTGCTAATTATAACTGAGAATTTTTCTTACTCGGTTAACACTTGAAAATACACAAAAAATGATTTTTAAAAATGTTTAGCTTGTCACGCCCTCTTGCGGTCGTTTTAGAAGCTTAAAAATAATTTTGGTGAATTTCTCATGATCATTTTTAGTACAATTTTTTTCCCCAAAGCTGTGGGATAAATAGTATTCAAGATACGGCCGCGATCCATCCTTAATGGGACACCTGGTATATATATATATATATATATATATATATATATATATATATATATATATATATATATATATATATATATATATATATATATATGTATATACATATATATATATATATATATATATATATATATATATATATATATATATATATATATATATATATATATATATATATATATATATATATATATATATATATATATATATATATATATATATATATATATATATATATATATATATATATATATATATATATATATATATATATATATATATTCCACTAAACAGCTCCGAACTAAGGCAAAAAAACTAAATCCACTTAGCGTCTAACTTGTATCAAGCGGTTAAGTGGTCAGCATCTGTTTACCAGTGGTGCGGCTGAGATTTAAATTCTGGAACTAACCCCTCCAGTCTTGACCTCCGAACCGTCATGGTTCAAACCTTTAATTCAAAGTACAAGATCAAGCGTTCAAGTAATTACAAAATTACCCCAGGAGATAAGCAATCCTCTGCCAGCTTTGCTGGTACAACCGGACTTTCGGATTCTGGGGCGTCCGGGCTTAAGCGCAAAATCTTTCAGAGGGAGTCGGAAGCTTCTGGCCAACGTCTGAAACCGAAAACAAAAATTTTCTTTGAAACGGTAAATATCAACTCTCTTCTACGCCCAGGAAAACTACACGAATTGGGGTAAACATCGAATCAGCAAAAAAACCAAATTTTAGCTCTGCAAGAAACCAGGTTGACAGATGATAACACCTTGGAATTCGGCAACTACAGACTTTTTAAAAGTAAAACGGACAAAAGAATACTCAAAAATACACCACATCTTGCTGTTTCTTTCGCTATCTCAAAAACCATTCTTGGTTCAATAATTAATGTCCCTCCAGTAAATAATCGACTTATATCCCTCAAGTGTGCTAACAAAACTATACATTATTCAATGCACATCTCCCAGTTAACGAAGAAACTAAATATAATTCCGAAAACGTAAATAAGTAATATTTGGTGATTTCAACGTCCAAATTATTTAAAGAGAGGTATCGAAAAGGCCGATAAAAATAGCGATTTATTTCACTCCTGTCAGAGGCTTTCAAGTTTTTCATGAAAATAATAACCAACCGATTAAATCATAAAATGGAAATAACCTACCATGAAATCGTACTTGTCGAAGCAAACGCTGAAGGACTCCAGCACCGACCAAGCAACCACGGGTCTTAGAAATATACGACTTAGTAACTGCAATCTAGAAACAATATGTGCATTTTGGACAGACAGTCAAAGCAAGCAAAGAGAACCAAACAGTTGAAATTAGAAGAACCAGATTGGCTTGGACTGCTTTCTGGAAACTTAAATGAACTGTAAAAAATAACAGGATGTCCCATTATTTCAACACCAGAATATATACTCGATATAGGAGAATAGTCCTAGAAGTACCCGACCTAACAAAGAAAACACATTAAATTTGGGAAAAAATATCTTTACTTCTCTACATAGTCTCTGTTTAAATGCACTTTTCTCAGCTATGTTCAATAGCTTCGATTTCCTGTTTATAGTGAGAATCGTCGATCTCCCCAAAACAGCCATTAACCGCAGACTCCACCCCTTCACTGTTGGCAAGTTTGAAAACAGAAAAAACCCGAGAGGGCTAAATCTGGCGCATAGGATGCATGAGGAAGCAATTCGAACTTTAACTCATTGATTTTGGCCTTCGCGATAACGGACGTGTGAACTGGTACTTTGTCTTGATGAAGCAAAACTTTCTTTTTCGCCAAATGCATCTGTTTTTTCTTGATATCATCACTCAAACGGTGCAATAGGTTCGCATAATACTCGCCGTTGATTACTTTTCCTTTCTCAAGATAATCAATGAAAATTATCCCACGCGCATCCCAAAAAACTGACGCCATGGCCTTGCGTACAGACAGAACTGTTTTCGTCTTCTTTGGAGCTGATTCTCCCATTTCAGTCCATTGTTTAGAGTGTTCCTTGATCTCAGGTGTGAAGTATTGAACCCATGTTTCATCCATGGTTATGAATCGATGCAAAAACTCAGTTTATTATTGTGAAACTTCGCCAAACACTCAATTGAAATATCCTCACGACGCTGCTTTTGTTCCATTGCGAGTAATCGCGTAACCCATCTTGCGCACAGCTTTTCCATGCCCAAATATTCAGTTAATATGCGATGTACAGCACTTTTTAAAATGCCTACCATGTCTCCTAACTCGCACACTTTCAATTGACGACCATCCAATACCATTTTGTGAATTTTCTTTACCATTTCTGGTGAGGAAACCTCATTTGGTCGACCACTTCGATGTTCGTCTTGGCATCTCGTACCACTTCGTTCTGCCACCCAATATTTTCCTGTTGTAAACGAAGGGGCAGACTTCCCCAAAGTAGAATTTAGCTCGGCTTTAATATCGGTTGAACTGAGACCTTTCAAATGAAAGTATTGTATCACATAATGATGGCGAATTTTTTCCATGTTTACAAATTCACTGAAAACGTTCCCTATTAATGGCTGTTAAACAAATACTAAATAACGTAGCGTCGTCAAACTTCATACTTAAGCTTTTTAAGGTTGGTGCTTCCTACCATAATCATTCTTTTCAAAGAACAACCACCATCTATACATCAAGTCGGGTACTTCTAGGATTACCCTCGTATCTTCCCTGTTCCAACGAATGACTTCTAGACATCGACACTAACAAAGACCAACATGGATAAAATAGGAAAAATACAACGATTAATGGAACGAGCCGTCTTAACAGTAAAAGTATCAGATGAGAGGAAACCAAACCTAATTCGAAGTAATACGAGTTAAGAATGTTGGAGAGCAAGTGGTGTAAGTTAAGTAGAGTTTCGCTAACCGCAAATTTGAATGGAAGAGCCTAATTTAGCAATAAAGATCATGGTTGAGAAAAAGAACAAGAGGTCCATGACTTAAAAAAATGATTACTACAGTGAAACCGTACGGCACAGAGATATGGAAGGAGCTGAAAAAGAAGGAAAAGAAAAAGTCCTATAGAAATTAACACCAGTGAATTTGATGAGGGGTAGAGACTCCGAAACCTCTCATGAGAGGAAAATGAATCTCCTAAGACAACAAACAATGGAATAATTTTAGTTTTTCAAAGCGTATTGTATAGTGTTAGTCAGCTTATTTGAATATCACCCTATAGTCTGGCAAACGTTTCAACGTGCAGAAGAAATAAAATAAATGGGCCGCATCTAGACCGAAAATTCCTGATCCTAATCTGTCATTAATACGGCAATAGTTCACTTTCCCCACCGCTTTCCTTATCTCTAATTATAATGTCCGGAGATACGGTGGTATAATTTTTAATTTTACAACGGTGCCCGTCTTTTACGACCCGTACCAACTCTGCGGGAATTCGGTTTCGTTTTTTTTTTATAGTTTTATGCATACGAAATGAACAGGTTTTGATTAAAATTCTCGTTGGATGGGTCGTTTCGGGGCACCGGATTAACGCTACCTCGACGAATAAACAAATCAAAGATGATCAGAACTAATCAGTTCTAAGCCGATTTTGTCCAGGGATTATCTTTATTATGAAATATTTAGTGAAATTTTTCATTTTCCCAAATGGGAATTCTATAATCACTGGGTATATTCTAATGAACATAACATTCTTTTAGGTACTGATAAGAAATACATTCTGTGCCAATAGTTCGTTTAAAAAAAGACAAAATACTTGCCTATTCATCAATATTTATTTTATAGTCTTCAAACTAGGCTAGGAAGAAGCCAAAAAGTTGAACCCATGTAGCATTAGAGAGCACAACAATATTTTGTATATCCAATGAAATATTCGCATAAAACTTTTTGTAAGTTTTTTTGTCCCTATCTTTTCCAAGTTTACATTTCAGTTTCAGTTTTAAATGATAATTATATTTATATCTTTCAAGATCATTTGTTTGAATTCATTAACCGTCCCATTTTACACTTGTAAAAATCGCACCTGTCCTTTTTGACCTTGAAAAAGGAAATATTGAATTCGCTGTTGAAAATTTGGGGGTAGATTTTAATTTTGTCACATGACTTGAAGGTGCAGTCTCATTGAATGTGGACCTGGAGCAAACCAATATTAAGACTATATTAAAGTACAGACTGAATTTTCATTGTTCGAGTCCTTGTTCGGACTTGGACCCAGTGGCATCTCCGCAAACCTTACGAAATCATCTATTTTTTAAAGAAATAATAAAAAATGGACATAGGACACATATAACTTTGATATTATTATTTTTATCATGAAATATCTAGTTCAACCTAGACTGATCAAAGTCGTAGTGCTAAAATGAGAAAGTTCCTTTTATTTACATCATAACCTTACGAACTATATTGCAAGTTTGGAAGAGCGCTGCACGTTACCCTACAGAGACAATCGACTTGAAAACATCAAAAATCTCTTGATTCTCCGAAAACGTTTAGCTTACTAGACTTTTGGCATATACAATAAAAGGCACCACCTTTATCTTATTTAGCTTCCACTGATTTTTAAGATCATACACTTTCGTTCTTCGTGACGTTTTCCATTTTGTTTTTCTGCTAATGTGAGAGAGTAGTATTGCAATATCAATTATGGATATCATTTTCTAGTCCTGGCCCGTCTCAAGAGATACTTGCTGTGGATCGGTGAAAATTTGCTACTAATATATATATTAGGCAACCAAACCAATCGAAGTCCTCAAGGAATATGCAGAGAAAGTCGGCCTACAAATATCCTTTCAAAAAACCGAATTCTTCTGCTCAAAATTAGATGTCCAAAATTTGAACACCAAATACTGCAAAATAAATAGGGTCACTTACTTCAAATACCTGGGCGAAATCCTCGAATCCACAGGAGGCGAGAAGATAGCACAGAAGACTCGATTACAGAAGATGAAGAGGGCATACGGCAAGACACACAATATCTATAATAAGAACCAAACCAGAGGTACTATACGCAAGCGAGACACTTACGCTTCATACAAAAAGCGGCATTGAAAACATAATAAAAGAAGAACGCAAAGTAATGAGGAAAATTCTCGGCCCAAAACTGACAGAGGAAGGATACAGACTGCATTCTCGAAAGACCATAGAGAGAATGTCCAACGTAGCGGCGGACATAAGAAAAAGAAGATTGAAATTCTATGGACATATCAGTAGACTCCCACCGATAAGACTCACCAACAGAATTCTTACATACAAGGAGTCAAGTCAACAGTACCATGGATCACACAAGTCAGAGCTGATCTGGGAAATTGGGTCCAAATGGGTCCGACAAAGATTGAGGATAGAAGAACGTACAGAAACATAATACGTATGTGGAACGTTGCATCAGAGAGCGAAGTTTCGAGGAGATCAGGAACAAAGTGGACGGAGGAGAGAAAGAGAATCCACGGAGAAAGGATGAGAGAGGTGTGGAGAATCAGAAACGACACTCGAAAATGTGTCAGAATGTTTTTTTTTTCGCCATTTTTTCAAATTCCGACTTTTTTTTTTGTCTCTCAAATTTCTATAAATATTCCCGTGTAAAGGCGAGTGGGGCGTCCATTTTTTTATTTATTTGAAAAAATATTTTTCATTGTGAAGGACAGCAATTTATCTATTCAGCGAATAATTTTCTAATTTATCTGTGCTACTATTATCTGTTTGTTGATTAACTGCCACTGATGCCCTTCTTCGACAAGAGCTACATAATAAAAAATTGCACTTAATTCCAACTTCATTTTCATATTGATAGTTGCAGGACGTAAACCAATTTTTTTCAGATGATTTCCTAACCCAAAAAGATTACAACATCGATCAAATAGCTTTGTCCGTTCGATTTTACTATAAATGTCCCAATAAAATAATTAAAATAAATTGTAGATTATAATAATCGAAACAATTAACGCTTGAATCACAGATAAATTAGAAAAGTATTCGTTGAACTAGAACATATGATAGATATTTAAGTTATATTTTGGATATAGGTATATAATATCGAGATAATTTATTGATCGATCCCTTATCGATCTAATTATTGTGACAAATTCAAATACTATTTATTTCAGCTTTAAATATCTTATAATATACTTGAATGGGAATTAAAGATCCCAAAATCATTGACTGAAATTAATTTTACTGCATAAACAAAGTTTTTAAAATAGAGAAAGTGAAAAAGTTTGAAAAATTAAAAAAAAAAAAATCAATTAAATATAAAAAATAGAACGAAAAGTCGGCCCACTCCCCTTTGCACGGGAATATTTACAGAAAAAATCGAAGTTTGTTTTGAGAGACAAAAAAAATTAAAATTGTCGGAAATCGTTTTTTTTTCAAAAAACTGAAAAATTTCATAGAACTTGATTTCTGAATTTTTTGTCGTATTTTTTCACATTTAAAAACAAAAATTAAAAAAAAACGTCTCGATAGGTCAATTTTCGAAAAAGTTATGACTATTTGAAAAAAAAGAGCCATTTTTTCAAAAATCCCATAACTTTTTTTGGGTTGGATAAAAAAAATTGAAAAAATTCTGTGAAACATTTGGGGTTAGGGGATGTTAGAAAAGGACAAAAAAGTTTCTGCGAAATCGAAAGAGGTCGGGTTCTTTAGTGGTCGATTAGTCATGGAATGCCCCATATATATATATATATATATATATATATATATATATATATATATATATATATATATATATATATATATATATATATATATATATATTACCAGGTTCTCGAATAGAGCTGAGTTTTAAATTTGTAAAATCTCGACGTTTCGGCTTCCAGTTTGACACCATTATCAATAGAATCTAGTTGATTTGCCCCTAGACCTCAATCTGCCTACTCCTCAGGGTTCACAACCAGAAAAGAACTTTGTCGGCGCGACCTTTGTATTAATAGGTAAGGTTATAGGTGGAGCGCTCGGTTAAGGGTTGGGGGTGAGACGGGGGCAATTTGGATATATTAAATAAGTGGTTTCCATTCATTTAGAACTCTAAAACCGTCGTCCCATTTGTTTAGAAAGTCTGGGCGTTTTTCGATCTCAATTGCTTCACGAATTGTACGGGGTTTGTAAGGGTACATCTACTTTGGCCTTGTCGAAATCTATTTTGTAACTCGTTTGTTGTTCTGCTAGAGTTGAGGAGAGATCATATTTTCGTACGGCGAGAGAATGCTCGTATATACGATTTTGTCAATATATGATTGGGAGCAGCCAGAACAAGGAATCTCATAGGCATCATGTGACTCATGTAGAATATTATCTTTCACTGGCCTAAGGAAACTGGATATATTTCTTTGTGTTGTAAATATCGTTTCGATATTACGGGATGTGAATACGTGGCAAATTTTATCGGTAACTCCCTTGACGTATAGCAGAAGAACTTTGGGGTTTAGCATCCACTGCAGGGCACATATTTTGCCTCTTGATGTTCAGATTCATCTGAGTACAATATATAATGCTTACTTCAGCGAAGATCCAGGTTATCGTGGAATCCACATAAAATTGTGGAACCTAGCAGTAGAGTACTCGGTTACTGTTGTCGCATTGGACACAGTCCAAGGAAGTTTTAACACTACGTAGACATATATATATATATATATATATATATATATATATATATATATATATATATATATATATATATATATATATATATATATATCGAGTGGAGCATGTATCACACTACCTTTTTGTTTTGGCTTCATTTCACTAAAAGAACGCAGCGAAATTATTGTACTTAATTACTTTAATTATTTATAGCTTTTAAAAAAAAACTAAACGATGTTTTTTCGTATTAATACACACATCTGTTATAACAATATTTCATACATTTTATTGATAATTATACAAATATTATATTTCTTATCGATCAAGTAATTTACTACACTCAGAATATTTAACACAGGGACTATTAATACCGCTCAATCGGATGAAACCTTGTTTACAGAAACAGGCAGGATTGCAACTTTCCTGACAAGAAGTAAACTGACGGAATGAGCAGTGTTCTACACAATGCGAACCACAAGGATTATATTCTTCATTTTGGCCGCACTCTAAAACAAATTAAAAACATACAAATCAATTTAGAAGAGTATCCCATGCGATATACTCTTGGTTATTGTGTAATTGTAATAAAAATCTCTGCCCGCGATTTTTAAATTGAACATATTTATGGAGTAAAGAATGTCCATTAAATTTTGTCTAAAAAACAAAACTTCCTCCATTGAAAATGTTTATAAAAGATATAGTGATGGCTTTAATGATAGTAGAGCAGCACTTGAAGATGAACCTTGTTCAGGAAGACCTACCACGTCTATAAAACAACAATAAGAGCATTAGTAACATATACATCAAAAGGAAAATATAAATAACAACAAAAAAGATTCCATCCTAAGAAGAATTATTAGACCTTAGAAGCTACAGTGTGATTTCAGACAACATATAAACCAAGAAACAAAAAATTGAAGAACGAAGAAGATATAATCAAATGTATAAAATCTCCAAAAAAACTCACAAAAAAAAGATGGCAAAAACAAATCATGGAAGACAGGTGAAGGGTGGAAGGAGGAAATTAGAGGGAAAGGTAAAGGACTGAAACGAGTGAAATAAAATAATTGCGGATGCGAAAACACGCAACCAGCTGAAGTAGGCAAGATAGAAACATGGGAGGAAAGAATGTGTTAAATCAGTTCAGAAGAAATGAGTGATCTATGTAGCGGTAGGTTTATTGTTTGTTTCAATCATTTTGTTGCAAAATGTATAATTTAGCACACATTGATAAATGCATCATTATTTTTTTTAAATCATTTAAACGTATTGATACACTTACCTAAAGCATAGGAAATAGTTAAGTTCAAAATGCAAAGAAGCAACAATACCACGACTTTAGAAAACATTGTTTTTGTTGTATTTCAGAAAAAAAACTATACCATTTACCAAAAAACAAACCGTTTATATAAGAGACTATCAATTTAATTAAGAATATAATGGGGATTTAATCTATTGCTTCCACGAATTAGTGTTTATTAAAATAATTTTTATAATATGTTGATATATTTATGATAAGCACCACACTTCGTATATAATATTTTCAGACTATTATATTAAACATCCTTTGATTCACTGCAAATAAAGATAATTAATCTTTGAAATGTCACCTCAAACTGAGAAAAATACTTCAAAAATAATTGAATTGGAAACATTAAAATGAATATATTAATGGAAATATTAAATTTGGTGCTGTTTTTTTTTTATTTTTAATTCAAACCCATCGACGTTTAAGGTTATTTATCACTTTTCTAAATCTACCTATATTTCTCCAAATCATAATAATTTCTAAAAGTCTTTCTTAAAGCCCAGGTAAACTATTTTACTTTAACTAAAACAAACGCAAATTTCCACATATAGAGCAGGATTTAAATCCCACCATACACACTTTTTGATCTTTTTTAGCTCAATGTTAATTGAACCCTTAATTTCGAAAAGGGCACGAGTCCATTCATTAAAACTTTTCAGGATCAACAAAGATATGTTTCTTGTAAAAAAAGTCTAGGGGTGCTAAAGAAACTAAACATAGAAGTTGATAAATAAAAACATATAATTTTTGTGAGATTTATTTATTATATAAAAAACATTTATCATAAACATAACTTTGATTAAAATTTTTGGACTAATTCCTTTTTCGAAATGACTTCTTAGATGTACATACTAATTTCAAAATTTTTTTTTCAGAAAAATATTAGTTAATCATCATGATTTTCTTGATATCCATGTTTGCTGTTGTTTGTTGTTGGCGTCTGTATACAAATTTTGGTACTTACAATATAATATATATATATATATATATATATATATATATATATATATATATATATATATATATATATATATATATATATTTCATTATATATATATATATATATATATATATATATATATATATATATATATATATATATATATATATATATTTCATTATATATATATATATATATATATATATATATATATATATATATATATATATATATATATATATATATATTTAATGAAATTTATATATTTTGGAATATATTTTTCTAGTTTTCTCTGTCATATTCTTTTCATTGATTGTCACTTCACAAGCATATGGATGATGGAAGGGCGGCCTGGTGCCCATCTTCTGTAAGCGCTGGAATATCGATAAAAAATTGTTGCAATTTCAATTTTAAACCTCCACACCCCTCACTGCTCATAAAAATGACAAATACGTTGTAAAATTGAAATAGGTATACCCAATAAAAACACGATTGTTAACCAAAAACTACACATTTTTTAGTTTTAACCCCCCATTTTACCTCCAATCAATCAATTTTTTCAAAAATAATCCGAATATTTACCCGATGGATTACCAACTGTGTACCAAATTTGAAGTGGATTACTCAATTCCCTCGAATATTATTGAGTAACCTAAACTAACAGATCGATAGACAGACAGTCAAATAACAGACAGGATTTGTTTTGCTAATATCGATTTTTATACACGTTTTGAAACTTTTTAGATCGGTGTATCCCAACATTTCTTTGAAGAGATGTGGAAGTAAAAACAACAGACATCCAAACGTGTGGGTACCTACCCTGCCTATTATTGGTCTTTGTAGTTTTCGTTTCTTCAGTTTATTTCCATCAATGCAAGAACCCTCGCTGGAAAATACTCAGAATTCTCTGAATATGAACGAGCCGCTTTAGAATCATCAGCAAATGGATCCTTTTTCTATTATTTGACATATCTAACATTTGAACACCTGTGAAGTTTGTTGTGTTGTCACTATGATTTCCATGCGAACACCAAATTGTTTAAAAAATGTGGAAGCCGTAACCTGGAGCTTGACGACTCCCCATATAAAACCACGGAAACTGCGTTCGCGTGAGAAACACAGCCTTCTAAATTCGCTCTGCTGAGTATATCAAATATGAACACTCAGGCTGAGCGGAACATTTTGTGTATTAAATGTAATACGCGTAGAGGTTAACGTGTTAATATCCATGCTTCACAGTTCTGAATATAAGTTTCGATCTTTGAATATAAAACTAACAGGAACACTTATCTTTATGCACATATAAATGGGGACGGAAACGGCCATTTTGAAACTAATGTGGCCATTGTTGAAATTTTGGTAGTTTGTGTCAACAACTCAGCGGTTTAATAGTAGATTTGAGCAGCTTTAGTTTGCTTTAATCAATAATAAGTGCCGAATAAGTGTACTGGAATACTCTTTTTGTGTGTTCTAGTGTAAATACATATTAATATTTACTATATTGACAATAAAAGCAATAATATCGTATTATAATAATAACACAATATTAATAGTTGTGAGTCTTGTGGTTGTTCTCTGAATCAAAATTTAGGATAACATTACATAGGTAAGTCCTTTAATTCTAAATTTGACAATTATTTAGAAATAAAAACGTATTTTATTTGAATGAAATTTTTAGGTTATGAAGCCAACAAATCGCCTGTTATGCATAGGCGTAATCAAATCGATTTTGGTAAAATAAAATAATTATAATGTTATTCAAGATAGTGATTATCTTTTTTTAGAATTTAAATTTTTAACGTATGTTCTAAAATGTTTAGTTTTCTGAGATACTGGGCCTTAAAAATTCAGATTATTTTTAGTTTTTGTTTAATACATATAAAACATGTTACTTGACTCGTATAAAAAATCTATAAAATGTAACTAATAATACAGAGTGTTAACGATTTTTACAATCCTATTTTTTCAGAAATTATTGTACTAATAAATGTAAATGTTACATCCATTTTAATTTGGATTTCATGTTACTAAACTAGTTTTTCTTTTTTCAAACTTTTCCAAAGATCCAAATAGAAAAACACAGAGTGGATTAATTTTATTAAAAAGTCAAGACTTTATTCCAAACCGCAGCCGGTTTTTATGTTCCCATCATTTTGCGGAGGATTGTTTTGATCGAACATCTAAGGTAAAAATGAGACTACTACCAAATGCTGTTCCAACAATTGAAATGAACCGTTTAAAATATGTATTTTTTTTATTTTATCATTTTGATAAACATCTTTCATAGCATTTACTCTTGAGAGTTAACTTTCTTTAGTTGTTGTGAAAAACGAGTTTATATCACCCACTTTAGTTTATTCATTGCCTATTTACACTACAAGAATTAATTATATTTGTTAAAACGCAGTAGTAGATCAAAAATTGATAGTACGTTTACAAATTAATTTTGTTTAAGGGACATTAAACACTGAACCACTAAATACTGAAAGGGTATATGTATTTTAATATTAAATAGTTTAGGGAATAGTATGGCTTTTTGTTTCATTGGCGAACATGTATACTTAATTTAAATATGAACAAGTTGCAACTGACTACCTAACCAATTTTTTGAAATATTATGATGTTATGATAGGAGATTCCAATTTCTTAATAACTTCTTGTCGTATTGGCCCCATAAAAGACATTTTACTCTCTGAAAAGATAGATTTTTTTAAATTCATTTAAATTTTTACATTTTCGCAGGACAGAAATCAACACCATTACCTAATTATATTACTCCTTTTCTAAAACTATTTAAATGTAAAATTGAGAAATAAATAGCAGTTCACATTCTCTATCGTGTCTAACAACTGTAAACTTTTATTAGTTTGTTTGTTCATACAGCCCTACGTCAATGCCAAACCGTAAACAGTAATCGGCCATATGCAGTTACCATTCTGATCTCACTTACAGAATCATATGCTCTTTCCTCTTGTTTTATATTCAAAGGTTTCGATCTTATTAGCTAGTTCAAGGCTCATGGACATCTGTTACCCTTGATCAAGTCTAACTCCATCTCTTCTTCATGCTTGTTTGTTAGCTTTAATCCTAAATAGATAAATTATTCCATGATATCAAAAGTTATTCTTCCTGGTTCTATATTAACTTCTACTTTTGTTACCTTTCATTGTATCAGTAGCGGCTCGTGGGGTTTTAAAGTTTTTTTAAAGGGATTTTTAAAGATTTTTTGCTTTCCCTTTCCTTCTTTTTACTTTTCGTGCTATTGAAACCCTGAACCAGGTTGTTGCTCGTTGCGCAGATAAAGGAATGAATAAGTAGGTACTTACCATTTCACGAAGACTGAACTTTCAAACAATTTATTGTAATTGCAAATCAATAGAGAGAATTCGAAAAAGTTCATCCGAAGTTCAAAAAGTTTAAAAAATATCAAAGTTTTATGACAAAAAAGGGTTCTTGTACACATTTTTGTCAGTGAATAGCACCTCACCGTTTCCTAGTTATAAAAGTGAGATTCCATTCGTTTGTTTTTGTCCAAAACAAATTTTTCAATAACTTTTTCATTAAAGTCCGGAATTAGTTCAACCCTAGCACTCTCAATATTTAACATACCTAAAGCATTTAGTCTATCTTCCCCCATTGAATTTCTTAACTATGTTTTAACAAGTTCAAAGTCGAAAAGCATTTTTCGGTTTCAACTGTGGTCATTAATATAGTCACTAGTATTCTCAGTGCCTTCATTTTGACAAATCCCGGGTCTTGAATAAAAAAAAACCAATTCGATCTTCAAATCTTCTTTTTCTGTCGTTGGAAAACTTTCACATGTAATTTACTGACGAATTTTCTCGTTACATTTGACCTATTTTTACATTTTATTTGAGCTTGACTCATATTCAACACGAACGTGGGGCGACCGTTAGTTTTTAATTTAACTTCTTCCTCCAAATATAAATTAGTAATTATTAACTATTTTAAATCAGACACCTTCATGTTATTCGTATATGCGACGCGATACATATCAAACGCTCCGTACCCATCAAATCAGCGTTTAAAACTAATTACCGATATGCTCGGTCGCACGGAATCTACGTCCAAATCGCATGTTTTAGAAAGCACTTAAACCCCCCGAATGCTGGCAACCAACAAAACATATAACGCCAACGACGAGATAAATTGACGTGGCATACGGTCGTTGGCATACAGATAAATTATTTGATGTGCTGAGTCGACAGACTTCTTTTAATACTATCTTAAAATCAGTTAAAGGAAAGGAACTGAATGGAAATAAAATACAGTGTTTTGCTCTAAAAAATTGTTTACCAACGCCCTCACTGACCAGCCGCCACTGCATTGTATACAGGGTGTTAGGTAAACATCCGGTAAAAATGCAAAAGGTTATTCATTGTCCTATTCTAAGAATATTTTGTCCTATTATGATTTTTTAAAAACCCCTTTGTTTCGAAGATACAGGACAAACAAAATTTACGACAACCATATTCGATATTTGTTGAAATCATTAATGTAAATAAAAGTAGGGTGTACGTCAATGAGTTTATCAAGTACAATTTTTTTTTTCGATCTCGATTACTGGAACGGCTGTTTTATCTAGTAAGTGGATTTCATCGGTCGCATTAGTTTACATAGATTGGGTGACGTTTGGCTGTTTGACGTGTCTTAAATAGTGAGGTGCTGATGGCAATGCATTACAAGCTAGGCGATTGTACAGTGAACGATTTCCAGCCCGTAATGTCCCTGACCGAAAAAATCTTAGAAAACATTCATCGACGTCTTCGTGAAACAGGCACGTTGAAATGAACTGAAGGGTCAGGAAGATCACTGACTAAAAGAACGGTACCAGTGGAACAGAATGTGCTGGACTTGATAGCGGAAGATCCTGATAGTTCTACGCGAAAAATTATAATTACTTTGAATGTGAGTCACTGGACAGTTTGGAAAATTCTTAAGGGCAATTTGTTGTATTCATACTACATTCAACGCGTTCAGGCACTACTACCTGTTGATTTTCCTCCACGTATTGCAATATGTCAGTGGATCTTGTTTTCAACATTAGTTCTCGTTGAATGTTTGGATTGGAATTGTAGGTGACTATCTAATTGGACCGGTATTTCTATCGCAAAGACTTACTGGCGAGGTGTATCACAACTTTTTGGAAGCAACGCTGCCTGAGTTTCTGGAAGATGTACCATTGGCAACAAGACATGTAATGTGGTTTATGAACGATGGTGCACTACCACATTTCAGTTTGGTTGCTCGTGATTTTTTAATAGCAATATACGGATATCGCTGGATTGGTCGAAGTGGGCCACACGCATGGCCTGCTCGATCTCCGGACTTAAACCCCCTAGATTATTTCTTCTGGGGATATCTGAAGTCATTAGTTTACGTTGCTCCATTGAAGAACTTGGATGATTTGAGGAATCGGATAATTGCTGGGTGTAACTCAATTAGAAACGACCCTGGTGTTTTTGAAAGAGATCGGCAGTCAATGACGAGACGATTGAATGCTTGTATCAAGGCTGGAGAAAGTCATTTCGAACATTTATTGCAGACTGAGCAACTTTACATGTACTTTTTGATAATAAAATGTTGTTAATGTCGTAAATTTTGTTCACCCTTTATCTTCGAAACAAAGGGGTTTTTCAAAAATCATCATGCAACAAAATATTCTTAGAATAAGTCAAGGAATAACCCCTTTAATTTTTGCCGCATGCTTACCTAACACCCTGTATATTCAACTAACATTAGTTTTCTTTTGATTGATTTTTAAACTAAACTTCTTGCTTTTTTCAATTCTTTGTCACCGCTCGCATTTATTCTGTATGGTCGCGAACGATATAACAAATAAAATATTTGATAAAATAAGAAGGAAAAATTTAAATGACTTGTATCAATATTTTCGAAGAAACCTATCCTTTAGTTTAAAATAACAAACCACGAATATAAAATATTCAAATTAGCGCATCCCAAAATCATTTAACAAGAATAATAATTCCTGGAAAAGATACATTCGTTGACATATTTATGTAAATTTTATACCTAAGTCTCCTCTATATAAACGATACTTTTTTGAACAAATAGTTTTAAATTTTCGAAAAATATAAGTCGCTATGCCTTATAAAATCTCCGTTTTTCTAAGTAAGTGTAAGGCTGCCATTTTAATGGTTTTAAATTTTAAGAGAAGAAAGGTATATTTTTTTCTATAATACGTTCATTTCGGCTAAATATTTTTGAAAATAATATCAATCAAATTTGAGTTATTAACTGTAATGCAACTTTGTATCCTATTTAACACATTTTTCACAACTTTTCTCAACATATCAGTTATTAAGGCTGCGATTTCAGCAGAACGTTGACCTTGAGTTGCTATATGATTTGATTTTTTTTATATAAACATTTTATTTCAATTACCTTCACTAAAATAATACGTAGCAGTCAAATCAAAAGATCTGATAGCATAATAGTTGTCTAATCGCTTACACAGGTCGACCTGATATTTATAACATTGATGAAAATGCTTTTTGCGTTTTATTTAGGTAAAATAGAAGGGATTTCAGAAAAACCAAAGGAACAAAATTTAGTATCCAGTTTGCTTTCTGCACTTAGATCAGTTCCTCATAGCCAGGAACTACAGGTACCGATTGCGCCTTTAGAACTGGACAACATGTTTCCCAGTGATTCTAATTCCTGAGAACACCACTTGTGGCCCAACATTTTTAACAACTACCTGTGAACCTCACTTAATAACTCGGAATAAATTAAATAATTTGGTACGTGACCTGGGGTTTTCAAAACAAAAATCGGAACTTCTTTGTTCCAGACTTCAACAGTGGAATCAACAACCAACAGTGGAAAATGGATATATTAATGGTTTAATGAAAAACCTTAATAAGGAACATGTGGTTCCTTCTGAGTGGCATATTTTCATAGATTTGTCGAAATACAGCTTAAAAGCAATCTTGGTTGATAATGGAAACAATAATCTATCGATTCCTCAGGGACAATAAAAGAAACCTACGACAACAAGGAGGGATATTTGTAGAAATTTAGAAGTGATAATTATATTGCTAGGACTTCAAGGGCGTTTTACAAAGTATCGCTATTTTTTGTGTCTATGGAACAGTAGGGCAACAACAGAACATTACAGTAAGAAAGTAGTTGGTAGTTCTATATATAAACAAAATATGACTCCCTTGTTAACCCAAAAAATGGTGCTTCTTCCACCTCTCCATATTAAACTTGTACTAATGAAAAATGTTGTCAAAGCCATGGACATGGAACCTATCCCCAACTATTTCGAACTCTAAAAATTGCTTGAATAAACAATACATTGTTTTATGAGGCGCCGAAAGATTAGTATATTTCGCAAACAATTTTACTGCTTTCTTTTAGCCTAAATTTATCTATAATAAAACTTGCACGACTGCACTACACAACAACCAAACCTAAACTGCCACAAAGATCACGAAAAAAAATGGCGCCGATACAAAATTGTAGCGTGACGCTTGCCCCATCCTTTACATATAATTTTTAAGGCGTCCATTTTTGTGAAATATATAGCCCTTAATTTTGAAAAAATATTAATGGATTCAGTTAAGTTACTATTTGTTTTTCAAAGAAATTTTCAATTTCGCTGGTAAATGTTTCAGTTATATTTGAACAAAAACTTTTTGTGTGATTATTAAAAATTCTTTAATTGGGGGCAATTAAATGGATGTTCAATAACTTTGAAAATATTTGGTTATTAAAAATCTATTATTTATAATTTAAATGTTACTAACCCCTGATTCCACAATTAACCTTCAAATCGAAATATTTGGTTGGCAAACAAGTTCGTTCGTTTTTTATAGTGTACAAATATAATGTACAAGGTCCATTATAATGGTAATGCGCATTTTCTAGAAAAAATAGATTTATTGATCGGACCTGTACAAATGCTTAAAATTCTTCAAAATATTTTTTCCGCTGCTACCACGCCTGGAAGACACCCTGAAAGTCCTCAACGGGAATGTCTCTCAGGAACGTTGTAACATGGTTTTGGGTGTTTTTCACGGTCTCGCAATACTTTTCTTTCAGCTCTTTCTTCAGTCGGGGAAACAAAAAAAAAGAATTACTTTTATTTTGTTATTGTTTTATGATTAAAGATGAACAGATTTACCACTAAACACCAAACCACAATCAGGAGATGATTTAATACTAAACTTGAAGAGATTTGCTACTTGATTTGGTGTTTATTGGTAAATCTCTTCAAGTTTAGTATTTCACAACAAAGGTTCCAATAGAAGAATTGAGATGATTAATATTAAATCATCTCCAGATGATGCTAACATGGTTAGCGAAACGTGTGTCAAGCAGTTCAAAAAAGTGATTTGGTGTTTAGTGGTAAATCTCTTCAAGTTTAGTGTTTCACACCAAAGGTTCCATTAGAAGAATTGATTGTTTTATGACTTCAATTGATGCCCAATGCCTTTCAAGAAATGGTAATTTACGTTTGGTAAACATAAAAGTGGCATGAAGCATTACATAGTAAAGACTATCCTCAATAGGTAACATTCGATGAAATTTAAGTCAAGAATTCATGCAAAGAATTGATGTATTAGATGTCGTTCGTTTTGCAAAATCTAAGAATTGTCCTTTTACAAATATGGCCTTCTTAAGTGAATATTCTCCCTCAAACACATCAAAATTGTCAAGTAATATTGTTTGTTAACCGTTGATTTCTTTGGAAGGAATTCCACGTGAATAAAACCACGATAGGCCAATAGTATCTTGCACTATAATATCATTTACACAAGAACTAGCTATTTCGTTGAGAACTACGTTAAAAAATATTGCCTTAATTTTGAGGATTTCCCTGGTTGCTGGAAGATTCCTTGCCCTCTTTTTACAAAACCAATCGTGTAATGCTTTCTTCATCTTGGGGTTTTTCTCTATAATAATTCTTTTAATAACACCTCCATTCCAATGTTGAGCTAAAGATATTAATTTTTGTCTGAATGATTGTGGCGTGTTCATATATTTTTTCCTTTATTTGGGTTTTTCGCCACTATCTAAAACTCAAAAAATATCAAAAATACCTATTCTTATTTAAAGAAAGAATCACTGGGTAAAAACAAAAAAAACCAAACGGAGACAAATTTCTCAGTGATTCTTTTTTGTTATAAATTTGCCTAACGAACAAAATTTTAGAGATAAAAAATGTTATAAAAAATTTTACAAACTTTTAACATTAACGTTTCGGAGGGTACTCTCCCCCCGTTTTCAAAACTAAACTAAAAAATAAATTATATTAATTTGTAATATATAAAGTAACGAGTGAAAGTAAATATATTTTTTTTGTATATGTCAACGATACTTATTGTATACTTATTGTTATCAATGTAAGTATCGTTGACATATACAAAAAAAATATATTTACTTTACTTTTACTCCGAAACGTTAACGTTAAAAGTTTGTAAAATTTTTTATCGCATTTTTATATTTTTAAAATTTTGTTCGTTAGGCAAATTTATTACAAAAAAGAATAACTGAGAAATTTGTCTCCGTTTGGTTTTTTGTTTTTACCCAGTGATTCTTTCGTTAAATAAGAACAGGTATTTTTGAGTTTTAGATAGTGGCGAAAAACCCAAATAAAGGAAAAAAAATAAAGATATTAATTTTATTTTATTTTTATCGCATAACCAGTTGATTTAGCGATTTCAAACTTTTTTATAAGACGAGTTACACTACCTCATATTCGCGACTTTCTGTTTCATGATTTCCTTTAGAAACACCAAATATCCTATACAAAAGGCTTTCCACCTATAATAGTCTGTAATATTAACCAATATGGATTATTAGTTTAAAAGAACTTACAGAAAGAAAATACAACTTACCCGTAGTTTTCAAGTGCTTTGCCTATAGCGACTTTTATATATATATGAGCGACTTTTAAATTATCGAATAAAACACAGACGGGGTTGTGAATTTGTCTAGATCTAATCTCATTTTAGAAGTATAATGTATGACATTTAGAAAAATGGAGTCAAAGACAATTCAAAAACGCGTTAAAATTTTTGAATTGTTTTATGAAAATGGACATTGGTCCATCTGAAAGCACCATCAATCCAATTGTTCAAAAATTTCAAGAAACTAGTTTGGAGCATGGTAAAAGAAGATCAATATATAGTCGTAGTGGTCGTTTACAAGAGCACATTGATTTGGTCCGTGAAAGCGTTGCTGAAGACCCAGAAATTTCTATTAGTCGACGTTCACAACAATTTCGACTCATTGAATCCACGACATAGCGTATTTTACGAAATAATTTAACAAGGCATAAAAAGTTTAAAATATCACAGGAACTAAAGTTACTGGATCATTCAAAACATCGTGGATTTGTCAATTGGATCAAAGAACAAACAGATGATTTTTTGTCAAAAAAACCATTTTTTTGAAGCACATTTTGAAATTGGTGGCTATGTTGATGTACAAAATTGCCGCATTTGGGTATTGCCGCTTTGCTGCATTGCCGCTAAACGACTAATTAAGTCGAACACAATTCAACAATGTTATGGTGTGCATTACGGTCAGGAGGTGTAATTGTGGCGTATTTGTTCCACAGTGCTGCTGGCAAACTGTAACTGTGAATAATCGTGTTCGATATTGTGACCTAAAAACCTTTTTTTTTTTGGGCTAAATAGAATAATATTGATTTAGAGGATATGTGATTCCAATAGGATGGGACTACACCTTACTCTGCTAATGAACCAACTGATTTATGGTGAGAAATTCAGTTATTTTAAAAAACAGTGATGTGAATTGAAGAACAATCCACAATCGATGCCTAAACTAAAGGGTGAAATTATTCGAAACATTGGTGACATAGAGTCGCGTTATGCCAAAATAATGAAAGTTTTGCTCATAGATTTGCTTTTGCATGCTAATGAAGCGTTTTCAAAACGTGTATGAGTGGTGAGAGATTTGTCTCCTTGCTAAGATACTGTCGCTTCGACGAAAGAGCTACCAGACAAGAAAGAAGAGCATCAAATAAGTTCGCGCCAATAAGTTTTATCATCCACAATTTTGACAAAAGATTGGACATCTGGGGAGCTGCAAGACGTTCACGTTCGTTCACGTTTAAATGTCACACACTATGGATCAGTTATCAATTATATTTTTATTTAAGAATTAAAAGAAAACGCTTAATTTGAAATACCTTGTATAATCTAGGTTAGCGCTGTTCACTGTGTAAAGTATATACTATTCATTATGGGGAATAGTTCGTATAAAAAGGTGTTGATATAACAGCGTCTGCTGTATTCTAATAAAATTTGTTTTATTTTAGAATGTGGCCAAAATGAAGAATACAATCCTTGCGGATCCCATTGCCAAGCACACTGCAGCTTCCGCCAATTTTTCAACTGTAAACCTGGTTGCAAAGCTGGATGTTTCTGCAAAAAGGATTATATACGATTCAAAAGTGTTGATAGTCCCTGTGTGAAGTACTCTGAATGTAGCAAATTACAAGGTGAGCAGTTCATGTAATGTCCACAAATTTTTCAACTAATCTTTAATATTAATGCAACAGAAATATTGTTTGCAATTTTAAGACATAAAATAGAAAGTGCTTTAGATATAACCTATATAAAGAGTTGTACAAATAGAGTGTCAGAACTAAAATGACGCACAAGTGATGATCCATGGTAATTTATATTTTATCTGTAAGAACAAATAATGGTTTTGCCCCCTTGGCTAGCAGAAATGCGCTTTGGAGGCTCAATTTTCGATTACTCTGTTACATATAAAACGCGGTATATTTGTAATGAAGACCTGAGCGTTTCAATTAAGGTTAAGAATTGTTCGAGGTTTATTTCTGCAAACCAAAGCTTTAACATAACCCGACAAAAAAAATCCAAGTGAGATCGCATGATCTTGATGGCCAGTTGACATTACCATTTTGCCAAATCATGCACTACAAAAAGGAGATAGTATGGATGTAAAGAACTACAGAGGGATATCTCTTCTCCCAGTTTGTTACCAGATTCAATCTCAATGTCTACTAGACAAAGCACAGGGACAGTTAGAACCTAAAATTGGTTAATATCAAGCAGGTTTTCAACAGGGCAGATCCTGCCCTGAACAGATCCTGAATCTAAAGTTGATCCTAAGACATCAAAAACGGTACAATAAAAATCTCGTTTGTACATTTGTGGATTTCAAAAAAGCATATGATTCTATTGACCGCGAATCTTTATTCCAAATCTTGAAAGAACAAGGACTAGATTTGAAAATGTTGGCAATTATTAAACCAACATTAACTAACACAAGGTCAAAAGTTAGATTCATGGGTGACATCTCAGAGCTCTTCGAAATTAAAACTGGAGTGAGACAAGGGGATGGACTCTCGCCACTCTTATTTAACTGTGTTCTAGAAAAAGTAATACAGAAGCGGCGTGAAAAAAAGTCGGCCCTGAATATTGACCAGGCCATTAAACGGGGAGAACCAACTTCAAAATTAATTATCTGGTGTTTACTGATGAGCTAGCAATTTTGGCTCAAGATATATTAACTGCACAAAAACAGATTGAAATCATAAAAGAAACAGCAGAAAAGGTAGGACTCGTTTGAAGGTTTCCTTTGAAAAGACACAATACATGACCTGCAACATACTAAGAACACCGTTTCTAAAAACAAAATATGGTAACATCAGACGAGTCTCTCAATTCAAATATTTGGGTCATCATGGAAAATCATCAATCATGGAAAATGGGTTGGAAAAAGCGGCCAATAAGGGTAGATGTCAAAAAATGGAAACGGCATTGAGACTTATACAAAATATTTACAACAAAAAATGCATATCTAAAAACACAAAACTGAGACATTACAACACAGTTATTAAACCAGAAATGCTCATTTTGAATAGAAAGAGAAACATCGAGGACATTGAAAAGAAGGAAAGAAAAATCATAAGAAAAGTCTTAGGCCCCGAACAAATAAATAGCACAACATACCGACTTCGAAACCTGATACCGAGAACCAAAAAATTAAACAATACACAGATATACATAGCGATATGAGAAAAAGAAGACTTAAGTTTTACGGACATATAAAACGGATGAATCCAAGTAGGCTAACTAGACAAATAGTCGAATTTTATGAAAATAGGAGTAGATCTAAAGTAAAAATAATTAAATGGAATTCTGTAATTAAAGAGAACCTAAGATCAGCAAATATTACACAATGTGAAATTCAGGATAGAGGCTGTTTCAGACGCATGGTTAACGCTTTGGAAGGTTGGTCAGAGAGAAAAATGTAGGAAGACTGGAACAACTTGGTCTGACGAAAGGAAAAAAGCTCATAGCGAAAGAATGAAATTAGTATGGGCGCAAAGGAAGGCTAACAACAACAAATGCCTCTAACTGTACTTCGCGTGGTCCACCAGGGTCCATACGTTAATAGTAATAATAATAAATCATTGTATTACCTACTTATTTAAGAACATAAAAATATATTCAATACAATGTTTTATAAAATAACATGCAAAACTGCTAATACGTACTGTTAAAAACTACAGTAAAAAAAAGAACAAAAATAACTTAAAATAGTGTAAAATCATTATAAAATTAATTTTCACCATGCAAACATACAATTGTGACATTTTTTGCAGAAATATCGGGTGGGTCGGATTTTTTTTCCTGGCACACATAGCACATCGACCTTTTTGATCTGCTGAAGGTTCCCAAGGGTGCTTCGACACCTCTAGTTCAAAAATCTCCCTAATTCTTAATTTTATCGGTCTTGGTCTATTCGATATAGTAGAGCGAATTCCTGTGTAATCACGCATTACTTCAAAAAATAGTTTCCGCAACAATTATCTCAGTAATTTTTTTTTGGCCTTGTCAATATTTATACCTACAGTATTTAACATTAAGTCAAAGATTACCACTGGCCACATTCGAGTAGCACATGCACAATTATAAGCAGCGTCAAATTTGTCCACCGTATCTACTTCTCCTTTAGTTTGATTGTAAGTACCTATTATGTCTGGCGTATTTGTTTTACTATTAACAGTATTATCATGGTGTAAACTTGACATAAACAAAACATTTTTACCTGTTTTTGAAATATAAGATAAGGCCGTGCAATCCTCGCCAAAGACAATCATTAACAACTTTTTAGGCGGAGAATACATCTACCCTTAAATGTTTCTAATTTTTCGACAGCTGTTACGTAATAATAGGGTGTAAATGCAGTTTTACATTTGTCTACAAAAATCTCAAAAATATCTTAATCCGCTGCCAATCTATTAACAGACTTTATAGCTATGCAAGTTTCAAGGTCGTCGAAACGGAAATGACACAGTAAGAATCAAAATCTTTGTAGGGACATAATAAGCCGAAATATCCCGATACCAGTGGCATCTACACCCCAAAGGTCTTCAGTGTTCAAGTGAATGCTTTTCATTACCTCAGCCAAATACAAGAGCCCAAACAATCCTTGAGTTTCAACGATATCAGTTGTTTTGGGATCACGTTGTCGAGAATATCGATCTCAAGCAGCCTGGATATGTTTATTTATATTCTCTAAAATAATTTTTAGTAAATTTTCTGGAAAGAAATGTCGCCATATTGACAGAGAAGTTTTTAGTGTTTTAACAATTCCTTTTGGACCGGATAAAAAGATGACTAATTTTTCTGACCTGGTTCTCACATTTTTTGAAAGACAGTATTTCTATTACTTGATTGTTTGATTTTTACCTATGAAAAATACACTACAATTTCTTGTAAAACACCCGATCCATTGTTTGAAATATCCTATTCACTATCTGTTTCATGTGTATCCAGTACAATGGCGTCTTCTTCTTCTTCATCACATTTATCAATGTGTAATTCCCGTTCATCGAACGATTAGAAAAATTGTTCCATTAATTTATGTAGCCGCTCTTTTTCATAGGACGCCTTTCTAAAAACGTATATGTCTAAAAGTGACAACAAAAAGTAGCCAAAACAACATACCTTATATATAAAAAAGACAGAAAAATAAATTAATATTTTTTGTCAGTGGTCGTTGCGTATTCTCAATCCGCAAGCTCGAATTTTTCATCAAAGCCCAGAAACAACGGCTATAAAAAAAGGATTATTTAACAAATTTATTAATAAATAAACTAAGAAAGTTGAATTTACAAGAATCCTACAACATTAAAAAGCAAAAAGACAAATCGTTTAAATTTATTAATTACACTTCTAAACTTAGTAATACAATGTGTAAAAGATTAAATAAACTAGATTGTAAGACTATTTTTGTAAATAAACTTAATGTAGATAGAATATTGGTTGATAATAAGAATAAAACGGATACTTTAGATAAATCGGGTGTATATAAAATTAACTGTAGGGATTGTGAAGCGGCATATATGGATCAAAGTGGTAGAAGTATAGGTTGCAGTATAAAAGAACACATAAAAGATATCTTAAATAATATAAAAAGCACCGGAATGTCTACACATTGTATTGAAAACAATCATTTTATAGATATAAACAATATTAAATGTTTATACTCAAAACAAAAAAGTTAAAATTAAACCCACCAGAAATATTGGAAATAAAAAAATCTATAAGAAATAGTCATATAATAAACGCGAATGTCCAGCTAAATTTCGAAAACACCTCGGTAATATACCGTGTGTCCCAGCCAAATGGAATAAATTTGTTAATAAATAAATGGGGGCGTGTTCGAAAAAACGCTCGAACACGTCGATTGGTATTTTTAGATGCGCATTTTTTTCAACAATTTTTTTTTATACAGGGTGTGTCATGTAACAGTGGCCAATACCAACTTTCTTATTTTAAATACAACACCCTGTATATTATTTAATTTTTGGATTCTTCAGGAAATTCTAGACATATTTCATGTAAAATATCCTAGACTTATCTTCAACTGTTTCGGAAATATTAAGTAATTCTTCGAGCATTATCAGCAAATAGGCAAAGATAAAAAATCAGGTTTTCAAAGGTAGGTATTTGTTGTATGAATCGTCAAAAAAAAAATCAACGTGCCTTTTAAATTAGTTTTCTTTGACGTGTGTGATTCATTTGATTTAAACATGGTGTATTTATCAGAGAGTCATAAAATAACTATCTTAATGATGATAGGTTATGGAGATAGGACACGAACTCAAGCCGAAGTTATTCGTCTCTTTAGGGAAAAATATCCTGACTTACCACCCATATCCCAAGGTACAGTAAGTAAAGTTGAAAAACAATTTAGAGAACTGGGACACGTGAGACAAATTAAGAAGGAAGCAGTGTCGTTGACCGATAACAAAAAATTGGATGTAATTCCTGCATTCCAAGACAATCCGCATACCTCAACTCGACAAGTTGCCTTGGAAAACAATGTTGGTCGCTCTTCGGTTGCCAGAATATTGAAAGAGAATAAAATGCATCCGTATAAGCTAGAGCCTACTCAAGAGCTTAGTGAAGACGACTTCGACAGGAGAATGGAGTTTTGCGAACAAATGATGCACAGAATAGACAACAACCTTCTGAAAGTGGAAAACGTTATATTTTCTGACGAATCTATTTTTACTCTTCATGGGCATGTCAATCGCCAGAACTGTCGCTATTGGTCGAGAGAAAATCCTCACTGGATGCGGGAAATTCACACACAAAGACCTGAAAAGATTAATGTCTGGGCAGGTATTATAGGAGATCAAATAATTGGTCCAATATTTTTCAATTAAAATTTAAACGGGGTAAATTACTTAGACTTTCTCCAAAATCAGCTCATTCCAAACCATATAAATTTGTACCCTAATAGAAGAAGTCCTCAATTGCTAGCCGACACAATTTGGTTCCAACAAGATGGAGCACCCCCCCATTATCAAGTTAATGTGTGTTTTTTTAACTCAGTTTACAAAATTTTAGTCAAACCTCTTACAAGATTTTTTTATTGCTTTTACCTTAGCATGTGGAGAAAATGAAGAATATAATCCTTGTGGGTCCCACTGTCAAGCACACTGTACCTTCCGCCAATTTTTCAACTGTAAACCTGGTTGCAACGCTAGGTGCTTCTGCAAAAAAGGTTACATCAGACTCAATGGTGACAACAGTCCATGTATAAAAGATACTGAGTGTGGCAAATTTCTAGGTGCACAGTAAACGTAACATATTGTGACCATTCAAATAATCTATATAATGGCTTAAATAAAATGTTGTTTTAGATTCTAAGGCATAATAATATACATAAGTACTTTATATATAACTAAAATAGTTTGCAGAATCAAAGTTGTAGTTTTATTATGTATTTAATTTAATTCCCGGTATTTACGTTTCAATAATTTCAGAACCTATACATATAAGAATTTTTCCCACCATATCGATATGTTAAAGCGCCATTTTTAATATATATATATATATATATATATATATATATATATATATATATATATATATATATATATATATATATATATATATATATATATATATATATATATATATATATATATATATATATATATATATATATATATATATATATATATATATATATATATATATATATTATTAGGTGCGTATAGACCCGGTTGGGAAGAATTCTGTTGGTGAGTCTTGTCGGTGGGAATCTACTGATATGTCCATAGAATTTCAACCTTCTTTTTCTTATGTCCGCCGCTACGTTGGACATTCTCTCTGTGGTATGTCTTAGAATGTAGTCTGTATCCTTCCTCTGTCAGTTTTGGGCCGAGAATTTTCCTCTTAATTTTGCGTTCTTCTTTTAGTATGTTTCCTATGCCGCTCTTTGTATGGAGTGTAAGTGTCTTGCTTGCGTATAGTACCTCTGGTTTAATTAGTGTGTTGTAGTGTCTTATTTTTGCGTGTGTGGATAGGCATTTCTTATTGTAGATCTTGTGTATCTTGCCGTATGCCCTCTTCATCTTCTACAATCGAGTCTTCTGTGCTATCTTCTCTCCTCATATGGCTTCGAGGATCTCGCCCAGGTATTTGAAGTGAGTGACCCTATTTATTTTGCCGTATTTGGTGTTCAAATTTTGGACATTTAATTTTGGGCAGAAGAATTCTGTTTTTTGAAAGGATATTTATAGGCCAACTTTCTATGCACATGCCTTGAGGACTTCGATCTGTTTGGTTGCCCTTTTTCATTGTCTGCGAGTATGGCGAGGTCGTCTGCGAAGGCTAGGCATGATATTTCTATGTTGTTTTTGGTTCGTCCGAGTCGTATTGGTTTCCAGTGTCCTTGATTTTTTAGTTCCTTTTCCCATTCCCTTATGACTTTGTCCAGGACCAGGTTGAAGAGGATTGGGAATAACCCATCTCCTTGGCATACTCCGGTTTTAATCAGAAAGGGTTCGGAAATTTCCCCCATAAATTTCACTTTAGAGATTGTGTCTTTCAGTGTCTGCTTGATCAATCGTAGTGTTTTGCGGTCGAGTCTTTGTTCTCCTAGGATGTTGAACAGAGATTTTCGGTCAACGCAGTGGTATGTTTTCTTGAAGTCAAGGAACGTGCATATGATTGGGACCTTCCTGGTAGCTTTGTATTTCAGTATTGTTTTTAAGTTAAATATTTGTTCAGTGCATGAGCGACCAGGGCGAAAACCTGCCTGGTACTCGCCAATTTTGTGTTCTAGTTGTTCCTGTAATCTCTGGAGAAGGCATGCTGAGAAGATTTTGTAAGTGACTTGTAGTAAGGAGATTCTTCTGTAGTTGTTCACATCTGTTCTGTCTCCTTTCTTGTGCAGCGGGTGTATAAGAGCACATTTCCATTCATCTGGTAATTTTTCTGTTTGCCAGATGTTCGTGATAATTTGCGTGAGTTCCCGCAGTGAGTTTGGTCCAAGGTTTTTTAATAGTTCCGCGGTGATACCATCTTCACCGGTTGTCATGTTATTCTTCAGTTTTTGTATGTGCCTGTGAATCTCTTCCTGTGTTGGTGGTGGTGATTCTGAGTGGGTATAGATACAATTTTTTTTGGGGAATCTTGTGTCGCGTTCGGGGCAATTGAGGAGATCAGAGAAATAGTGTGCAATACTTCCATTCCAGTTTCTAAAGCAAAGATTTTGTGGTGTGTACCCACGGATTTCTCTTGCGAAAGTCCTATAAAAGTCTCTCGTGTTATAATTGCGGAAATTCTCCTCTATAGAATCCAGTTATTCCTTCATGTACTTCCCCTTAGTTCGTCTAATAACTTTGGTGGTCTGTTTTCTAGTCTCATTAAAAAGCTGTTGGCTTTCTGAGGATTTTTTACTGTTGTACTCCTGAAATGCTCGTTTGCGTCGTTGCAATGCACTTTCGCATTCCGAGTCCCACCATGAGTGATTTGTATTCTTTTTCAGTAGGATCAGTTCCTCTGCTTTTTGTGTAATTTTTTTGTGAAATTTTTCCCATGTATCTGTCTGTTCCTTTTCCTATTCCTCTGTTATGTTGGATTCCTTGATCCTTTTCATGTCGAATTTCTATAGGTGTGCCTTCTTCTGATGAATTCTCCTTGGGGTGAATTTTACTCTGATTCGTGTTAGGTAGTGGTCTGAGTCGATGTTTGCGCCCCTGCGCACTTGAACATCATGGATCTCTCTTTGTTGTGGGTATGAGATCGCACCGTGGTCTATCTGGAATTCACCAATCTGTTGTATAGACGATCTCTATGTTTTCTGTTTTCGTGGAGATTTTCTGAGGGATGTTGACATGATCTTCAGGTTATTCTGTTGGCATAGTTCGATGAGTCTTATACCGTTCTTGTTGGTGAATTTGTGACCGGGGAATTTGCATGCAGTTTGCTGATGGATTTTTTCCCTACCGATTTGTGCGTTAAAGTCGCCCAGTAAAATTTTGACGTTATCCTTTGGAACCTTTGCCATTATCTTTTCTAATATTTCCAGCCCAGAATTTCTCTGTAGACTTGGGGTCTTTGTTGTTGTCCCCGTTTGTGGGCGCATGTACGTTGATCAAGGTGTATTTTTTATTAGCGCACTGTATGAGCATTGTCATCAGTCTATTGTTTATGGGGATAATTTCCTTAATAGAGTTAACTATCCCTTTGTGTACCACAAAGGCCATGCCTAGAAGCGGAGCACCCCTGGCGACTCGTTTGTCTGTCTTGCTTTTGGATATGCGATAGTTCCCGTAGTCTACCGTGTCCTTATCTGTGATGCATGTTTCTTGTAGGGCAAGCACAATTATCTTTTGTCTATTAAGTTCTGAGGTTAGGTTGTAAAGTTTTTCTGGTTGGATTAGCGTGTTGATGTTGAAGGTGGTTTTATGTGGAAATTTGCCGGAAAGACTTTTTTTGAAATCGTGAAAGTCCAGGTTCCCCAGAATCCGAGCACCCGGTTGCCGTCTGTCGACGAGTGGATTGGTTACCACCTGGGGTATTATTGTTATTACTTGCACAAGTCATGATTGCTTATAAGCTTATGGGTCCAGTGTTTCCACTGGGAGTTTAGAACCAGGGATTGTTAGTTCCTGGAGCGTGGTGTACAGCCGCACCCTCTGGGTGAACAGATGCCGACCAGGTTGCCGGTCGCCACTACAGACGCGACCTGGATTTTTTTTGCCTGTTAGCAGTCTGTTCCCGAAATAAGAGATTCGGGTTCAGCCGTTGCCTGGCATGGACGAAGGGTTGGCTATATATATATATATATATATATATATATATATATATATATATATATATATATATATATATATATATATATATATATATATATATATATATATATATATATATATATATATACCAGGTGTCCTATTAAGGATGGATCGCGGCCGTATCTTGAAAACTATTTATCCCACAGCTTTGGGGAAAAAAAAAAATTGTACTCAAAATGATCATGAGAAATTCACCAAAAATATGTTTAAGCTTCTAAAATGACCGCAAGAGGGCGTGACGATCTAAACATTATTAAAAACCTTTTTTTTGTGTATTTTCAAGTGTTAACCGAGTAAGAAAAATTCTCTGTTAAAATTAGCAAACTGTCTCCTACAACATTGTTTTATGACATTTTGCCGTAATTTAACGAATAGGGGGGGGGGGTTACCAATTGCGATAAAAAGTCGTCTAATGTCCGTTTGCCTTAACCGATTTTCCTCAATTTGGATTCATTTAAAAGGCAATTGCTGGGACAATCAGATAATCTGGGAGATAAATTATTTAGTTTATAAATGATACCGCGAGGTGGCGTTACATTCAACAATAGTTTTTTGAAGTTTTGTTCAGTTTTTTCAAATGGAATGGTACAGCTTTTATTACATGGCTAGAAAGGTAATTTAAAGAGGAATCGTCCAGTGAAAACCCGAAATCGATATCTCTGACATGTCAAGAGATATTTCGATTTTTCTGAAAAAATAAGTTATTATTTCACTACTACCTGCATTAAGTTAAAAAAATATTAACCTAATGTTTGCCTTCCTTCACACTTTACCCAGGCTTAGGACTGGTCCAAATTATTCGTGCCATATTAATTTGGAGCGTGTTTAAAGGCCAACGGGCCAACAACGAAGATAATAATAATAACAACAGTCAAATAAAATTAACAGCACAACAGTCTAATAATTAACAGAATCTGAGCTTTAACGCCTTTCTAAATGTTCAAACATTTTTTTCTTTTTTTGGGTTTTTTGCTACTATCAAAAACTCAAAAAAAGCAATTTTTTACTTTGTTATATATCACTTTTATGTATGTAGTAAAAGTGATAGAAAATAAAGTAAAAAATTGCTTTATTTTTTTTTAATGAACTATCACAAAGTAACGGACAAATCAATCAATAATATGAAAATAATTTATATTAATTTCTATATAATACTCTAAAAGATAGTAAGTAAATATATTTTCTATATGTCGATGGTACTTACATTGACAATAATATTTTTTTCTTACAGTGACATACTACAAAAAAAGAATTATATAGGTGAGGTTTACTTTGTAATTATTGTGTATTGAAATAATTGTATTCTTTAAAATCGGGAACCATAATGAATTTAAATCTACCGAATGCATAACAATACAGGTATTTTTATTTAGATTAATTATTTTAATACCGATTATTTTAATACCGTTTTGAAATTATTTCAATTGATTTTATATCCCGATTCCCATGCGTGTTGACAGATTCTGGATTTAAGAAAATCGCCCTTTCAAGAAGGTTTTTATGTTCTTTTATTCTAATATATAATGGTCTAGATGTCTCGCCTATGGAATTTTAAAAACCATTTTTAGTATTCTGTTGTGTCTCATTTTGATTGGTTTTTGTCAATATAGTTCTAAGAGTATTTTTTATTTGTAAATGTCGTTCTTATGTTGTATATATTTCCTACTATTTTAATTGTATCAAAAATACCATTTATTCCCATTCTGAAATGTTGTTCGTAATAATTATTTTCTAACTGAAAATATGTGGTTTTTGAACATAGAGTTGATAATTGCAAAATTGTATTTATGCATGGTTTAGTGCGGCCTTTTAATGTTGTTTCATGTTCTAATATCTTTCTAATTATTAAAAGTGATTTATCACTAATAAATAAACTGACCACGTCAAAACTAACCATTAAACTCTGGTTTTTAATTTTAATATTGGAAATTTTATATAAAAAATCTGATGTATTTTTAATATAAAAATTTGTTTTACCCGAAAATGAATTAAAATGTTTAATAAAAATGTTGCTAGTTTATCACATGGGGAATCTATACTACTAGCTATAAGGCGAGTGGTATATTAGTTTTGTGTATTTTTGGTAGACCATAGAAATGAGGTCGTTTACTATAATAACGTGTAAGTTGTGATCATTTTAAATCTGTAAATTCGTATTTGTGTTTATGAAATGCATTGTAAATGTGTTTCTTTATTTTTGATGAAGGATCTGTAAGTATTATAATATAATTTATCTCATCAATTAAAGTTTTAATTTTGTTATTATATTCTGTAATGTCCTGAACAACTATGGCGTTTACCTTTATCTGATGGCAATATTTTAATAAATTTATCTTTTTTTTTAATTAACCTATAGTTAACCTTTCCTAATGGTATAATTTTGATTTGATTTTAAATGATCTTTCTAAGATTAGTTTTAATCTGATTCTGTATTCAGTTGAACTTTCCAAAGGTAATCTTTGAGCAACAGAGTCTACTGCAGAAATAATCTCTAATTTAGAAACATATTTCGACGTAATACTAAAATTTAGTCCTTTAGAAAGTACATACTTTTCAGAATCAAATAATATCAATATATTTTTGAATTTTAGATCATGGCGAAAAAAACCCAAAAAACCCAAACCCAAATTGGGCGGTTTTTTTAATTCTGGAATAAAACACAGAATTTCCATTGATTTTAAACAACTTTTTATTGACAATTGAAGCATAGTGTGTTATATTGAGAAACTAAAGACATTATCTCTTCTGTTAAAATTTTTGGTTGAGGCCTTGGCTCCCTCTCAGCAATAACTCAAATAATTTGATCCTTTAGTTGAGAAATCGATTGTGGATTGTTGTTATGGGCCTGGCTATTCACGTAACCCCAAAGAAAATAGTCCAACTGTGTCAAATTACATGATCTTGGTGGGCAATTAACATCACCGTTTTATGCAATAAATCGTTCAAAAAATTTTTCTCACAATAAATCAATTGTTTGGTTAGCAGAGTGAGGTGTAGCGCCATCCTGTTAGAACCAGCTGGCCTCCAGATCAATATTATTCTCTTTAGCTCACAAAAATTCAGTTATCATCTCACGATATCAAACACCATTCACAGTTACATTACAGAACTTCACCAGTAGCATTCTGAAAGAAATACACCTCAATTACAACCCCTGACCATAATGCACACCAAACAATGACTCGTTTATGATATAAAAGCTTCTCATGAATCAATCTTGGACTTTCCTCACTCCAAACATAATCACCAATTTCAAAACGTGCTTCAACTAAAAAGATGATTTTTTTCAGAAAAACATCTCTTCAGGGCTAAATCCTTTCGTTAAAATTCGCCATGTTGTAGATTCACTGAGTCCAAATTGTTGCGAACGTCAACTAATGGAAATTTCTGGGTCTTCACACCACTACGGTTATATATTGATCTTCTTTTATCTTCCACCGAATCAGATTCTTGACATTTTTAAACAATTCGATTGACAGTTCTTTCAGATGGACGATTATACAAACCGTAATCATGTAATTTTCTAAAAACAGTTTTTAGTGAACGTCTATTTTCATAAAATAATTTAACGATTTTAAGGCGTTGTTGTATTGTGTACGACTCCATTTTTATAAATGTTATATATTAGTCTTCTGAAAAGAGGCTAAACCTAGACAAATTCACAACGCCATTTGTATTTTATTCAAGAATTATAAAAACCGCTCAATTTAAACGACACGTTGAACCCATATTGTAAGTATTTTCGATATAATAATAATAATTTTTATATATTGATAATTAATACGATCAAGTAGACAGAACTTTGGTTCTCTTTTAATTTCGACTGGTCTAGGAACGCTTTACAAACGATTCTGGTCAAGATTTAGACACGTTCTGCCAAACGTGCAGAATTTAGGTGAAGTCACCACATGGCCATTCTGCCATATGACCATTATGACCTAACCATAAATTATTCTTCTTCTCCTTCGATCTCTGCAACATCACCTGCTTCTTCACGTTTCTTGAAGAAGTGAGCAAATGCTCAATGTCTGAATACATCAAAACCACCAAGTTTTTTCGATCATGGATTCGATTGAAAGTATTTAGAAAGTAAAGGAGATTAATTTTGAGTTACTTATTCCATAAATAAATGTCAAAATTGGTCAAAAAAAGCCGACAGTTAATTTGAGGGTATAATATTGAAGAAAATCTTAGGGAGATTATATTACAGTCATTACATTCTCAATTTGTTACTGTTTGACATGATTTCCAATTCAGAAAAATGTACCTACTGTCAAAGGGTTTTACCAACTGATTGACCATTATTAAAGCAAGCGAGTGCTATTATTTAAAATAAGAATAAATATGAAAAAAATACGGAAATATTACAAACTTAATCCCACGGAAATCTCTTGTTATGTCACTATCCAAGGCGCAAAATGAAATCGATAAAAAAAATAACAACGTCCTAAAAACTCCAAACAAAAAGCGGCAACGTCGCACGTCTGTACCCCAGAGACCGACCCGTACGGTCTCAGGTAAGCAGGTGTTTGTTTCCCTACAGCCCGTGAACGAGCCCCATTGGGCTCTATTAGGACCGAGCAAAATACAAATACCGAGACGGGCGGAAAGAAAAAGAGCCATCGCCAGTCTCAAAAATCGACCTCCGATTTTTCGGCGTGTCGCATGAATTTTGCGCTCTGAAAAAGATGAAAAAAATGCGACTATTTGGACCGCAAGGCGCAACAGTTATTAATGGGTTTCCGGGGAAATGCGCCATGAAAAAGGTGTCGTGTCGTATATCACTTTTCTCCACGCAGATATGGCTTTAATATGTCGGAGCTTTTGTCTTCAACGTGTTCGTCAAGTATACAATGTTATACAAAAAAATATGACCAAGCAAAAAAAAACGAAGCCTCCAGCTGGAGTCTCTCAATAGGAAAATATTTTTTCCTTCTACCATCCACTTTGCTTATCATTATCAGTTTAGATATTCTTGTTATAATGGCCCTTTTATAGGTCTTAGCCAATACAATGCTTAAATTATTATAAAGCCTGTTTCCTGTTCCATATATTAACAGTCTCCGGACTGTCTGTCAGGAGTGACCATATATGAGCAGTTCTCAGCAAAGGCAAATTCAGAGACAGAACTACCATCAACATCTATTTCAGATAAATTTCTTCTGAACCACACACGTTTATAAGTGAGAAAGAGGAAAAAGAAAAAGATATTGAAAGATTTGAATGGCTTCAATGTCAGCATAATGCTGTCCTTTATTGGCAAATGACGTTTTTCGAAGAGGTAGAAGTCGCAGGGAACCAAATCAGAGCAGTATAGTGAATAATTGATGGTTAAAAACCATTTTTGATCAAGAAATCAGTGATGAGCGTCGAGTGATGGGACGATACATGAAATGTATTTAACATTGAAACTTTAAAATTATTAAAAGCCATGTATTCCGTGAGACGCACTTTGTAGCATACGAGAAATTCCTCCCAACATGATAAAAATAAGAATTTTTATCTGTTTACTAAGCCACACGTTTTGCAATCGCATACATAGACATAAAGGTAAACAAGCAAACGATGAGTTAGTTTGATTCAAATATAAACAGGAGGTATTGCACTTTTTTTTGTTTCTCAGTACATACAGGGTGTAAGGGAAAGTACTTTTGTAAATGTATCCAACGATTCTTTAAATTTTTGAACAAAACTTTTCCTTAAAGTTTTTTATAGTCAGTTATTTCATACGTTTTCGGATAAGTTTGGTTTGTTAGAAAAAGGAAAACTTACACATTATTGACATTTAATGTCAAAGTTGAAATTACTACATTGGGCGATTAATAATTCTCTTTTTTTCTTAAAAAAAAAACACATTTAATTTGAGAGGAAATTAAAAAATCGTTATTTCAAAGTATGCGCCATCGCTAGCTTCACGTTTTCTCTCTGACAATTTGTCCTTTCAGAAATTGTTCTTCCCAGGAATTGTGTTTCTCGGGAAAACCAATTTGTTGTTGAGTTTCCATATCGTCTTCTTCCAACAATGTTTCAAATTCGGCATCTACATTTTTTTTTCGATTGTCCTAGGTTGTCTTTGTATTTTCAAAGCCCGCAAACCAAAGCCCATAAGCATCTTGCGTTGGGACATTGTCACCTTAAGTTTGCCCAAGTATACGAAGACTTTCAGTTGCGTTTTTATTTTGCAGTACGTGCCATAAATGCTCCTTATTTGGCTTGAAACTCCACATGTTTACCATACGAAAAAATATGACGCTAAATCGAAATCATTTATTTGAAAGGTTTTGTCGTAGCAACGAAATAACATAAGAGATTAGACTATGAAGCGACCCCTGTTTCCAGCGTCATCTCATAAAAAATTAAGAATTATTAACCGCCACACCTGGTGCTTGCCCCACCCTTTATATATTTCCCATTGCACAGACTCCGTATCGATCAATTATCACAACTATTTCATTTAACTGAAGCGAAAAAAACCAATAAAACTTTTCATAAATACTTCAATTTAAAATAAATAAAATCGGCCTAATAAAATATTACTTGGACCCTAAAGAGAAATTTTAAATAAAAGTATAATGAGGTAATGAATTTCGATTAATTTCCAACTCTCGCCCGGTTATACAGATATCTTTATAAACGCAGCTAATTATCAACAATAAATCCTAATTACCATGTCAGATCGTAAAATGTAAATCGCAAACGCAGGAAATTTTGTTTATTAATTAATTACGACAATTAAATTAGGTTCTGTAGGCGGGGTTGGACTGAAGATCTGTAGGGAGGAGAAACTCGTCGAAGACAATTATACGGTGTATTCGTAATCGGAGAAAGTCCTTTTTAAAGCCTTTTCTCAACCTTACAACATCGGTTTTTAAGGTTTTTAATTAAAAGATAAAACTAATAGATATTTCAGTTAATTTTGTCAACTTTTTCGCAAAATTTGAGCGTTTAATAACATAACAAATTATCTTAATGATCAAAGTATTGACCATCGTTAGCAATTACTTTTTCTCATCTTTCTGTCAAAGAATAGATTCCGCGCATTCCAACCATTCATCAAGTGAAATTTTCACTTCTTCGTAAGAATGTAAGTGTTGCACTAAAAATCCATGGTGCATAGACCAAATTTAGTGGTATTCCACGGGGTTAACTCAGGTGGGGTGCGTTTCACTGACCATGTTAGCATCTTCAGAAGGTGATTTAATAGTCTCCTAACTGAATCATGTCCTGATGATCCTAACATGGTTGGCGAAACGTGCGTAGAGAAATTCATCATTCTCCTGAGTCAATCATCTCTTGATTAAATCATTTTCTGGTGATGGTTAAGAAAGCATGCATCAAAAAATTCAGCATTGTCCTGATTCAGTCATCTACTGATTGAATCACATCCTGGATTCAGGGATTTGAGGTTTAATGGTAAGCGTCTTTGAGTTTATTTTGATATTTGTCGAGTAAAGCAATCAGCTTTTGACATATTCGGAAAAATAAACAACATTGAAGTTCAAATGGAATAGTGGTGGAATAGAATGCTGGGTGGGGTAGGACGTGCCATTTAAAGTTTTCCAAATAGTTCTTTGCACATTTTGCAACATGGGCCGAGCATTGTCATGATGAAAAATCGTGTCTTTGGGCGTATTCTGGCATTTTTCCTTGAATGCTTGGTTAAATTGTATCAATTGTTATCGATATGGATCGTCAATAATCGTTTCATCGGGTTTCAGTAGTTCGTAATTCACAACTCCACTACTATCCCACCAAATACACAGCAAAGTCTTCTTTCCATGTATACTGCGCACTGGTTGTAATATTGAAGGCTGGCCTGGGTCTACCCATGATTTTTTGCACTTTAGATCTTCAAAATATATCCCCTTTTCATCACCTGTAACTCGACACATAAAACCATTTGTTTTCTGTCTGGCAAGAAAAAATTCACAAGTAGTTTTTCGTCTTTCTGTCAATTTCCTGCAATTCATATGGAACGTTTACTTCAAATGAAAGAAAGTTATTAAACTTATACGCAAAACGTCTTTTTCTGGTACATATTTCAACATATTCAAATACATGAAAAACTATGTAATAATAAACTGGCTATTTATGGGGTATTTTTAACCTCCAACACGCCATAGATGTCATTAGTCTATACCAACAAATATAACCCCATCTCTTAGCAAAATCAACATTATTAACAGAAACATCTATTATAAAATATGCTATTTTTTATAATATAAAGGACAATCAAAAAAATTCGAACACAAATTCTTCATGTTATCGTTCTAATTTATATCCATTTTAAGGGTTTAAAAACCAACCTCCATGTTTACGTTAGGTCGTGCGTATCCATCAGCACCTGGACAAACACCAGAAGGTCAAACCGAAGAAAATTTCTTACAGGCATCCGTTCTTTTGTAGTGGATTTAGATTTTTTACGTCTTTAAAGAAATACCACCCAACCAAACCGAAAAAAAAATCTTTGATCTCTAAGTCCTAACAAAACAAAATATCTGTGTGATTCAAATCCTACTTTTCTGTTTGATTAAATTTAAATATAAAAACATTTACTAATAGTAGAATATATATATATATATATATATATATATATATATATATATATATATATATATATATATATATATATAGTATTAGATTTTCTTGGACTGCGTCCAATGAGACAGCAGTAGCTGAGTGTTATCACACACCCAACCGTTGGGTTCCACAATCTCATGTGGAACACACAACAACCTGCGTCTCCGCCTAAATGAACATTTTTGTTGGTTGCTTGACCGGGAAGGAGCCCCACATATCCCTTCAACTGGATGACATATGTTTCGTCTCTCGAGGTTCAGACTCATCAGGGCGCCGACATACACCATACCATCAAGAATAGGGAGACCCTAACCACAGCCAACAACCCATGTTTTCGCCGACTTCCCGTCGGATGGCGTATATATGTAGTATTAGATTTTCTTGGACTGCGTCCAATGAGACAGCAGTAGCTGAGTGTCATCACACACCCAACCGTTGGGTTCCACAATCTCATGTGGAACACACAACAACCTGCGTCTCCGCCTAAATGAACATTTTTGTTGTTTGCTTGACCGGGAAGGAGCCCCACATATCCCTTCAACTGGATGACATATGTTTCGTCTCTCGAGGTTCAGACTCATCAGGGTGCCGACATACACCATACCATCAAGAATAGGGAGACCCTATCCACAGCCAACAACCCATGTTTCGCCGACTTCCCGTCGGATGGCGTATATATGTAGTATTAGATTTTCTTGGACTGCGTCCAATGAGACAGCAGTAGCTGAGTGTCATCACACACCCAACCGTTGGGTTCCACAATCTCATGTGGAACACACAACAACCTGCGTCTCCGCCTAAATGAACATTTTTGTTGGTTGCTTGACCGGGAAGGAGCCCCGTTATCCAGTTGAAGGGATATGTGTTTATTAGCTTCACCTGTATCTATCTATGTAATGGAATCTTTGAATATCCTTTGAATCTTGAATCTTTTGACCCACTTCAAAACATCAGATTAAATTGAAACTTTTCCCACTTATCAAGGACCAATGACAATACAATAACTTTCTAAGTTCGTCCCATTATTCTGAACAAGATCATCAGGATCAACGATTTGCTTTCGGAGAGGGAGCCTGAGAAACGGTTACAATGCCCAAGGAAGACAGTTTGAACAGAAAATTGTGGACAAAAAAATAATAGTTTAAAAAAACTAAAAAAAAAACGCTTTTATAGCAGATCGAACTAAACAATTAAAAACAAATTATAGTTTTAAAAAACTAAAAAACACGCTTTAATGGTAAACTGAACTGAAAAGTAAAAAATAATTGTTAGTATAAGAATAAAATAAACGAGAAAATTATTGTGTCATTGTGAAAAAAGTTTGGGGGCTCAATGTCAGTTATAAATATTCCATCAGTACCGTTTCTATAAGTTGAGTTAGTATGAAAATATGGTACAAAGCACCCCACGCTTTTTTACAATGACACGATTTTCTCGTTCATCACTTTATTCTTATACTAAAAATTATTTTTTAATTTTTAGTTCGGTTTACCATTAAAAGTTTTTAATTCGATTTACTATAAAAGCGTGTTTTTTTAGTTTTTTAAACTATTATTTTTTTAAGAAACAGTAAACAACTAACACAAGTACTGGACAAAATTTCGAATAAAGTGCATAGGTACATGGTAAGTCATATAAAAAATTAAGAGAGGTCCTGAGTAATCCAAAAGATAAAGTGGATCAATATGAAAAATCGAGAATTTATAAAACTATTTGTCAAGATTGTGATCGAAAGTATATTGCCTACATTACGTACATGTAGTATAAATTGATGCATCTGATGCCTCTAAACAATAATAAGTAACAATAAATGGACTTTAGATGCGTATACAAGCACTTAAATAGAAAAATTAAAGAAAACCCTGAACCGGGATAAAAAAAAACCTATTCCATTCAGTCAACTTTCTCAATTATTAATGTAAGTTTAGTTGACTTCACGGTTCATGATTTGTAAAATCTTTATTAGGTACGATTGTTATATAAATAGAGCATAGTTTAGTTTCAGAGTTACATCAAATAGTTTCCTGATGATGCCAACATGATTGGGAAACGTGCATCGAGAAGTTTAAAAAAGCGATTTGGTGTTTAATAGCAAATCTATTTGAGTTTATACTACTTTAGTTGTTTGAAAACTTAAAATGGTATGCCTACTCTTGCCACCGTACAGAGTATGTCGGAAAAATAACGGAAAAATGTCTTTAAATTTAAAATAACTTTTTAAATTTAAAGAAAACTACTACCACCATCTGTTGAAGCAATATATAATCTAAAAGCTGTATATTTCCTCTATAAAATGACAGTGTCATCATTAGAATTGATTAATGGATTTTCAAGTCATAGGGCTTAAATTGTCAGTACCTTTTGTCACAAACCTCATTACAAAAACCCGATGAAACAAAAAACTAATATTTAATTTTGTTTAAACTCGGTAACTTTTACAGAATCATTTGAATTAATGAACAAAGTTTATGGTGATGATTGTTTATCCCGTACACATGTGCTCGAGTGATATAAACCATTCCAGGACGGTCGCGATACTTTGGAAGACAACCCAAACCAAGCCGACCAAAAAACCAAACATCGCGATGAGTTGGTGGAAAAAGTGCGTGGAAAGTATTTGTTCGATTTGTTCCTCACGCCTTAAATGAGAACCATCGATGTTCATGCATTTTTGTCGAAAAAACAATTATGTGTGCATAGACATCCTTCGCATTCACCTGATTTATCTCCAAGTAACTATTTTATGTTTCCGAAATTTTAACTGGTCATGAAAGGAACGTTTTATGATAGTGTTATATAAGTCCAAGAAGCCGTGACCGAGATCATTGAGGGATTCCGAAAAATAACATAATCTGTGGTAGCAGTGATTGAACCTGCCCAGTTACGTATTGATGCAGAAGAAAACATTTTTGAATAAATAGGATTTATTCAATTTTTGTATGTCAATTTTCGGACATACCGTATATATTAAACATACCGAGAACGACGTTAATTTCCAGTCCTGATTTACTCCAATATTATCTTTAAACTAACATTTCCTGACATTAGAACTAAGAAAGTTCGAACAGAAAACCATTTTGTCTACTTTGTTGATTCTAATTTTAAACGGTATAGTTTTCTATCCATTCAGGAACGAGAACACTTCTGTTAAATACTGCTCTTTCTATCGGCTTCGGTGCGACAAGGTCCACAGTCAGCTCGACGAAACAAAGCTCATTCAACGGCTACAAAGGGCAATTTCTAGCGCCGAAGTCAGCCTGCATTAGAATGGCGCGACATTTAGTAGCGGGCCAAGTTTACGCTGCCATTATAGCCGCCCTTTTGTCTCCCGTCGCCCTTGTTACCCTTAAAATACGTATTTATGATTTAATTATGCCTTGTACCATATCCCATTAACAAACCAACGAGTTTCGACATTCGGAATTACACAAATAAATGAACATTTTTATAAGGATGTTCTTGCCTTTCTTACATAAAAAATTACGAAATCAACCGTTAAAGAAAAGGATATTAAGCATAACGAAATATATATAAATATATATATATATATATATATATATATATATATATATATATATATATATATATATATATATATATATATATATATGAAAACTTTTGTTGGCTGCTTCACCGGGAAGGAGCCCCACCTATCCCTTCAACTGAATGACCTATGTTTCGTCTCTCGAGGTTCAGACTCTTCAGGGCGCCGACATATACCATACCATCAAGAATAAGGAGACTCTATCCACAGCCAACAACTCATGTTTTCGCCAACCTCCCGTCGGATGGCGTATATATGTACTGTTAGATTTTCTTGGAGTGAGTCCAATGAGACAGCAGTAGCTGAGTGTCATCACACACCCAACCGTTGGGTTCCACAATCTCATGTGGAACACACAACCAACAAAAGTGTTCATTTAGACGGAGACGCAGGTTGTGTGTTCCACATGAGATTGAGGAACCCAACGGTTGGGTGTGTGATGACACTCAGCTACTGCTGTCTCATTGGACACAATCCAAGAAAATCTGAATCTGAAAGAGTTGTCAACTTTTTGAAATTAAATATAAAAAAATTAATCAATTTTAACAAATTTATTACTAAAATTAACAAAAGTTTTTGGAAATTCATGTTCTAAAAATTACTTGATCTAAATGTGCTCCATTTATGCCCTGGCACTGCTAAAGGCGACCTCTAAAATTTAAACAAATTGAGGTTTATATCGACGAAATGTAGTTTCTTTTAAAATTATCAATATTTTTGTCTGAATGTCTGTTATTAAAATTTTGCCATGAGGAGACCACAAGGATCTGCATTATGAATTCAATTTCTTACAGAATATTCTTCTTTAGATCTTTCAAATTGGCGGGATGGTTGCGGTATAGTTGGCTGTTAAGATATCCCCATAAAAATCACAGGAAATCAGGTCCAGGCTTCGGAGGCGCCACTGAATGTATCCTCTTCGAGAAGTAAATTTTCCTGGAAAAAGCTCCGTCCTGTTGGAACCAAGAAGAACCAACTCTCTCTCTTCCATCTCTTTTTCCCTTTTCTCTCTTTAATTTCTCTTTCGACTCCATTTTTATATATCTGTTCTTCACTACCTCTCTTCCTTTTCTTTCTTTTTGTAACTCTCTCTTTCTGCTTCCTGTTTTTTTTCTTTTCTATCTCTTCTTTTTCTTTTATTACTCTCTCTTATATCTAAAGAAGTATCTGCTTCTTAGGAAGAAAAGATTCTATTCTCTCTCTCCCTCTCTTATCCACATTTCCATTGATTCCACCACCGCACACTAGCACACTAAGAAATGATACACAGTTTGATGGAAATTCTACCTTTGCAACGATTTTATCTGTCATCATCTACGTCTCGCCCTTCAGATAAAAAGAAGATTTTTTAGTTCCGTTAATTCTACCACCATCCTTGTTAAATATTGTAAAAAATAGCCCCTTTAACTGTTGTAAATGCATAATGACAGTTAAAGAATGTCTTTGCGCATAATCTCACAAATGATAAGGGTTAATAGATTTTTAAAACTACTTTTTTCAGAAATTCCTAATTATGCGTTTTTTTCTAAACCACAAAAAGACTAAATAAAACCATCTGGCCAACAATGGCGGTTTTTAATGCAACTGATCCCCTCTGTGCCATGAGAGAGAAATACACATTCGAAATGCACCACCAGGCAAGGTGTCTAAAAACTTCATTGAAAATTTGTCGGTGCCTTCGTTGATCCCTCCGGACAATCATATTGGTTCATAATGGGGCCCCATTCAAAGCCCCGCAACGGCACAATAAGTAAATTTAGTTGTATTTAAGGGCGGAGTCTCTTAGCTGTCTGTCTTTTGTGTCTTTCTCAAGGTGTTTGGTCCTCCGGAGTTCTTGTACCTAGTGCACCTTTCAAATATTTTAAGTATGTTTGACGTAGGGGATTACCATGGTATTTTGGTGCAACAAAAAAGATTTGATGATATTGTGATTAGGTGGTATTTAATAATAATTCGATTCTAAATGTAAATCCAAATTAGGTGTCCATTTTTGAGTATACAGGAGTTATTGTTAGATTCATTACGTTTTTTTAGGAAATGCTTTTTATTAAACTCGAATAAATTTATCACCAAACACCAAATAACTGATAAAACAATAGGTTAGATTTTGATATCTTTAAGAAAAATACCACCACTTTCAAATAAATTTCTAACGATTCACATAACAGCCTTCGTAACAAAATTGCTAGTTTAAACTTTATGGTAGGTAGATTTTTTTTTTAATCAAGATTGTAGGATAGATATTTCAGCTAATAATGTCGATTTTGTTCACAAAATTTGAGCGTTTATTTCCGTAACGAAATAAATGGGCTTAATAATCAAAATATTGACCATTGTTATACGCTTTCTTTTTTTTTATTAACCTTTTGATTAATAATTCCACAACTCGATGCAAAAAATATTTTCTTTTCTTTCTGGCAAGCAAAATTTCATAATTGATTTTTCGCTCTTCAATGCATCTTTCCTTCATTTCATATGGAACCCATTTTCCTTCCTTCTGAATCTTTACCAATGCGTGTAGATGTGCGAAAATGGTGGATTGGACAATATTCAATACTTCTGCCAAGAGTTGAGTCTTCATCCGATAATGCTTGCAGATCTGCATCTTCAAACTTTTTCGGACTGTCTTGGACGCTCATTCACATGTTTTTTGGGTTAGAACATGTTCACCATAAGCGTTAGCCAACAATCGATAACTTTCAAACTCTAAACGTCCTTTTCTTGTATATCATCATCATTCTCGGATTATCTACGGCTGTCGCCGCCTCTCCGTCCCCAGTTTCCAGTTCGTTCTGTCGTAACACATGTCCTCTTGCAAATGTCTTGCTTCCATGGCTTCGTCAACGCCGTCTCTCCAACTTCTTCTTGGTCGTCCTCTCTTTCTTCTTTCTGGAGGTATCCATTCCAACACTTTTCGTGGCCATCTTGTCTCATTCATTCTTTTTGCATGTCCGAACCAAGTCAATTGTTTTCTCTCTATGTCGTCCACAATATCTCTCTCGATGTTCATGTCCCTTTTAATGTTTATATTTCTTATTCTCTCAAGTCTCGATCTCCGACAGCTCCTTCTCAAAAAATCCATCTCCGTGGCCAGTAGTTTTCTTCTATTAGTATTATTTAAATCCCACACTTCTGAACCATAAGTCAAAACACTCTTTATGATTGAGCTATATATGCGAAGTTTTGTTTCTCGCCTAATTTTTCTTTCCCACAGGACAGAGTTGAGTGCTCCAATGATTTGTCTACCTCTTATTATTCTTGTTTGAATTTCATCATTACTATTACCTTGCCCGTTGAAGATCACCCCTAAGTATTTAGCCTTGTCAACGTTTTTTATTGTTCCGTTTTCCAAGGGTAAATCGTCGTTGTCATTACTACTCACCGCTAAGTATTCACATTTATTTAAGTTAATTGTGAGACCAGCTAGTGTGTACTCTTCATTTAGTTTCCTCACCATATAGCTCAAATCCTGTTGGTCTTCTGCAACCACTATCTGATCGTCGGCGAAATAAAGAGTATATAGGGTGTCATCCCCCACCCGAAGGCCCATGTTCCAACACTTCCGTGCCCAGCCTTTCATGGATTGGTCTACGTATAGTTTGAATAAGGTGGGAGATAGACAACATCCTTGTCTTAGCCCCTTTGTTGTATTGAATGATTCAGATAGTGATGTTCCAATTTTAATAACCGCAGAATTCTGTTCATAGTAAAGTTGGACGGCCCGAATCAATGTTCGTCTAATCTTGAGAGTTTCCATTGCTTCCCATAATTTCGATACTGGTACACTGTCATAAGCTTTTTCTAGGTCTATGAAAGCTATATGCGTCTCCCTGTTTCGCTGGGTTCGTTTTTCTAGGGCTATTTTTAGAGTGAAAAGGTTGTCTGTGGTGGATCTCCCTGCCCGGAAACCGGCTTGTTCTTCCGCTTGTTTATCCTTGATGTCTTCTTCTATTTCATTTCTAAGGATTCGGGAATATATTCTTCCTATTGTTGGGATTACCGCTATACCTCGGTAATTCTTAGGATCATTTTTTGAGCCTTTTTTGTGAATGGTTGATATATATGATGTTCTCCATTCGATCGGCGTTTCTTCCCCATTCAGGCATCGTTGAAACATATTCTTCAACATTCTTAAAAGTTTTTCGGGTCCATACCTTATGAATTCCGGGTGGATTCCTCCCGGTCCAGGGGATTTTTTATTTTTGTGTCTTTCACAGCTTGTTGCACTTCTTTTAGTTGGAGATCTATAGGAGTTAGATTATTTATTTGGTGTTGTTTTCCTAGAAAATTTTCACGTCTCTCTTCCAAAAGGTCTTTAAAGTGGTATACCCAGTCTTCATTTGTTATGCCCCCTAAGTTAGGTATTTGTTTTTTTGATGTTTTTACCGACTTTATGGTCTTCCAGGCTTCTGAGCTTCGGGTTCCTCCTAATTGTTGTTCTATGTACTCACATTTTTTCTCCCAATACTGATTCTTTTTCTTTAGGACTTCGTTTTTAACCTCCCTATTTGCTCTTTTATATTTTTGTCTCGTCGCATCATCGTTCTTTTGAAGGAGTTTCTGGTAGAGTTGTTTCTTTTCTTTAATTTGTTGTTCTATTTTATCATCCCACCAGTCAGGTTTGTTATTCATCCGTATTTTTACGACAGATTCGTCCGCAGCCTCAAGAATACAAGCTTTTATATGTTCGTACTCTTCTTCTATTGTTCGTTGAGTTTCGATTAGTTTTTGATCCAGTCTTCTAAGATATAAATATTTAGTACTTTCATGTTCAAAACTTTGTAAGTTATATTTTGTCGTTGTCAATCTATTCTCTTTTCTTGTATATAATTCGACAAATTCAAAACTATGAAAAACTATGTTTTTGTACAATTTTTTGATAATTAATAATTTACCGGCTTTTGACCATCAAATCCTCTACCATCAAATTTATTAGTAACGCCATCTCTTAGCAAATCGACCTGATCAACCGAAATACCTATTATAACAAAGATTTAAAATTGATTTGAAAGGTGGCTGAAGTGAATGTTTATAATAAGAACATTGTAGATAGATTAATTAGAAAACATAAATCTAGGAGGTTACTGAAAGAATATTCAACCTTTCAGATAGAACAGAACGAAAACAAATTCCTGGTACTAATGTGTGATGCCCAATTAACACGAGGGTTAGACAGAATTTTATAAATGGTGGACATTAAAGTAAGTGAAGTCCTCGGTAATCCAAAAGATACCGTAGACCACAATGAAGGTGCATTGTGCAAACTAAAAAATCCAATATTAACCAATAAAAACTTCAATTCTTCTATTGGAACCTTTGGTGTGAATCACTAAACTTGAAGAGATTTACCACTAAACACCAAATTACTTTTTTTTTAACTGCTCGACGCACGTTTCGCTAACCATGTTAGCATCATCAGGAGATGATATAATCTAATTCTAAAACTAAACTATGTACTATTTATATGAAAACCCCTACCTAACAATGCTTGTAAAAATCATAAACCGTGAAGTATACTAAGCCTTACATTAATAATTGAAAAAGTTATTTTTCTCGGTTCTCGGTTCATGGGTTCATTATTTTTCTCGGTTCATGATTTTCTTACATTTTTCTATTTGACTGTTTTCATATGCATCCAAAGCCCTATTATTATTAACACTTTTAATTAGTCTTAAAGTAATATCTATACTGTGGTCGTGTTCGATTGCATGTTGGGCAACACAAGATTTTTTAATTTATCCCATATCTAATGTGGGCAATATGTTCTTTATATTTTGTTAATATGGATCTTTTTGTTTGCCCAATATACCTTCGATCACAGTCTTGACAACTAATTTCGTAAATCCCCGACTTTTCATGTTGCTCTACTTTATCCTTTGGATTACCCAGAACTTCTCTTAATTTATTATATGGTTTGTACACAACCTTAATGTCCACTTTTTTCAAAAATTTGTCTAGCCCTCTTGTTAATTGGGCTAATAACATTTGTACAGTAAAAGAAGTATGCTTGAAATTCATGCGTACAATCTTTACAAGAAATTAACTAATGTAGAACATGAATGTTGGTGCAATTTTCAAAGGAATATGTTCACAGCAATAAATAGTAAATTTCTAAAAAAAAAATCTTTAAATAAAAAAAAATAAAAACTCAAAATTAAGCGGTCCAAAGAACATATCCCAGAAAAAAGCATCAATATAGTAGAAAATCTTTCAACTCAGAAGTTCGACAGTCCAGAACTAGATCTTTTAAATAAAAGCCTCAATTTTGCTTTGCCGGCATCCCGAAGTGCTTTGGAGGATATGGTAGCCGGTATTGAAACTGGTATTAAACACTTACCGGAGTCTTCTAAAGCTTCCACCAGAGTCATGTAAAAGCAAAATTACAAAAAATATTTCAAATAAAAGTCAAAAAATGCCAAATATTTCTAAGATTGTCAAGCGTCTACGAGAGAAGGGTTGTTTTTATTTAAAAGCTGATAAGGGAAATAAGGTTGTAGTAATGGACAAACCTGATTACTTTGAACACGTTGGAAAAAAAATTAATTCAAGACGGTCCTTATAAACGACTACCTTATCTAACAGTCTTATTTCTCCTTCTCTGAAAAGCAAACTACATGTTTCTAATCCAAAAGTGTTAAGATTGTATGCTCTACCAAAAATTCATAAACCAGGAAAATCAATGAGACCAATTGTATCAGTCATTGATTCTCCAACATACAACTTGGCAAAGTGGTTAACAAAGGAATTTGAAAATCTACCAAACCAGCTACCTTCCTGTTCTGTGATAAACTCAACCAAATTAGTAGAAAAAGTCATAGAAACATACATCTACAGGAAGGTGAGGTCTTTGTTTCCTTTGACGTTTCATCGTTGTTTCCGAGTGTTCCGATTCCACATACCTTGAAATACCTGAGGGAGTTACTCGAGCTAAAAGGTTTTAATAACGAGATTGTTCCTGAGTACATCTCCTCAACAAGATTATGTATGAAGCAAAATTGTTTTCAATGGGCAATCCTCTGTAATCGTTCTTAGCCAACTTATTTATCAGAAAATTTGAAACCAACGCAAAAGAGGAATTCAGTTACTTTCCGAAGGTATGGTCAAGATATGTGGATGACGTTTTTGCCATTTTCGACTCGAACAATGAAAATTTAGATGATTTCATTAAGAACTTAAAGAGTAAATCCCAGAATAAAATATTCACGCATGAACTCGAAAACAAATATAGTTTACCATTTCTGGATGTTTTAGTCAGTAGAAACAATAAAAATAGGTTAGATTTTGATATTTTCAGAAAAAAACACCACCATTTCGAGATACATTCCTAACGATTCAAATCATAGCTTCCAAAATAAGATGGCTAGTAGTAAATAGATGGCTATGGTAAATAGATTAATTAATTTTCCTTTAAATAAAGATAATTATAACAAAGAATTAAAATTAATTAGGGAGGTATCTGAAGTGAATGGTTATAATAAGAACATTGTATATCAATTAATTAGAAAACATATGTTCAGAAAATTATTGAAAGAATCTTCGAGTTTTCAAAAGGATCAGAACACAAAGAAATTCGTGGTAATACCATTTGATGTCCAATTAACAAGAGGGCTAGACAAAATTTTGAAAAAAGTGGACATTAAGGTTGTGTACAAACCATATAATAAATTAAGAGAAGTTCTGGGTAATCCAAAAGATAAAGTAGAGCAACATGAAAAGTCGGGGATTTACAAAATTAGTTGTGAAGACTGTGATCGAAGGTATATTGGGCAAACAAAAAGATTCATATTGGCAAGATATAAAGAACATATTGCCCACATTAGATATGGGAGAAATGAAAAATCTTGTGTTGCCCAACATGCAATCGAACACGACCATAGTATAGATATTAGTAATTTAAGACTAATTAAAATTGTTAATAATAATAGGGCTTTGGATGCATATAAAAGCGTTCTAATAGAAAAATGTAAGAAAATCATGAACCGAGATAAAGGGCCTATCCCGTTCAGTCAACGTTTTCAATTATTAATGTATGGCTAATAAACTTCACGGTTCATGATTTTTACACGCTTCGTTAGGTAGGGTTTTTCATATAAATAGTACATAGTTTAGTTTTAGTATTAGATTAAATCATCTCCTGATGATGCTAACATGGTTAGCGAAACGTGCGCCGAGAAGTTTAAAACAAAGTGATTTGGTGTTTAGTGGTAAATTTCTCCCTCCCACCTCCCTTCCAGAAAGAGAGAGAGGGAGGGAGTTTTGGGATTCAGATTTCATCGATCTCGGGATCATTTAGAGGAATTACAAAAGGTAGAGATAACACAGACTACGGTATCACAGATAAGTTATATCATAGGTGTAATTATCACAGATATTTGGACTGGTTTGTTTATGCTAAAATCACAGGTACTGAAGCAATTATTGCTTTGAATGACTAGATCTTGGTAGTTTATATCTTTCAGATAGGCGAATGTGTTAAAGATATTTGCGGAGCAATGATTTGAAGAAATTCATGAGAAAATCTGCAATGTCCAATCTTGAGATGCAACCATTTGACTGTAGTTTTTCTAACTATTAAACATTCTGTAGGAGATTGGAAAAATAACAGTTTAAGTACTCTTAGTTTTTTAGGATTAGTGGGATCCAATAGGGGATTGGGTATAATTTTTCGCGGAAGAGAGATGATCTTTCGAATGAAAATTGCGCATGTAAGGGAGACCGTGCTGAATTGCAATTTAAATCCTGAGGAGGTTCTATCGTGTACGAAGCTACAATCGACTCCTTGGTCCGACTTGAACCCATCTGTGTAAATTGATTGGCATGGAGAGTGAGATTGAACTAAGATCTTTATGTTGAATTTATACCATATATAAATCCAACATAAACATCCAACGATGTATCCTACGAATGCCACCATTGGTACTGGTAGATTCCTTATCATACCTTAGTAGGGAGAAGTCTACTTAGATGGGCTGTACTAGCCAAGGAAGAGAAGAAGTATTGCGAAATGGAAGAGGAGGATGATGAACATGAACGCAAAATCCCAATTTCAACCTTGAAATGTCCAGAGAAAATTCTTTAAAGTGAATTAGGTGATCTCTCTAAAAATATCTCCCACTCTAAAACTCTTTAGTACTTTTTTTTACGTGTACTTTATAAGTATCATTCTCCGCCTTACTTAAAGATGGCACAAACCTAAAAACATGACCTAATAAATGTAATATTTGACAAGTAGTATTCGTTAGATGGTGAAGTTTCTGATGCGTACGTTCAATTGTGTATACACGTCAACAAGGTTTGTCATTTTCTGGAAAATGGACAAAACTGAAGTGTTATAAGTCGAAGTGTTATAAAGTAAAGTTTAATCGGGTTTAAACCCGATCGACATACAAAAAGAGTTAGATGCCACTTTAAAGTACTCTTACAAGAGTGCTGGCAAAAATATTGTAAATGCTTTATTGGACAAAACCGAAGAAATCCAAAATGTTTGTTCAATAACAACCAAAGGGACTTCTTTCACTAGGAATGGGCTGGTAGATATGCAGTTTAATTTAATGACGCGAGTAATCGTGTGTTTTTTATCTGAAGAGAATGGTTTATTTTTTTATTTGGTGGTCTGAAAAATTAGTGCTGGTAATTTCAACTTTGGCATTCAATGACGATGATGTGTAAGTTCTCGTTTTTTAACAAAACAAACCAAATGTATGCTGAAACGTATGGAATAAATGGCTATGGATTCCGATTGATCAAAATAAACAAGACCAGGAGACCTGGCCAATATTAAGAAAATTATAATTACGTTTTGACCTATTTTCCGTGTATATATTATATTTTGGATACGTGTTTTTTGAAGAAACTTTTTGTTTGGACTCCATTCAACAAGAATTATTTGTTAAATTTAATTTTTTTTTATTTTTTGTTAAATTTTAAAACTTACAAATAAAATTTTTTAATTTTTTAATTTATTTTATAAATTAAAAAATGTATAAAATAAAAAAAGTCGCAGCCTTCCACCTAAATAATCGTAATGCCCGCCTATGACTCATAATCATGTCAGAAAGAATCATGCTAAAGCACAACCCCCACCCCAAATATCTGGGTGTCATCCAGGATTGCACACTTACCTTTAAGAAACACCTTTAGAACCCTTAGAGCTAGCACTTGGTTCTAGTATACTCCACACCAGAATAATGTGTCCCTGTCAAGGACTAATAGATGCCACACCAGACTCATTGGCACGCAGCTGAACAGGGCCATGCGAACTATATCTGGAACCATATGAACCACCCCACTTCAATAACTGCCCGTTCTAAGCAACATTGCACCGCTTCAAAGCAGACGTCTAGCGGCCCTAACGTCACAGTATAATAAATGTAATACCAATCACAATCTTCCTATCCATACCTACGCTGTTCCTCTTAAACACCAACCACAGAGATCCAGAGAGAACCAAACAACCAGAGAGAAGTCTAGACACCCATCCGCAGCAACCGCCAATTAACTGGTAAGCTTCCACTGCAATGAACATACACCTTCACTAGTATTAGTATTGTCCCATGACAGTTTAATTTATTTACAGATTTAATTTATTACAGATCGTTGTACTAATCTAAACTTAGGACATTTTCAACAACATCATACATTTTTTGAGTTAAATTCTGAAATTGCCTTAAGATTTTAAGACTTCTTCTCAAGTTACACTTAAAATTAATAAAATTACAATAGTTTAAATTAATTTTTATAAGGAAAAAAAACTTTTAATGCATATTCAGATGTTTTCTGTGTGGTTACCAATAAAAGCCTTCTTTTCCATTGATGCGTTAAAAATATATTTCGAATAAGAATTCCGAAAGTGGCAAATAATAATAGCTCTAACACGTGTATACGCAATCGGCGAAGCGTAAAAAAACTCGGGAGGCAGTCTTAAGGTTCCTGAAACGATTGCGGAATGGACCTGGGTCATTGTGGTTGAGCACAAGGGACTCGCATACAAGGAACAATGCTCCACTGATGATTCTTAGACGTTAGACCGACTCTAATAGAGCGGAGATGATTCGAATATAATGGCGATTGGATGGAAAAAACGTTGCCGTGGCGCTCGCACAATGGTTTTCGGCGTAATGCCCAGTTGATTTCTAACGGAAAATGTGAAAAGAATGAATATGTGTGTCAGATTATGTTGGGGGTTTCTTTAGTTTTTATTGTTGTATGAGCCATGCGACTGATTGAGGCAAACGATAGTGTGTTAGTTCAGTTATTTTGCAATTTACTTCACACATAAGGGAATGTCACACAATACACAATCTGCCCGACTGTAACTTCTGTCCACCATAGGTTCATAGGTATCAAGAGTATCATAAAGAAACGAAATATGAGTTCCGGACGAACAACAAATTGTTTATAGTAAGAACCAGAACTATACAGGATGTAAGAGAAAGTACATTCGTAAATTTATTTACATGTATGTTGTATAATCGATTAGTTCGGTAAATCAACAACAAGGTAATATTAATATTATTATTATTACATAAGGGCCCTGGTGGACCACGCGAAGTATAATTAGAGGCGCTTGTTGTTGTTAGCCTTCCTTTGCGCCCATACTAATTTCATTCTTTCGCTATGAGCTTTTTTCCTTTCATCAGACCAAGTTGTTCCAGTCTTCCTACATTTTTCTCTCTGGCCAACCTTCCAAACGTTAACCTTGTGTCTGAAACAGCCTCTATCCTGAATTTCACTTTGTGTAATATTTACTGATCTTAGGTCCTGTTTAATTGCAGCAATCCATTTAATTATTTCTACTTTAGCTCTACTCCTATTTTCATAAAATTCAACTATTTGTCTAGTTAGCCTACTCGGATTCATCCGTTTTATGTGTCCGTAAAACTTAAGTCTTCTTTTTCTCATATCGCTATGTATATCTGTGTATTGTTTGATTTCTTGGTTTTCTCGAAGTCGGTATGTTATGCTATTTATTTGTTTGGGGCCTAGGATTTTTCTTATGATTTTTCTTTCCTTCTTTTCAATGTCCTCGATGTCCTGCTTTCTATTCAAAATGAACGTTTCTGCAGCATATAGACATTCTGGCTTAATAACTGTATTGTAATGTCTCAGTTTTGTGTTTTTAGATAGGCTTTTTTTGTTGTAAATATTTTGTGTAAGTCTCAATGCCGTTTCCATTTTTTGACATCTACCCTTATTGGCCGCTTTTTCCAACCCATTTTCCATGATTATTTCACCCAAATATTTGAATTGAGAGACTCGTCTGATGTTACCATATTTTGTTTTTAGAAATGGTGTTCTTAGTTCTGTGCCGTTAATACATCTTGAGCTAAAATTGCTAGATCATCAGCAAATGCCAGACAATCAATTTTGATGTTGGTTTTCCCCAGTTTAATGGGCTGGTCAATATTAAGGGCCGACTTTTTTTCACGCCACTCCTGTGTTACTTTTTCTAGAACACAGTTAAATAAGAGTGGCGGGAGTCCATCCCCTTGTCTGACTCCAGTTTTAATTTCGAAGGGCTCTGAGATGTCACCCATGAATTTAACTTTTGACCTTGTGTTAGTTAACGTTACTTTAATAATTGCCAGCGTTTTCAGATCTAGTCCTTGTTCTTTCATAATTCGGAATAAAGATTCGCGGTCAATAGAATCATATGCTTTTTTGAAATCCACAAATGTACAGACGAGATTTTTATTGTACAGTTTTTGATGTCTTAGAATTAACTTAAGATTCAAGATCTATTCAGGGCAGGATCTGCCCGGCTTGATATTCACCAATGTTAGGTTCTAACTGTCCCTGTGCTCTGTCTAGTAGACATTGACATAGAATCTTGTAACAAACTGGGAGAAGAGATATCCATCTATAGTTGTTTACATCCGTTCTATCTCCTTTCTTATGTAGTGGATGGATTAGAGTATTTTTCCAATCTTCCGGAATCCGTTCGGTTCGCCAAACTTTTTATAGAATTTTGGTTATTTCCTTGATTGTACCTCGACCAGCGGATTTCAAAAGTTCAGCAGTGATTCCATCTTTACCAGAAGCTTTGTCATTTTTAAGCAGCTTGATTTGCCTAATTATTTCATCTTCATTCGGTGGTAATGAATCTGGGTTTGTTTGTTTAGGGTTTAGTGTTGCTAATTTGTTTAAGGGCTCAGGACAGTTTAGTATTTGTTCAAAATATTTAAAATATTAATATTATTATATTAAATTATTTATTCTTATCTCTGTACCTAGAGTAAGTACCTCTGTAAGGAGTAAACCTGATTCAGAATCACCGACTCGAGCGTGACGGTTCACTTACGTTGACTCCTCAGCAACGCGCCTACAAAAGTATTAAAAAATATTAATTGCTTATTGCTTAATGAATATGCTTACGAATACTTTAAACTCATCTTGGTATCAAATTCATAAACAGGGTCAATATTTTGCTTCGCGTTAGCGATATCGAAAAAAGTTATTCAGAATATTATTTTAACCGAACATACCGAGTTTCATAAAACAATTCGCATATTTCAATTTTTCATTATTTTGGTCTGTTTATCTTTTAATTTTGAGCAGTTTTAATTGGTGTGCAATGTAAAATAAAAACTTGACACAATGTACATTTGATAGTGACATGTATTCAAATATTTCAGTAAAATATATAACACTTAAAAAGGAAGAATTATTTTATTTTTATGGGAAAACAATTTTTGGTAATTGATTAAATTTAGGAAAAAGTATACAAAAATAATTTTCATAATACAAATAATTAACTATCAAATGTGATGTCTCTCAACTAGTCCTCCGTCTATTCGAATACATTTTTCGATTTCTGGGTCTTGTTTTGTAAACTTTATTTTTCATCATTCCCTAAAAATAAAAATCGAGGGTATAATATCAGGAGACCTCTAAGGCCACAGTTCAAAAGGACTGTTTCTTCCTATCCGGCGCATAAGAAATTTTTGATTCAATCATTGATGAACAATCCTTGAATTGTTGAAGGATGCACCATCTTGCTGCAAATACATATCCTATCGCACATTAACAGGAATATTTTCAATTGCATCCCAAAATTACGCATCAAAGAAGTTACCTAAACGCCCAGCATTCAATGATTCATTAAAAAAAAGGACCAATTATTCGGTTTCTTAAAATCCCACACCAAACATTCACTTTCTGGAAATATTGGCCTTTAGAGTTTATAATCCAGTCAGGGTTACCTCTGGTCCAGTATCTACAATTTTAAGATGATACAACCCCATTAGTGGTGAATGTAGCCTCATCAGTAAACATAATCGTCTTCAGGAAATGTCTGTCATTTAAAAAATTACCTTGGGCTCAACAACAATAGTCTTAACTAAACTTGAAGAGATTTACCACTAAACACCAAATCACTCTCGACGCACGTTTTGTTAACCATGTTAGCATTATCAGGAGATGATTTAATCTATAGATTAAATTTAGGATGCACGTTTAGGATGTCTCATGTTAAACTCTGCAGCAACTTCTCTGTCACTACGAGAAAAATCAGCCAACAACCCAGTTATTTCGATTTTTTCTCTTAAGGTCAATGACTTTTTAATTATGTGATCACTGACTAGAACTTAACACAATAAACTAAAGTTTAATCTGACTGACATTTAACACTAGTAATGTCTGAATGATTGTGGCGTGTTCATATATTTTTTCTCCTTTATTTGGGTTTTTCGCCACTGTCTAAAACTCAAAAAATATCAAAAATACCTGTTCTTATTTAAAGAATTGATTATTATTTAAAGTGATTCTTTCTTTAAATAAGAACAGGTATTTTTGATATTTTTTGAGTTTTAGACAGTGGCAAAAAACCCCAAATAAAGGAGAAAAAATATTTAACACTAGTGTCAATCAAACCAAATCAAATTAAATCAAATTAAAAAATAAACTTAATAATAAACGTAATAATTTTGGGTATAGACCAAAATAATGAAAAAAAATAAATATGCGAATTTTCTCATGAAACTCGGTGTAGCGGGTTAAAATAATATTTTGAACAACTTGTTTTAATAACGTTTTTTCGATATCTCTAATGCGAAACAAAATATGGAAAATTGACCCTGTTGGTAAATTCGTAGTAGGCTGAATTTAATGTTCAGATTTCAGTTGAGTATCTTAAAAAATGTGACCCATTAACCTCTATAACTGTGCAAAAAATTCAAATCTGTATTTCTTCAAATTGCAAAAATATAGGGGTGTATTCCTCTTAAATGCGATACACTGTATATACAGTGCTAGCCAAAAGTCCTCGCCCCCGCTTTTATCTTTTGAACGGTTATACTTAAAGTAATGAAATCTGGAATGTAAAAATGACTGCGCGTAAACTCCATTTCTAGTGATAACTGATGACGCCATCATCGTAGATGGCGTCACAGTGCCATTGTGACCAATAATTTTCAATGGGATTCTGTCACTTGCCATTGAAACCTCGCTTGAAAGGCATTTAAAAAACCTATTCAACCATACTAATTTTGTTTGGGTTCAAGGTAATTTTGATGCATAAAATAAATAAATACTAAAAGTTCAGTTTAGCATATAATTAACACAGATTCACAAGCCCGCCTCTGGACAATTGTCAAAAAAGTTGCCGTTTATGTAATTCTACAACTTATTTTACTTTTTTTACTTTTACATAGTTTCAATTTTTTAATATTTACTTGAAATCTTTTTCCACGTAGCGTTTGATTTTCTAAATATACACAATGGTTCGTACTTTAGAAGACAAGGTAGCAGCTATCTTAATGCTTGGTGAATGCGGAAAGAATTTTCATGCTGCGGAGGGCCTTTTTAATGAGGGGTATCCCGATCGCCCTTTATCAAAGACTTATTTGAGGGAACTTCTTCATAAATTTGAAACAACAGGTAGAGCTAAAGATCGAAAACGATCTGGCGGACCAAAAATTTCTAATAACAAACACTACTTATTCTACAACCCAAGTTGCATCTACCTCTGAATTCAGTCAACCGACGATGCACCGGGTGTTGAAAAAAATATAAATGTCACCCTTATAAATTAAAAATGGTGTGTCAACATTCAGATAACGACCTCGACCGAAGACTGCAATTCTGCGAAAATGCGACCACTAAAATTGATCAAGCAATCAAGCGCTAGATTATTTAAAAACAATTTGTTTTAGTGACGACAGAACTTCCTACCTCAATGGAAATGTGAACACTCAAAATGTATGGTACTGGAGTGACACAAATCCTAACGTTTTTAGTGAGAAACATACACAGTTTCCAGAAAAAGTAAATGTCTGGGCAGGTATTCTGGGAAACCACATAGTTGGGCTTATATTTTTATGTGTCAACTTAACCGGTAAAGCGTACCTGGAGATGTTAGAAACCGCGATTGAGCCGCTAATTCTCGAAATTCTGGAAAACAGTCCAGATAAATTTGGTAACTTTGAAATCACGTTCCAACAAGACGGAGCTCCTCCACACTAAGAGTAAGCAGCTGCAGTAAGACATTATTTGGATCATGGTAGATCGATTGGACGACGAGGTCCGATAGAATGGCCGGCTCGGTCACCGGATCTTACACCTTTGGATTTTTTTCTGTGGAGGGAATCTTAAATCTAAAGTATAGGCTACAACACGTTTTAAAACAACGAATTGTTGAAGAGTCTAGAGTAATTTCCGCTGAAACATGGAGGGGAATTTTGGCTAGCACTATATATATATATATATATATATATATATATATATATATATATATATATATATATATATATATATATATATATATATATATATATATAGATATATATATATATATATATATATATATATATATATATATATATATATATATATATATATATATATATATATACGGATTTTGTATATATATATATATATATATATATATATATATATATATATATATATATATATATATACAAAAGAAGAAAGCATACAAAAGAAAAAAATACATCAACAAATATTTCAACTAGGGGAAATTATTTTTGAGACGATAGGACGGCTCAAATATTCGAGTAATATAATACTAAACGCAAATGATTAACAAAACATTATTAACTTGATGAGTATTATCATTATACTCAAGATATATCTCTAAATTCTTAAAAAAAAAAAAATCTTTTAATCCTTCTTACAGTCAAGGTACCAAAACTACACATTAAAAACCAAAATATAGCTTCGATTATAAGCTTGTTCAACCCCTTTTTGCAACCTTAAACAGCCCATAAAATATTCAGAGAAAAAAAACTTCAAACCATCATGCCACCGAACGCTCGTTAAACGTTTCTTTTTTCTCATCGTATGAAATATTCAGCGACTACCTGGTTGCATGCCATCTCGATTTAACTACGTTTATTAATAAAAGCTGAATAAATTGTCTCGAGCAGTCATTAAACATCGTCTTTTACTTCTGGAGGGAAAACGCTGGTTGATGTGTCCGTATCGGTCACGCGAACATACATACTTTTCTCTACGAGGGATACTCTAAAAATTTTGAAATAAGTCAAATAGAGTGAGAAGATTTGTTGCATCTTGAACGTCTTGTAAAGCTTAGAACCTCTTCTATCTTAGACCTATCTAATCAGTGGGATGGACCAGTTGCAATTATCAGTTAGTTTAGCCGAAATCCTAACAAAAAAGAATAAAGAATTCAGACAAGAAACACCTAAAATTATTTTCAATAAATGCTTCCATAGAAGTGTGGTCCCTAGAGAGTGGAAGAAAGTATGTAATTATATTGCAGTTGAAACAAAAGAATCTGGAGTAATATCAGAAATGAGCAACTTAAAGAAAAATAAATTACCAAGCACCTAGACAATGAATATGATTTTTTTTTTGGGTATTTTACTTTTAAACTCAAAAATATCTGTTCCTATATAAATAAAAGAATCCAGGGGTAAAAAACAAAACGGAGACAAATTTCTCAGTGATTCTTTTTCTGTAATAAATTTGCCTAAACGAACAAAAATTTAAAAAAATACAAAATTTTCTTAATTAAATACAAACTTTTAACGCTAACGATTCGGGAAGTCTTCTCTTCCCGTTTTCAAAACGAATCTAAATATAATTTATATTAATTTCTATGTAATACTCCAAAAAATAGAAAGTAATTATAATTTGTGTATGTCAATGATACATTGACAATAATATTTTTTACTGAGAGTGACATACTACCAAAAAAATTATATTGATGAGTTTTGCTGTGTGATTATTGTGTATTGAAATAATGAAACGTTTTTAATTGTATTCTTTAGAATCGGAAACTATATTGAATTTAAATCTACCGAAAGCATAGTAATACAGTTATTTTTATTTAAATTAATTAAAGCGGTTTTCTTTTAATCTTCTGTGTTTAGTCACAGATTCTTTTAATACGGTTTTGGAATTATTCCAATTGATTTTATGTCCCGATTCCCATACCTGTTGGCAAATTCTAGATTTATTAAAATCGCCCTTTCTAAGAAGGTTTTTATATTCTTTTATTCCAACATCTAATGGTCTAGATGTCTCGCCTATGTAAAATTTGCCACATTCGCAGGGAATTTTATGAGCTACATTTTTGGTATTCTATTGTGTATTGTTTGGTTTGGTTTTTATCAATATAGATCTAAGAGTATTTTTTGTTTTAAATGTCGTTCTTATGTTGTATTTATTTCCTACTATTTTCTTGTGTCAGAAATACCGCGGATGTAAGGAATTGTGAGGTTTGGTATCAAAAGTTTAAAAAGATTTTTCTATAAAGTGTTTTGTATCTTTGTAGGTATAAACAAGTTTTGCTCTGTCATATAAACTTTTAATTACTCCTATTTTAACTGATTTTGAGCGATTAGAAAAGAAATTGAGATACCTATCTGTGTTTGTAGATTTTTTTGTAAACTGTAGTTTTGTAATGTGTAGTTGTGTTTTATTATTAAAGTGTCGAGAAATTTCAATTTATTCTCCCCGTCCATCTCTAAAGTAAACTTAATTGTAGGCTCTCGAGAATTTAGATCTTGTAAAAAAATATTTAGATCATCAATGCTATGTTGCCATATAACAAAAATATTATCAACATATCTAAGCCATGTTATTGGCTTTTTAAGAGATTGTCCGGCGTTTTTTCATTAAATTAGAAATTTTTAACTCTTTGGAACATTAATCTTCTGGTGCTATTGAAGCCGCCGTTATAAGCACATTGTTGGCGATTTCTTGCTATTGGTCTGTAATTTCCATCTTCTCCGGGTCTTGTAACACAGCAAAGCGATCCGACAAAACAATTTCAAAATCTCTGCCCCTCTCCAGCAGCTTCCCAAAATCCATTTTGCCCCTTTTTGATCTTATCATTATTTCGCGCTTTCGCCAGTTTATCCTAATATTTGCTCGTACCATTCAGTAGTCATTTTCCATATTAAAATGGTTAAGGACAGTACAATTGCAAAATATTGCTTTATCGTTTGACATTATGTAATCAATTTCACTTATGAGTCCAGATAGACTTTTCAATGTCCATTTTATGTTGATCTTTTTCTTGTAAAACGAATTTATAATATAGAGTTCTTGTCTTTCAGCAAAGTCAACCAACCGGTCACCTCTATTGTCACCGCTCACCGTTTCCATATGGGCCAGTTGCATTTTCACCAGTTCTTGCTTCTCCGATTCTGGCATTAAAGTCGCCCATCAGGATTTTATACGCACACTTCTCTTTGTTCAAAAGATGGGCCACATTATCATAAAATTCCTCAATTTCCTCATCTCTATGGCTTATAGTTGGTGCATAAGCTTGGACAATTTAAAGCTTAAACTTTTTATTCAGCTGAATGACGCATTGGGCGAATCTGTAGGATATACAGTCACATTTGACTACACTGTCTTTCAGCTTTCGATTGATGAGGAATCCAATTCCACCACATCGTCCATTCTCCGTACCTCGGGTGTAGAGTACGTAACCAGTTGGTTCTAATTTGATTAATTCTTCGCCCCTTCTTCGTATTTCTTAGAGCCCAATAATATCCCAATGATGTTGTCAAATTCGTTTAACAGTTCTTGCAGTCGCGTCTCCGTTTTCATTGTCCGTATATTAAGCGTAACAATGTTAAAATTCCATTGACAGTCTGATCCAACCCGATGAACCTTAGCACCCTATGCCTTGGGGCAGATATTCCCGCTGCCGTAGGTAGTTGCCCCTTGGCCTCCGGGGAATAAGGGCCGTGTTTTAAATTGTGCTATCATGTTGAAAGCATGGACCGTAATCTACCACGCTTATCAAATGTGGGTTGGCAGATTGTGGATCATGTTAGTCTGAGGCCTCTGCCTCATGTTATATATATATATATATATATATATATATATATATATATATATATATATATATATATAGAGAGAGAGAGAGAGAGAGAGAGAGAGAGAGAGAGAGAGAGAGAGAGAGAGAGAGCTATATATAGAGCTTCCTAAAACTTCAACTCTTCGTCCACATCGCAGGAAGCGGACAACGGCTGAACCCGAAAGTTTATTTCGGGAACAGACGGCTAACAGGGTTCTGGCAAAAAAACCAGGTCGCGTCTGCAGTGGCAACCACCGGCACCCTGGTCGGTGTCTATTCACCCAGAGGGTGCGGCTATAGACCACGCTCCAGGAACTAACAATCCCTGGTTCAAAACTCCCAGTGGAAACACTGGACCAATAAGCTCACAAGGAATCATGACTCGTGCAAGTAATATCAAGAATGCCCCAGGTGGTAACCAATCCACCCGTCGACAGACGATAACCGGGTGCTCGGATACTGGGGAACCTGGACATTCACGATTTCAAAAAAAGGCGGAGCGTTCCGGCAAATTTGCACATAAAACCCCTACATATATTGGCACCTTAAACATCAACACGCTAATCAACCAGGAAAACTTCACAACCTAACCTCAGAACTTAACAAACAAAAGATACTTGTGCTTGCCCTACAAGAAACATGCATCACAGATGAGGACACGGTAGACTACTGGAACTATCGCATATTCAAAAGCAAGACAGACAAACGAGTCGCCAGGGGTGCTCCGCTTCTGGGCATGGCCTTTGTGGTACACAAAGGGATAGTTAACTCTATTAAGGAAATTACTCCCATAAACAATAGACTGATAAAAATGCGCATACAGTGCGCCAATAAAAAATACACCATGATCAACGTACATGCCACCACAAACGGGGACAACAAGAAAGACCCCAAGTCTACAGAGAAATTCTGGGCAACACTAGAAAAGATAATGGCAAAGGTCCCAAAGGATAACGTTAAAATTTTACTGGGCGACTTTAACGCACAAATCGGTAGGGAAAAAATCCATCAGAAAACCGTAGACAAATTCCCCGGTCACAAATTCACCAACAAGAACGGCATAAGACTCATCGAACTATGCCAACAGAATAATCTGAAGATCATGTCAACATCCCTCAGAAAATCTCCACGAAAACAGAAGACATGGAGATCGTCTATACAACAGATTGGTGAATTCCAGATAGACCACGTTGCGACCTCATACCCACAACAAAGAGAGATCCATGATGTTCAAGTCCGCAGGGCGCAAACATCGACTCAGACCACTACCTAACACGAATCAAAGTAAAATTCACCTCAAGGAGAATTCATCAGAAGAAGGCATACCTAGAGAAATTCGACACGAAAAGGATCAAGGAATCCAACATAACAGACGAATAGGAAAAAAAAACAGGCAGATACATAGGAAAAATTCCACAAAAAAAATTACACAAAAAGCACAGGAACAGATCCCATTGAAAAAGAACATAAAACACCCGTGGTGGGACTCGGAATGCGAAAATGCATTGCAGCGACGCAAACGAGCATTTCAGGAGTACAACAGTAAAAAATCACCAGAAAGCCAACAGCTTTTTAACGAGACTAGAAAACAAACCGCCAAAGTTATTAGACAAACTAAGAGGAAGTATATGAAGAAACAACTAGGCTCTATAGAGAAGAATTTCCGCAATTATAACACGAGAGACTTTTATAGGACTTTTGCAAAAGAAATCCGTGGGTACACACCACAAAATATTTGCTTTAGAAAGCCGGATGGGAGATTAGCGCTAAATAATCAGGAGAATTGGCAGGAGCTGGCACACTACTTCTCTGATCTCCTCAATTGCCCCGAACGCGGCCGAAGATTCCCCAAGGAAAATTGTATCTATACCTACTCAGAATCACCACCACCAACACAGGAAAAGATTCACAGGCACATACAAAAACTGAAGAATAACAGAACATCCGGTGAAGATGGTATGACCGTGGAACTATTGAAAAACCTCGACCCAAAATCACTGCGGGAACTAACGCAATTTATCACGAACATCTGGCAAACAGAAAAATTACCAGATGAATGGAAATGTGCTTTTATACACCCGCTGCACAAGAAAGGAGACAGAACAGATGTGAACAACTACAGAGGAATCTCCTTACTACTAGTCACTTAGAAAATATTCTCAGCATGCCTTCTCCACAGAACACAGGAACAACTAGAACACAAAATTGGCGAGTTCCAGGCAGGCTTTCGCCCTGGTCGCTCATGCACTGAACAAATCTTTAACTTAAAAACAATACTGAAATACAAAGCTATCAGGAACATCCCAATAAGCTGCACGTTCGTTGACTTCAAGAAAGCATACGACTGCATTGACCGAAAAGCTCTGTTCAATATTCTAAAAGAACAAGGACTGGACCCCAAAACACTACGATTGATCAAGCAGACACTGACCGACACAATCTCTAAAGTGAAATTTATGGGAGAAATTTCCGAACCCTTCCTGATTAAAACCGGAGTACGCCAAGGAGATGGGTTATCTCCACTCCTCTTCAACCTGGTCCTGGACAAAGTCATAAAGGAATGGGAAAAGGAACTAAAAAATCAAGGACACTGGAAACCAATACGACTTGGACGAACCAAAAACAACATAGAAATATCATGCCTAGCCTTCGTAGACGATCTAGCTATACTCGCAGACAATGAAAAAAGGGCAACCAAACAGAACGAAGTCCTCAAGGAATGTGCAGAGAAAGTTGGTCTACAAATATCCTTTCAAAAAACCGAATTCTTCTGTTCAAAATTAAATCTCCAAAATTTGAACACCAAATACGGCAAAATAAATAGGGTCACTAACTTCAAATACCTAGGCGAGATCCTCGAACCCATAGGAGGAGAGAAGATTGCACAGAAAACTCGATTGCAGAAGATGAAGAGGGCATAGAGCAAGACACACAATATCTACAATAAGAAATACCTATCCCCACACGCAAAAATAAGACACTACAACACAGAAGTCAAACCAGAGGTACTATATGCAAGCGAGACACTTACACTCCATACAAAAAGCGGCATAGAAAACATACTAAAAGAAGAACGCAAAATTATGAGGAAAATTCTCGGCCCAAATCTGACAGAGCTTCCTCTGTCAGATTTGGGCCGATACAGATACAGACTACATTCTAGAAAGACGACAGAGAGAATGTCCAACGTAGCGGCGGACATAAGAAAAAGTAGGTTGAAATTCTATGGACATATCAGTAGACTCCCACCGACACGACTCACCAACAAAATTCTTATGAACATACAAGGAGTCAAGTCAACAGTACCATGGATCAAGTCAGAGCTGATCTGGGAAAGGCACAAATGGGTCCGACAGAGATTGAGGATAGAAGAATGTACAGACACAAAATACATATGGGAAACATTGCATCAGAGAGCGAAGTTTCGAGGAAATCGGGAACAAAATGGTGGAAGAGAGAAAGAGAATCCACGGTGAAAGAATGAGAGAGATGTGGAGGATCAAAAAGAACGCTCGAAAATGAGTCAGAATGCTTTGCCTGATCCAACCGGGTCTATACGCATCTAATAATAATAATAATAATAATAATATATAAACACGCCACAACCATTTAGATAATACTGAATATGAATGCATACCAGGTAATCGAGCTGACTAACTGGTATACCTGAGCTGATTTTTTGAATAGGATATAGTATATACAAACTCACGATATAAACACTTATATATAAAACAACAAGCAAATTAGATGCCTTGAAACTATTTATTTTATGTGAAATAACATTCAATGGCTTTAATGTTGAGACAATTGGGCTAGAGACGATCAACAAAAAGCAGAAATATTTGCCAGCTACTTAGAACAAATTTTTTAACCAAATGCAAAACCTTTTCGAAGATAATATACCCCCTGGATAGATAAGAGAGGAATTTACTTTAAACCTCGTAACCCCAGATGAGGTAACTAAGGAAATCAATACTAACAGTAATTAGCATTTTGTCCACTTTGTCATAACGTTTTTTATCATTAACTTTTTCATAACATTTTCATAACATTCCATTTCTTTTTAAACAACCAACAAACCGACCTGTTTTTCTCCGCGCAATCTTATTAAATAATACATCTCCAGAGTGTTTCCGGTAATTCGAAAAATATTTTCAATTACGCGAAAGCATGAATATAACGGTTTATGTACGTAAGTACTCGACACCTTTCCGATTTTGTTTACTCAAAACGATAAAAGCATTTTTCAGCGATGCGAACGACGAGTTATTTATGGGGGGTAAATAACATCTAACGGATGGCAGAATTGTCAAAACTAAACGGGGAGAATGGGTGGACAAATATGAATCGGGCGACACGTTCGTGGAAACACGAATATCCACTCGGGAATTATGTCGACACAGTTTTCAGTAATGCCTTCCAATTTAAACTAAATCGATGTGGAGTGGAGTGAATATCTACGAATACGAGAAACTGCAATTGATTTTACTTATAACAACTAAAGAAAAATTGATTTTATCTTGACACAATTATACGAGGGTCATTCGAAAAGTATCACCAAATGGATATGATGTTTGTAAAGTATGATTTGTTAGATGGCGTCAAATGTTGACCCATGAACACTTACCAAGAGTGCTTAGACTTTGATCTCCTTCATTTTCTGTTACCCTCTATTCGCCCCCTCCATAATTTTCCTTGGTTTTCGGGCATTCTGGCCACGTGTCCGCCCTTCTGAATCCCTGAATGCTCACATGAGTAGTATGTAGTATATATTGTAAACTATATAGTCCACAATATCGAGATCTTTGTATAATTGATTTAGTTCAAAGTTATACAGGGTGTTAATGAAATACTCTGCCAAACTTTTTTGGCAAATTCTACGTGACAAAATAACCCAAAAATTTGATACGAACATACGACCGGAAATCGTTCATATTCGAGATACAGGGGTTGAAGATTTCATTTCTCCTTCATTTTTTGTTACCCCCTATTCGCTCCCCCCATGATATTCCTTGATTTTCGGGCATTCTGGCCACGTGTCCTGCCCATCTGAATCCTTGAACACTCATATGAGTAGTATGTAGTATATTTTGTAAACTATATAGTCTACAATATCGAGATCTTTGTATAATTGATTTAGTTCAAAGTTATACAGGGTGTTAATGAAATACTCTGCCAGACTTTTTTGGCCAATTCTACGTCACAAAAATGTGATACGAACATGCGACCAGAAATCGTTCATCATCGTCAGCCTTCCGGGTGCTATAATCTGAGAGAATAACAAGTCCTACAAGCAGTGACGAAGTTATAGGATTTTGCTATTAATTAATTTAAAAAATAATTAGTACGGTCCTGTTCAAGATTAAACTTTAATACATTTTTCAATACAGAATATTATTCTGTACAAAAACTGTATCTTGATATTTTTTCGTATATACCTCGGTTTCATAGCAAACTTGACTTTTCACTTACGGGGACCCTTGAGGAAAAGGGGGACTTAATGGAAAATAATGAACAACGATAATAACACTTTCTAGGTATATTACAATACCTAAGAAGCATACAAAAACATATTTATAATAAAAAAATTATAATTATTTATATGGCCCTGAAGATGATACTCTCAAAAAATGAACCTGGGTGGCGAGTGTGGTTTTGACTCTTTCACTTATCTGACAAAGATATTAAAAAAAATTATAAATCTATATGAGTGTAGCTATCGCCGAAACAAGAAAAAAAAATTAGACACAATGGCGCGTACTTGGAATTTGAATGCAGAAAATAGATTATTTTTCATGAGTTTTTTTGCGAAAAAAATACCTCTCTGAAGGATTGTTTTTTTTTTTCAAATTTCATACACAGAAGTTTGCATAAACGACAATAAATAAAATTATAATATCATACTCCCCACGTCAACATTGATGGAGGTGGATGATCTCTTTTAGTTATTTACAACTAAAAAAATTCTTAAAGCTTTTCTGTATTAAAGCAAATATTTCTAATTGACGGGTTATTTATTATTTAAAAACTAAAATATTTATCAACCTCTATGCAAGTCCTACACGCATTAGTTCTAAAATTTTAGACGTATTTCGAATTTTTTTCAAAAGCTTGCTCAATTATTCTCCTCAACGTCGCTATATCTTCTATTTCAATGTTGTAGACTAATGATTTAATGAATCCCCAAAGAAAATAGTCAGGTTGATATTACAGTCTGGCGGTCGGGCTGGCCAAGGCACCGGACCCCCTCTTCCAATTCACCGATTAGGAAATTTTTCATCCAATATGTCTCGGGCTCGTCGACTAAAATGTGCCGGAGCACCGTGTAAACCATAATCTATTTCTATCATTTAATATGACATCTTCGAGCAATTCAGGCAGATCCTCGCGGGGAAATCTCTAATACACCGACCCCGTTAGTGCTGCTGATAAAAAAAAATGGTCCGATCAATCAGCTGCCAATTATTCCAGCGTAAACATTGACGGCAAACTTGTATTGGTGTCGAGTTTGAATAATTTTATGAGGATTCTCTTCTGCCCAAAAGCGATTGTTATGAAAATGCATTATTCCCTCTCTTGTGGGATCAATTGCATGTTAAAGAATCCAATGACAAAATGTCGTAATCGTGTCGTGTCGAATATCGTAAGAGTACAAGTGGTGTTCCTTTAAAACAGTTTACACAGTGACATGAGAAAAGTCCATATTCACTGCAATCATCCTTGTACTTGTATTTGGATTTTCGGTAATTACGTTTAAGACCTGTTCTTTTGTATCTGGCGTTCTAATATCTCTATTTCAGCCTCTATTTTGTGCTTGCACTTTAAAATTACCTTGTTTCGTTAAACGCCGATGAACATCGGGAAACATATTTCTACTAGGACATACGCGTAGTGAAAATACTGCCCTGTACAAAAGTCTTGCTCTTCTGACATTACAATTCGTCATTCCGTAATAGAGATGAATATCGGCTAATTCTGATTTGCCAATCTGTCAATCTGAAGTTTAAGTAAATTATTTATCTTTATACATAGGTTGGTTCCATTGTATTAGCTATTTTATTATGACAAGTTCGCCATGAAACCGAGGCATATATGAAAAAATGTCAAGATATACTTTTTTAGAGAATTATATTCTGTGTTGAAAAATGTATTTATGTTCAATATTGAACAGTAGTAACATTATTTAGTAGCACGATCCTATAACTGGCTCCACTGATATTTCCTCAAATTATGGCAACCGGAAGGTTACAATACCTTTCTTTATACGGAAGATATATTTAAAACAAAATTGATATCTTCAACCCCCTGTATCTCGGACACGGAGGATTTCCGGACCCGCGGACAACGCGAGCTCTTACACATCGGACCGAACAACTCAATATGTGACCGGTCAAAACATCAAATTGATGGATCACCCGACGCATAGTCCAGATTTGGCACCCATTGATTTATTTTTGTTCCCGTCCGTGAAAAATAAACTACCTAGTCAGCGATTTTCGACGGCAGAAAAAGTGTTTAATGCGTTCAAAATGCATATTTTAGAGATACTTCAATCACAATGGAAAAAGTGCTATGCAAATTAGTTCAAACGTATATTTTGAAAAACAATAAAACATAAAAATAAAATTTTCAATGATAAATATTGGTTTTTAATTATTATTCCAGATACATAACTAGCGGTCCTCGTATTATGCAGGGCTTCAGTTTTTCCAGCGATAGCGATAATTATTTACCAAAATCATTGACCAAACACAAAAAGCTAAAACATAAATTTATTTTATTCTTGATATATTCGTTGTCTTAATACAAACGAAACCCCAGTAACCGAAAACAATCTGGAACGATGGTAAGCCAAGCCGAATGCGGTACGAGAAAAGCCCAGAAGGGTGAGAGCGGGTAAACAGAAGATCTTGTAGTTCCTCCTCGGTTTTTATCGGAATTAAGGCCTTAATCTTAAATATGCATCGGGCAACGGAGGAAATCGAAAAGTCTCGTTTGATCTTATGGAAATTAAGCGGAGGAAATATGTTAAACGGAGCAATGGCGGCTTACGCGACGATTTAGATAGCACTTGAGCGCTATTAAAGGGTCTTTCGAATTAGTTGAGACTGTGTAGGGTTTCGGGGGAAATTCACGTGTCCCGGATCGGGAATAGAACGATAAGACTATCAATATGTGTAAGATAAATGTTAATTAGTTTCAAATTTAAGTTTTATTCGAGGAAATTAAATGTTAATTCGTATTAAATAACCTGATTTTTTAGTAAAATTTTGTATTAACAGAGTAATTTTTTTAAAGCCTGATATAGGCTAATTTTTTTATTTGAAGTGATACACTAGTACTTCCAAATGCAAAGTTGTAGGAAGTAACTTGACTAAGAAAAAATTACAAACACTGCTTTCCAGTGTTCTTCAGATTTCTTCAGTAGCTACTAAAACAATATTTCTTTTAATGACAACACTATATTTTTTAACACAATTTGACAAATCTTAAAATACTAAATAAAAAATGTTGTTACATTTCTTTATTGAAGTAATCGTTTTAGAGCAATTAGTATAAAGAACTAAAATAATCTGCACTAGACAGAAATTAAAATAAGCTAACAAAAATTGTGTTTCAATTTTTCTATTGGAACCTTTGGTGTAAAACACCAAACTTGAAGAGATTTACCACTAAACACCAAATCACTTTTTTTGAACTGCTCGACTCACGTTTCGCTAACCATGTTAGGTTTGGTCTAATTCTAAAACTAAACTATGTTCTATTATGTTATGTATGTATGTTAGTTTTAGAATTAGATTAAATCATCTCCTGATGATGCTAAAATGGTTAGCGAAACGTGGGTCGAGCAGTTCAAAAAAAAGAGTTTTGGTGTTTAGTGATAAATCTCTTCAAGTTTAGTAAAAATTGTGTTGTTTGAAAGGAGCTATCATTGGGTTATTTGAAACCTGTTGTATTTGAATGTAAATATAAATAACTTTTAATATAGTTGCTAAGATGAATCAGTTATTTAAACACAAAGAGAAAGTTGAATTAATTTTTCTTCATGTTGGTGGCTTAAGTCTACGCGATGCGTGGGCTGAATTTCACGCAAGACATCCCGATAAGACTCTTCCAAATCCAGAGTTTTTAAGAAATTACCGAAGAAAATATTCTACTTTCTAATGTTTAAAATCCTCACAAGTCAGCGCACAAAATTGCCCCAGAGGTAAGTTGTTCTCAGTCAAAGGCGTGGACCATTTTACAGGGCAACAATTATCATCCACACAAAATGAGAAGCGTACAACAATTGCTTAATGATCATTGTGAGAGAAGATTGGAATTTTTGGACTGGCTTTTGGACTAGAAACGTTACCGTAAACTGTGGTTGCATAGGCAGATTTTTAATGTTTTTCAAACGTTTTGAAACAATTATTAATAAATATACTTTTTATTTAATGTTCACATACCACTTGCGACTCTTTTGATTCAGTCATTCTAACAAAAAATTAATCATCATCTTCACAAAATGTTCATATAAAATATGGATCTTTACTCTTTTTATGACAGATACCACAAACCCATTTCTTTCATGTGATACACTGTAACTAGTCTACTCCATTATATGTGCTCCATTTCGTTTTACAAATAGAAAATAGATAATAGAATTTGTTCTTCTTTGATTGATAAGGTTTAGGCTGAGATTCAACTGACTGCTTCGTCGGTTTTTCGTCAGACAGTTACATCGCTTAAACTGGTTTAATTTTTTTACCACGCTTACGACTTCGTTCATTCGTTCCACCCCGATTTTCTCGTTAGAGATCAACGAGAGATGAATTCAAAACACGTGCGTGGGACGAGAAAATGTTTACTGTATTAGTTAGTCCATTTTCTTCAATGACTTTACAAAAATCAGGAAGTTTTTTTTAGAACTTCATCTGGCGAGAACGGGTGAAGGCCTGTTGCTCTGAAACCTGAAATCAAATTCTCCTTTGACTTGTTCTTTAAGTCAGACCATAAACGATGAAGAAGTCAGAAGTCAGGAAAATATTCTTTTAGACGTGACTCTTTGCGCCACGTATCTAGAATTTTACTTTTTCTTCATCGGTGCAAAAAATTACACATCCAGTGGTTGCATTAAATGTGTAGCACTGGGTGGCAATGGAGATATATATATATATATATATATATATATATATATATATATATATATATATATATATATATATATATATATATATATATATGTATATATATATATATATATATATATATATATATATATATATATATATATATATATATATATATATAAATATTCTTGGTGTGTATGCTCCTAATAACGATGCTACAGCTCAGGTTAAAGATATGTTTGAAGATACCCTCAGAGATATAATCGATCAAATTCCACGCAGTCATGAAGTCATCATAGGAGGAGACCTAAATGGTCGGGTCGGAAAACAGAGACATAGTAGAGTAGTAGGCAGACACGGGGAAGAAACCATAAATGACAATGGTGAAAGATTAGTGAATCTTTGTGAGCAGTTCGATTTGAGAATAACTAACACCTTTTACGCTCACAAAGATATACATAAATACACTTGGTACCAACAGACAAGAGGACTAAAATCGATTATTGACTATCTCATTGCCCGACAAAACTCCCAAATCAAGATACAAGACGTTAGGGTAAAGAGAGGTGCCGAGTGTGGATCTGATCACCGCTTACTGGTGGCAAAGATACACATTCCCTTTTTAACATCTTTTCAATCGACCACCAGCAGTCTCACTGAGAATAGATTGACAACGACAAAATATAACTTACAAAGTTTTGAACATGAAAGTACTAAATATTTATATCTTAGAAGACTGGATCAAAAACTAATCGAAACTCAACGAACAATAGAAGAAGAGTACGAACATATAAAAGCTTGTATTCTTGAGGCTGCGGACGAATCTGTCGGAAAAATACGGATGAATAACAAACCTAACTGGTGGGATGATAAAATAGAACAACAAATTAAAGAAAAGAAACAACTCTACCAGAAACTCCTTCAAAAGAACGATGATGCGACGAGACAAAAATACAAAAGAGCAAATAGGGAGGTTAAAAACGAAGTCCTAAAGAGAAAGAATCAGTCTTGGGAGAAAAAATGTGAGTACATAGAACAACAATTAGGAGGAACCCGAAGCTCAGAAGCCTGGAAGACCATAAAGTCGGTAAAAACATCAAAAAAACAAATACCTAACTTAGGGGGCATAACAAATAATGACTGGGTACACCACTTTAATGACCTTTTGGAAGAGAGACGTGAAAATTTTCTAGGAAAACAACACCAAATAAATAATCTAACTCCTATAGATCTCCAACTAAAAGAAGTGCAACAAGCTGTGAAAGACACAAAAATAAAAAAATCCCCTGGACCTGGAGGGATCCACCCGGAATTCATAATGTATGGACCCGAAAAACTTTTAAGAATGTTGAAGAATATGTTTCAACGATGCCTGAATGGGAAAGAAACGCCGATCGAATGGAGAACATCATATATATCAACCATTCACAAAAAAGGCTCAAAAAATGATCCTAAGAATTACCGAGGTATAGCGGTAATCCCAACAATAGGAAGAATATATTCCCGAATCCTTAGAAATGAAATAGAAGAAGACATCAAGGATAAACAAGCGGAAGAACAAGCCGGTTTCCGGGCAGGGAGATCCACCACAGACAACCTTTTCACTCAAAAAATAGCCCTAGAAAAACTAACCCAGCAAAACAGGGAGACGCATATAGCTTTCATAGACCTAGAAAAAGCTTATGACAGTGTACCAGTATCGAAATTATGGGAAGCAATGGAAACTCTCAAGATTAGACCAACATTGATTCGGGCCGTCCAACTTTACTATGAACAGAATTCTGCGGTTATTAAAATTGGAACATCACTATCTGAATCATTCAATACAACAAAGGGGCTAAGACAAGGATGTTGTCTATCTCCCACCTTATTCAAACTATACGTAGACCAATCCATGAAAGGCTGGGCACGGAAGTGTTGGAACATGGGCCTTCGGGTGGGGGATGACACCCTATATACTCTTTATTTCGCCGACGATCAGATAGTGGTTGCAGAAGACCAACAGGATTTGAGCTATATGGTGAGGAAACTAAATGAAGAGTACACACTAGCTGGTCTCACAATTAACTTAAATAAATGTGAATACTTAGCGGTGAGTAGTAATGACAACGACGATTTACCCTTGGAAAACGGAACAATAAAAAACGTTGACAAGGCTAAATACTTAGGGGTGATCTTCAACAGGCAAGGTAATAGTAATGATGAAATTCAAACAAGAATAATAAGAGGTAGACAAATCATTGGAGCACTCAACTCTGTCCTGTGGGAAAGAAAAATTAGGCGAGAAACAAAACTTCGCATATATAGCTCAATCGTAAAGAGTGTTTTGACTTATGGTTCAGAAGTGTGGGATTTAAATAATACTAATAGAAGAAAACTACTGGCCACGGAGATGGATTTTTTGAGAAGGAGCTGTCGGAGATCGAGACTTGAGAGAATAAGAAATATAAACATTAAAAGGGACATGAACATCGAGAGAGATATTGTGGACGACATAGAGAGAAAACAATTGACTTGGTTCGGACATGCAAAAAGAATGAATGAGACAAGATGGCCACGAAAAGTGTTGGAATGGATACCTCCAGAAAGAAGAAAGAGAGGACGACCAAGAAGAAGTTGGAGAGACGGCGTTGACGAAGCCATGGAAGCAAGAGATTTGCAAGAGGACATGTGTCACGACAGAACGAACTGGAAACTGGGGACGGAGAGGCGGCGACAGCCGTAGATAATCTGAGAATGAATGAATATATATATATATATATATATATATATATATATATATATATATATATATATATATGTTATTTTCTAACGAGGCTTTTATTCCAGCTGCAGAAAAATGAGATGCTAAATTGTCACCAATTACAATTTGGGTACTGCTTGTCACATTACTTTTTTATATATTTGAAACTAAACAATGAAAAAAAAAACACTTCTCAAATAAGTTAATGTCGAACCACCCACTTAGACTGTTTACATAGATTGTTCCTGTAGGTCCCCCATAAGTCCAATTATCATATAAATTAATGGCTTTGTAGGCAACCATTGGGGGAAGGAAGTCGCCATTAGCATTTCCACAAACTATGATACTAATAGCTGAACGAGAATGTTCTTCCAGTCTTTCAACCCTCTTGATACCTCGAGATAGCAAGACTTTTCTACTTCCAGAGTCATCAGTTATGTTAGTTTCGTCATAATTATACACAGAGGAGCTAGTGGCATCAAGAGGTGGGGTTTAATGTTTCTGATAGAGAGATTATTCGCTATATAATCGCTCCTGGTAATTTTTTTTTAAATTTTTTAATAGTCCTACCTTGTTTATCCAGATATTTTTATATTACTATACCCAAATTTCGAGGTTCAATAGAGAAGCTCCATAATGTAACTTGACGTAAAGTGTCCTCAAAGTTTCTTCTTCGGGATTTAATGAAAGAGGACGGCCAACTTTTTTATGGTGTGTGTCACTTAATCTATTTTCCATTTTCCACTTTCCACTTTTTACTTCCTTTGGCTTAATATCTTCTAGTGCTTTTTTCAGGTCGTCGTTACTAACTGCGATAATTACGTATTTACAAGAGCAATAACGTATTTACAAGGCATCGCAAGACACAACCTCCCATAACAAAACTCAATCAAGCACAAACGGGTTAGCGCCCGCGCTTCCCTTTCCCACACTCGTAATTCGCTCCCAAGGCTCGATGCCGATATCACCCCGGGTGCTAATGCTACCCCAGCTTACGGTAGCAACCCAATTTCAAAAAGCATATTTTTTATTAAGCATAACTTTTTATTTAAATGGCATGATCAATAGGCAAAATTACAGATATTGGTCTGATAATAATCCTAGCTGGGCTGAAGAAAGAAGAAGACAAAATAATCCAAAAGTTAACATATTGGAATCTACAATAAAAAGGTGATCGGGCCTATCTTCATAGAACAAAATTTAAATGGTGAACGTTATTTAGAAATATTGAAAAACGAACTTGAGTTCTTTATTGATGAACTACCGTTAACAGAAAGAAGGCTGATCTACTTCTAACAGGATCGGGCACTACCTCATTTTACGTATAAAATGTGCGGGATTATCTTTATAAACTGCTGCCAGAAAGATGGATAGGAAGAAGGTGTTCAGTTGAGTGATCTGCGAGGTCGCCCGACCTCACACCTTTAGATTTTTTCCTGTGAGATTTCTTAAAAATCAAACTATACATGACCGCTCCAAATACTGGTTGATGAACTGAAACAATCAGTTCGGCTAGAAATTAATATCATTAAACCCAATATGTCAGAAAATGTTAGTATTAATATTGCTAAAAAAGTTCATTATTGTAAATTACAAAGAGGGCACCAATTTAAGCATTTAAAAAAAAATCGTTGATTAATTTACAAAAGATATTTTTTGTATTGTTATTTTAAACTAGTTTCTTTTAGCAATAATACAATTGTTGAATAATACTACTCAAATAAAGAAATGTGTCATAACATTTTTTATTTCGAATTTGAAGGTTTGTCAAATTATGTTAAAAAAGTACGGTGTTGCCACAACAAAACTAATGTCTATATGAAAGAAACTTTCTTATAAGTATCAGTTTAGTATTATTAGTTATCAGTTTAGTTTAGTATCATTAGTATCAGTTTGTTCATTAATAGTAAGTGTTGATTACCCTGTTATGAGACCTACATAAAGAAAAAATTAATTCTTTAACTTTATTATCGGCCTTTTTTTTAATTTATTTATGAAAAAAAACTTAATCTTCGAAGTCATTTCTTTTACTCTCATATAATTTCGTGACGTTTCAGGCAATGGTCGAATCCCAGATCAAAATGGTTTTAAACTGATAAAGTCTTTAAAGTCTTTTCAACTTTCTCAAGAGATGTGAAGTAACTATCAACCAAAAAATGTTTCAGTGATCGAAAGACATGACAATCCAAAAGGACCAAGGCATACCAACCCTACGTTATGCAGCAGAAACATAAAGAACAAAACACTTTATTTGCACGAGTAAGATCTATAAACTATAATCTAACTCTAATTCTAGTTCTATCAAAAACTATAATCTTATGTGAACAAAATCAGGCACTATGCTTACATAAACGGAGAAGAAAAAGAAGAATTTCACACACCGCGCTCTGTGTTTCCTTTAAGGAATGAATAATAACTAATTTCCGAGAAGCCATTCCAAAAAATCCATAATATTGGTTTGTCTGGTAAATTTCGTAGGGTTTTTCCTTTTATTGCTCTTTTAACGCTTATAAACAAAAAACTGTATTACCTTAGTAATGTTTATTCATATATTATTAATTCATGTGATATTTCCAACGTCCACGTTCAGATTCGCTTTGATTTACTTATTTACCAGTTGGTCAAGTTAATTCAAATTAAAAATCTCGCTCGATAATTTTCATTTACGCCACAATATGCTTGTTTATTTTAAGAACGAAAAAAGAAGGCGAACGAAAAGGAAGAACGAAAAGAAGAAACAAAAAACTGACAAACAAGTGATGTTGAACAAACAAGTGACAAGACAAAAAAGTGTCCAAACAAAAACAAAGATTTGTGACGATTGCGTAAAGGTTTTTGTTGGGGAAATCACGATGCAAAAGTGGTTTGATCATTTCAGGGGAGATTTTGACCTGGAAGACCGGCATTGTCCTGGCAGTTCTTCAAGCCCTGCTGTGGAGAAATAAAGGGCACAATAACCAAAGATCTACGCACAATAATCCGTGAAATAGCAAATAAATTAAATATTACCAAACTGGCCGTTTTTGACTATCCCGTAAAAAATGAGTACGTTTGCCTATACTAGGTATACGTCCCTTACGAACTTGGTGAACACGGTGATATCGCGATTCAATTAGAACCCAGTAAAAATTGCTGAGCTGCAATTGGTTTGTTTTACCATATCCACCTTCCTCACCGGACATCGCCTCGGATTACTTTATATCCCGCCTACAAAATTGTTTAAATGAGAATTTTATAAAATGCAAGAATAGGTGAAAAACAACCTGTTGACTTTTTTACGTTGACTTTATTTGCGTTTATCTTTCTCTTAACCCAAATATGACTGAAAACACTTTTTTTTTAATCAAGGGATTATTAATTATTATTAATTTTAAAGATATAGAACATACAAAAATATTACGCATGCACCAGAGCTATATGAGGCCTGGAGGGTGTGATTATGTATACAACAAAGCCTTTGACATGAACACCAAGTCTTTGAGCAGCAGTAGCGACACTGTTTGTGCTGTGGAATAACATAAATTGGCAATTTTATCGAAATGAATATGCATATTTTCATTTCGACTAGATTTCCCCTTAGAACTGCTACATTGTGTTTTATTCTGCTGAAGAAGTGCTATAGCTACACTCCTAAAATATAAATGATCCATGGCACGTTTATTGTTTTTTGCAAAGCAGTTAGGTAAAAATTCAATGTTTTCCCCCTAATGGAATATGAAAGAGGCTTATGCCTCATCACAGTGATCTACACCGCCCATATTCGCATTATATTTGTTCATGGCATATAGTTATTCAATTTAAACAATCTTTTTGTCACGTTGTGAATTGGAACACATTGCAATAATAATAATAATAATAATAAGTTTATTTGCTGTATCAATGTTTGAATACAATAACTAAATTATACAATAATACAATTATAATTATAACAAAATACAAATCCGTCTTTATTATGCACTAACACCTACTAATGATACGCAAAATGGAACTGGAAGCAATTAAAAAAAGATCTAGTCCAGTTCCAGATTTCTTTTTTAATTCGACATATTAGAAATAACCGAGTATACACAATTTGCCTATAATTTTTACAATATATTGATCAATGTAGTACCAATAAATGAATAAACAATAACAGTAACAGAGATAAAAGAAAAAAAAAACACCATCTGCTCACAATCAATAAAAAAAAAAAGAAGCCAAACAATCAATTTCTCCATTTCTAGCCCCTTATACTCTTTAATTTTTGATGCTGGAGGATACATTATCCGATGTTCATTTTATAGTGATATTTTAAACGAATCTGGCGATAATTTCTTTAGTTTGCGCGAAATGTTGTTATAAAGTTTATAAATATTATACGTAAACGATCTCTTAAAAATTTGTAATCGATGCGAAGGAGGCGATATGAGGCCCCCAAACCTAAGATTCAAATTATGGACATGGGTTCGGAACGTTAATCTGTCAATGAGATACGGAGGGCATTTGTTATAAATTATTTTATGAAATAGAACGACCGTATGCACTCTTCGTCTCTTTGCCATAGATATCCAGTTAGCTTCTTTTAATTTGTATGTTATCGGAGAGAACTTTCTGATACCATATATATACCTAAGACAAGAATTCTGCACTCTCTGTATACGAGCAATATCTCCTTGATCAAGACACGGATCATACACTGCATCAGCGTAGTTAAAACATGAAAGAACCAGAGAGTCCGTCAACTTGATTTTTAATGTAGTAGACAAAAAGTGTCGATGTGGATATAGCATCTTTAAATTAGTATAGGCCTGCCTAACACACTTAATGATCTGTGGCCGAAACCTCAAATCTCTGTCAAAAATTAAGCCCAAATTTTTAGCTATGTCAACTCTTTTTAGAATATTATTATCTATCGATAATGCAATATTATTTAAAGCTGGATCTGCAATTCTGGAAAAAAGCATATAACAGGACTTGGCAATGTTAATTTCAAGTTGGTGTTTATGTGAAAATTCTGTTGTCGTTCCATTGAACAACAACAATATTATTTCCTTTTGCCATTCGATTCTCGTAATCACCTCTTTTCCTTTTCTTGAGATCTAATGAGGCAAATGGATTGTTGGTAAGTTTAATACAACAAATTGTTCCAGTTACATAAATATTTTTGATTAGAAACGAAATAAACAAATCACCAGAGTTGAAAATTTATCAAAGTAAAAGTGAAACTTTACCATAGTTAATAGAAAAAAAACTTTCAAATTCAATTTTCAAAAAAAAAATTAGAATCACCATACTTTATATGCTTAGTGTCCTACATACAGAACGGCTTCATATTTACGTTTGTAACGTATATAAGTAACCCCGTATCAAAAAGAAACATAAGCTAATATCACAAGTGATTAGTTTTAACCTCCAACACCCCAAAACACTTATAATAAAATTTGTGAAACAACATTTAGTAACTAATTACTTGCCCAACAAAATTGACGTCACAGTGGTCCATTTTTTCGTAACGTAAACAATTAAACTTAACAAGAAAACGGTGCACTATCATAAAGCTCAGTTTACTACCGATGTACGGGCTCCCTCACAGATGACTTTTATATTATGGTGTCACCTATGCATAGTAGGAACAGCTATTTAAACTGTCAACCCATACGTAGGACGACAGACATGTCGGAGTTAATATAATCCCTACAAACTTTCCGAACAACCCAATACAAAATACCATCAATTCCAAACAAAATATTTCAAAGAAACTTAACTTTAAATCTCATGAGAATTAGAGTTATAAATACATAAATAAATACACACACTTTATTTAGCATATGCAGCTAATAGTAACAAAACAAAATCAATATACAAAAAAAATAAAAGTAAGAAAAATTCTAAAAAATCTTAAAAGAAAATACAATCAAAATGCAATAACCAACATTGTTCAAATGATAAAACACTCTATTGCCTCAAATAATAATTTAACAGTCTATTAAATACATGCACATTAGGAGCGCTCCTTATGTGGGCGGGCAAAGCATTGAAGAGACAAACACCTTCCCAAAACAATGTTTTCTTCAAAACAATTGTTCTCACAATTGGTACATCATAATTGTTCTTAGAACGGACATCGTAAGAATGCATATTTACTGTTTGTACCAAAAAAGTATTCAAACAATCGGGCAACAAATTATGTTTTATTTTATATAAATCGAATGTTAGCCCCTTCAATGGCCGGCGCAACTGAAAACCAATCCAATGAACGCAACATTACCTCTATCGGTGTATACCTATTACAGTTCAATAGTACACGCATAGCCTTGCTCTGCTGTATTTGAAGTCTACCAATACTCTCCTTATTACATGATATCAGCACAGACATACAATAGGTAAAATGGGGTAAAACTATAGTATTATATACAAGCCTCTTGGACCATAGTGATAAATGTGATGATATACGACTAAAGAACCCTATTTTTTCCCCAATCTTTCTACATAGATAACTGACACGATTACAAAATGTTAGCTGAGGATCCAACAGTACTCCTAAGTAATTAATTTCATTTACAATTTCAATATCACAATTATTTATATTTATTTTTAACCCTAACTCATTAAATCTTTTGCAGTTTGCTTTAGACCCTATCACCATGCACCTTGTTTTCAGTTCGTTTAGTTTAAGTTTATTTTTGCATAGCCATCTAAATAGTATTGCTAGTTCACTATTCAATGTTTCAACCATCTCAGGCAAATTATACCTAGACACAGATATGAGAGTATCATCTGCAAAAAGACTAATAAAACATTTATCCAATATTGTAGAAATATCGTTGATATATATCAAAAACAGCAACAGGCCCAAAACACTACCCTGAGGAACTCCCCACGCACTTTCCCTCTTTGCCGACACTTTTCCCTCAACCCTTGTCCTATGATGTCTGTCTGTTAAGTAACTCTTGATCCATTTTAAGGCTTTCGATCTTACACCATAACTTAATAATTGTTTACACAGTATATCCCGGTCAGTAGTTTCGAATGCTCGCTTTAAATCTATAAATACAGTAAGCACAGTTTTTCCGACCTTTATATCGCTCCTCCATGTTGCGCAGACATACTGAATAGCCATCTCACAAGAATGTTTTGTCCTAAGCCCTGATTGAGCAGAAATTAACAATTTATTGGTTTCAAAATAAGTTTTCAACTCTGTACATACTATAGTCTCAATGATTTTATCAACAACAGGTAATAAATTAATTGGTCTAAAGTTATTTGGTGATGTTTATCAGAAACAGCCTGATTTGTATTAGTACCTTGCCAAGACGAAGATAGTTTAATAGTTTCGGTGACCAAGCCGAAAACAGGACAATAGGAAAAAGTGATTCGTACAAGATTAAAGATAAGGGAAAATAATAAAAATTCGGTCTGTGTTTCAAAAATGTTTAAAGTTCTCCGCCGGTTCTCTTGTATCCTTGTAAATGTTAATTTCAGCTTTTTCCTACAAAAGGGAACGTACCGAGAAAGAAAAGAAAAAACAACACCGAAAGTCAGCTACAATTAATCACCCTGTCACAGCAAAAAGGTGTAAATCCATTCGAACCATTGTTTCGCGTTTAACGAGGTCCCTACCTGGGCTTTTTCAGTTTTTGCCAGACGCTATCTTGCGTTGTATCGGCGTCTGTTGATGACAGTGCCTCCTATAACGCCGACGACCCCGACTGAAATACGCGATTTACGTCTGCGACGTCCGATTTCGGGTGTCGGTCTTAAAATTCGAACCGGCTTCTTACTTGACTGCTGTTTCGAAGGGGTGTGAAATTTTGTATAATTTACTGCGAATATTATACGATATAAAGTTCGCATCAGATTGTTAGAATAATTGACGAAATATAACAGATTATTTTTCGAAAGCAGATGTAAACTACTAACGGGTGATTATTTTAGTGTATTAGAACTTCCAATAGAGGTCGCTGTCAATCGAACTGTCAGTTTGCGCGCCTTTAGTGCGAGAATTATTCAGTATAGTCTGGCAAGTCATCATGGAATGTTTATCATCAGAGCAATGTTTGCAAACTGTCTAAATCAGTATTCTATGCGACAACCTTATAGAATACTTTGTGAATTTTATGGTTCACATAATCAACCAACAGAGCGCTGCAATCATCGAATTTTCGGCAAATTCCGAATGCATTTCGCGCTGCTCAACATTAAAACTAATTAAATTTAAAAACACGACAATAAACTGTGCGTTCCAAAAAAAAATATCGCCGCTGTTGCTGGCAGTGTTGATGATGATCCAAATTCATTAGTTCGTCGACGTTCGTAAGAAGCTGACCTTTGTTATTCCAATACGTCGAAATTTTTTGCGGAACGATTTTGGCCTGGTGCCTTACAAGATCCAGCTTGTCCAAAAACTCAACCCGCCAGACCATCGTTTTGCGTCGTTCGGTGAATGAGCTCAGAATCGATTGCAAAATTGGGCTCAAAATCACTTCACCCAAAATTTAACCGCCAAATTTTCTGCAGAAACGAAACTTATGTTTGGCTGAGTGGTTACGATAATAAACACAATTGGCGCATTTGAAATGAAAATAATCCGCCGGAAAAATGCTCCGCATGGTGCGGATTGTACGACGATGGCATCATTGGGCCGTATTTCTTTAAAAACCAAGCTGGAAAGCATGTTACTGCTGATGGGTACTGTAACAAAGCGATGAACAATAATCATTGCCTTGGTCTGCTGTCTCTGTCTTGGTTGCGACTGCCCCGCTTCTGCTGTATTAATTCTGCCGGTATTAATGCGATTTAAATGTATATGGACTCGGAACTGAGGTTTCCTCTTCTTCATAACTTTATTTCTTAGCGAGAAAAACATTATAGAAGGTACTAAAGTTATATTGTATAAAAAATTGTTTTGACTCTTCCTTGAAAGTTCCCTTGAGAGTTCCTTTCTCACTTCGATGGTCAGTGGCATTTTTTTTCCTCCACCAAAAAGCTCAATCAAAGGGTTGAGACAATTCTTCTGTTGGAACCTTTAGTGTGAAATACTAAACTTGAAGAGATTTACCACTAAATACCAAAACGTTTTTTTGAACTGCTCGACGCACATTTCGCTAACCATGTTAGCATCATCAGGAGATTAAATAATCTCATCTAACATGGTTAGCGAAACGTGCGTCGAGCAGTTCAAAAAAGCGTTTTGGTGTTTAGTGGTAAATCGCTTCAAGTTTAGCAAAGGGTTGAAGTAATGATATCCCAATAAACCGTAATAATTTATGGTATACTACGTCTTAGCGAACATACAGAACAAAGAGCAAGAACGACGAAGGGTAGTGGAGCAAAAAAGAGGCAGCATGATTGCATCAGGTAAACTATTTGTACAATTCGGATGGAGTGCGCGAACTAGAAGTTTGATTAAAGGTGCGCTCCTTTAACTAAATTAAACTTTTTAATTGGTTAGTTCCGAACGATTGCCGAAAGCTTTACACGACGAGAAGCGGAAAGTTAATGGAAATCAAGAGAATGGAGACGAATGGAGAGTATAGATAGACGCGTCGCTCAACCGAGAGGTTAAATTTATGCATGGAACACCGAACCGGAGCTTTCGAAACAATGTCTTCGAAAAATGATCATTATTAAAGTTTAAACAATATTATTTTATGAAACTAAGATTTCCGATCTTAAATTTAAATATTTCAACTCTTTTAATTACCAACATGGCGAGCTATAAAGGGAATACATTTATATATCTTTGAATTATTTGCAAGATTTAAAAAAAAAATGCACGAAAATTATAAAAAAACAATTCTTAAACGAATCTGAATTGGTCAATTTATGATTTCGTAAAAAAATATAGAAAAAAAAGCAAAGCGATGAATGCATACCAAGAGGAATAAGAAGGAACAGTATCAGTCTCCACAAGAGTTTATTTTTAAGTCCCACGGTTTGTGAATAGTTCGCATACAACACCACTTGTGAGGCCGTGGACAAAAATCTCACCTGACTGAGACTTTGATTCCTGCTACAGCTTTGCGCCAAGCGATGAGAGCTTGCTAACATCTATACTTTAGGTGCCATTTTTTCCATTATATTAATTATTAATGTCATTCTCCAAAATAGTTTATAAATTTGTTGTTACTCGTTACGAACATTCTTTTGGGCAATTTCCTTATTCTTTTAAAACACACCGTCAATGATCAATCGCCTCGCTATTTCACTATAACTGAAACCTAATTCTTTCATACCAATAACTCGTCCCACCTGAAACAACGTGAAACACGAACTAGTGGTATCTTAACACTTTTAATAGAATAAGGTTACAAGAATCCTATTTCGTTAAATAGAATACAAAAAATACGCCACAACATGATAAAACAAATTTGTTTTAAACAAACCTTTTGGTTTCCCACGCTGCAGTTGCGTCAGTTGTTGTGTTCAAATTATAATGTACAGTGAGTTAATTTTCAGTTTGATTCAACCTTCCTTGAGCCTTTTAGCTTTCCTGAACTTCCTTTCTCCTCGATTACAGAGCTCGGGTTCAGAGCTTTAGAACTTTCTTCTTGATTTTGTAATCTCACTCCTCTCCTGTCATTCCCTTCAGCCTCGGGGCTCCCAATCTCAGCCTCTCATCTACAATAAGTATCTCTGGCCTCCCTGAATTATCCACAACCTTTATCCGAACAACATCATATCAGATAAGCAATTTCCCATGACAAACTTACCCATATTTTTGGCCAACATATAAGTCTTTAAAGAGTCAATCTCCTACACTCTTTTACTTCACTCATAAAGATGGTTAATTTTATTTTGACTCTCTGAGTTCCAAGAAGCAAGAAGCTCAAGCAAAGAGTTCTGTAATACAATTTATTTGGACTCCTGGATATACAGGTTTTGCCAAAACGGTCCTGAATGAGTATCTTCATATACTGCCTCTTTTCCACCAGTGTGACACCTATTCTCTAATTTCATTACATATTTAGTACCCTAGCCATTTTGTTGCCAAATGTTTTTTTTGACAAGCCAACATTTTTCGAACATTGCCCCCTCCTCTCCTTAATCAAAACCTTTTGGTTCAACAAGTTCAGAACAAGTTCAGAATTGAGCACTGTCATTTTTCTCATAAACTCATCTTAAAGAGCGATGCCCCTTCCGTATGTACGTCATGTGGTACTCCTTTAACGACGCTTGTACATTTTTAAACATCACTGTGAAATATACTCGATTCCGTTTCTAGTCCTCAGTGAGTAAATTCAGCATCCATTGCTCTGGTCGCCTTTCATAAGACCCAGATGAGATACAAAAAAAAGAACAGCAAAACCTGGGAGAATCATTTAGCTTGAGCATATATTTGAAAAAGACTCAGAGCATGTTTAATACATTTGCTGAGCATAAAAGAGTTTTTGTTTCAGCGAGGAATTTGTATATTGTGGATCACAGTGGATATTGTGGATACAATGGATATTGTGGATAACCAGTGGAAGGTAGAACGGTGTGTTAAATGTGGTTGGCAGGGCGGAATTTGTTCTTAAACACTATGTTGGGCCTGACAAATGGCTATATAAAATATATATATATATATATATATATATATATATATATATATATATATATATATATATATATATATATATATATATGGCAGATACGTGGAAACCAATAATTAACCGACAGATCGAAGCTCAACGGCTGCAGTCCGGAGAGCAACTGAGTACCACTGTAACACCTCAAACATCGTCCGAGAGGGCGGAGCCAACACCAGAACCAACAAGAAGTACGCATCATCACAATCTGCGACCCAAAAGAATATAAATATTAAGAGACAGTTTCCATAGCTTTAAAAGGTCAGCTAGAGACCTCAAAACATTAAAAAGCGCCCATCTTAGGGTTTGAAATTCATTGTAAACTAGTAAGAGCCTCCGGGCCTGGCTGAATAAGTCGAGTAAGTCCATAGCTTTCAGTTCGGGCCGAGACGTCGAAGAGTGAACATCTCTTCTAGCGCGCTCCGCGCCACGTGGTCGGGCTATAGTAGTAAACGGGCGGGCAGTAGTGATGGCGAACCCAAAGGGTTTTGCCATCACCGAAGACCTATAAAGCCTTAAAACGCGCGCTCGACTATAAAGACAAGCGCATTACTGATCTCGAGAATCAGTACCGGTATGCGCTCGAGATGAACCAGATGGCGGGCGACGAAAACGACGACCTCCGGAAAAAGATGATCGACCTCGTCGGCGACCTGAAGGCGCTGAATAAGGAAAACCAGAGACTGCAGACATGCCTGGAGAAGAAGAATACCTTTTATCAAAGCACCAGAAGGTGAAAAGAAAAGAAAGAGCGAAGAAAAGGTCCCGGAAAAGAACCTAGATTCGGACGACGACGCGGTCGCGAGTGCCGCAATGGACACGCTGGACGACGGGGGCCATTCTTCGGCCCCCGAATCCGGAGACTACCAGAAGGTAGTCTCAATGAAGAAATTGAAGAATAAGAAACGGAGCTTGTTGCAGGTGAAAGAGGGTTCTCCTCCTCTTAAAAAACCAGCAACTGAGTCTCCTGTGTCTGACAAACCTACATACAGGAAACCAAAACTTCCTGCGGAGGTTCCGATCCCAAAGAGGACTGGTAAAGTCCCACCAATCGTGCTGAGAGACAAGGAAGCGTTCCTGCAGGTAATGAAAACCTGCAAGGAACGTGGTATCTTGTTCACAAGGTCGGTCGCGAAGCCGGAAGGGGTTCATCTTCACCCCCAGACTTGTGACGACTACCGAGCAGTTTCTGCGCTGCTCGAGGAAAGGAACATTGAGTTCCATTCGTTCTGCTTCCCTGATGAACGCAATCTTCGCGTACTGATCAGGGGAGTCTTGGAGACGATTCCAGTCTCTGAGATAACGAACGAACTAAAAGCCATGGGCTTCCATCCGATCCATGTGAAAAGGTGGAAAATATCAGGGAAAGATGGCTCTCCGATGGCCATCATCCAAATCGTTGTCCCCAAGGAAGATAAGGGGATATACGACATAAAGTCCTTCTTCCGGCAGGACATAAAAATTCAAACTCAGCGATCGAATGGCCGAGTCGTGCAGCGTTTCAACTGCCAGAAATTCGACCATACGGCGAGAAAGTGTCATGCCGATCCGGCCTGTGTTAAATGCACGGGCGAGCACTCCACAAAGGAGTGCAAGAAGGATCGAAATGACCCACCAACTTGCTGCAACTGTGGAGGTACGCATACGGCGAACTTTCTAGGTTGCAGCAAGAGACCAGATGGAGGTATCTCCGAGAAAGCCGCAAGGCTTTCGAAGAGAAAACCTCGTGGGGCCGCTGTTAACAAGTCCCGTAAACCCGCCGTACCCCCACCGACCTTCGTGTGGGGGTTTCAAAGGAACTCAGTTCCATCTAGCAACCTCGATCCACAAGGTGACATTATCTCCGACCTTGTGAAGCAACTAGTAGCTCAATTGTTGGGTCAACTTCAGACCCAACTGAGCTCGGCGCTTCTCACTTCCCTCGGAGCCATTATTCCTCAACAATAGTCCCCCAATTTCCGTGGCAGTAAGCCTATGGGGCCCGAAATTCTAGGGTTTCCGGCTTACATAAGTTCCATAATAGTAAACCGCTATCGAAAAATCCCACTATCCCGCACCAAATGGCGGACCGACGACGCCCGCTGGTCGTCGGCCCGGCATTGGGCGTGACTAGTTTCCCACTTCCGACGGAGACAGTTTTTCGTTATCAAGTTAACCTTCACAAAGTTTCTCTGGACTTTGTAGTAAACCCTAATTTTAAGTATGTCAGACTATGCCCCGCAAAAGAAAGGGAGAATTCTAACACTTCCTGGGATAGCTAGAATCCCATAAAAATAAAATTCGGGCCCGTTTCGGGCGTAAATTATCGTATATAGGCAGGAGACTGAAGGCTAACCTAAAAACCAGACTGAAAAAGCGGTCCATAGCTTCACACAAGCATTGAGAATGCCAAGTGTGACCTTGGCGAAACGTCTGCACGTTCCCAACAAACGGGACACAAACGATCGGATGTACTCCCGGACTAATAATCTAGCGTATTCTTCTATCCGCGAAACACTACGAACTAACACACACACACACACACCCAGATATATATATATATATATATATATATATATATATATATATATATATATATATATATATATATATATATATATATATATATATATATATACAAAACGGCAAGGCTCCAGGAAAGGACAGTGTAACTGTCGAAATGCTAAAAGCTCTTGGTCGGACGTTACATGAAACACTGGCAAAATTATACTCAAAATGCATCAAAGAACAAAAAGTACCTGACTTATGGAAAAATGCAGAAGTGATCCTTTTACAGAAAAAAGGAGCACAGGAAGATTTATAGAACTACCGTCCAATAAGCCTCCTATCAGTAATGTACAAAGTTTTCAGTAAGATAATTTCTAAAAGAATATTAAAAAAACTGAATGACGCACAACCAAGAGAACAAACAGGATTCAGAAGTGGATTCAGTACAATGGATCACATCCAGGTTGTACAGCAGGTCATAGAAAGGCACAACGAATACACACCATGCCACTGTGCTTGGCTTTTATCGACTACGAAAAAGCATTTGATTCCATCTCAAAGCATGCGATAATGGATGCACTGCTTAGCCAAGGTGTAAAGAGAGCCTATGTAAACCTATTAGAATCGATATATGATGGAGCTACAGCCACAATTCACCTTGATGATCTTGAAGTGGGAATTAATGTACAACGAGGTGTACGGCAGGGTGACGCAATATCGCCTATTCTTTTCTCGACTGGCCTTGAAGAAGTATTCGGTAAACTGGATTGGGAACAGGATGGTGTAAAGATCAATGGTGCAAACTTAAACCATCTTAGATTTGCACATGATATTATTCTCATTTCACAAGACCCAGAGGAGCTGCAAAGACGCCTAAAAGAACTGTAAAAGGCTGGCGAACCATTTGACTTAAAAATAAACCTGAAAAAGAGTCAGGTTATGTTCAATAACTTCGCTCAGGATAGAAGAATTTCAGTTTTAGGAACAGATTTAGAGATTGTGGATAGCTTTATATATTTTGGGCAGAGGATTTCAATGGACGGGGTACCGCCCGGGAGGTGGAACGGCGTGTTAAATGTGTCTGGCAGGCATTTGGTAGGCTCAACATGGTGTTTAAGAGCAGACTCCCACTTTGCCTGCAAAGAAAAGTCTTCGATCGGTGCGTTCTACCCGTTAAGACATACGGAAGTGAAACCTGGACACTCACATCGTAATCAATTCAAAAACTTCGGGTGGCACAGAGGGGAATGGAAAGATGTATGCTTGGCATTACAAGACGAGACAGGAAGTCCTGCCCATGGATCAGGGAACAAACAAAAGTCTGTGACATCATTGGCAGGCCAAATAGCGAGGCGATGGGACGACAGATGGACCAAGGCAATCCTGGAGTGGATACCACTTGATCGCAAATGTCCGCGAAGAAGATCGAAAGCACGATGGATTAGATAGAAGATCGAAAGCACGAAGAGGCCTTAATTCTGCAGTGGATCGATACTGGCTGATGATGAATATATATATATATATATATATATATATATATATATATATATATATATATATATATATATATATATATATAGTGCGCTCATTAAGTATTAAGTATCACTACTGTTCAAATTAGTGCTCCAGCTCATTTTGTGGAATAGTCTCAAAAGCACGCGTCGAAGCGGTCTGAATAGTCTGAATGTCTGTCAAAAAAACACCCTTTCAACTTTAATTTCAACTTTGGAAACAAGGAGAAGTCACAAGGAGCTAAATCTGGTGAATACGCTGGGTTCATTCATCACACAGACTTGGTTTCGGGCCAAAATTGACGCCCAATTAACGATGTGTGACTTGGTACACAGTCGGGCAAGAAACTTTAGCTCTCTGGATTGCGATATTCAGGTCGACTCAGGACTTCCCAGTGTAGTACTGATCAGTGATAGTTTAACAAGTTGGAATGAACTATTTGTGGATGATGCCTCTGTTATCGAAGAAAACAATGAAAATTGTCCTGATTTTTTAAAGAGTTTTTCGTATTTTTTTGCCTGTAGTGAGTTTTTCGACTTCCATTCCGCAATTTGGCGCTTAGTTTCTGGATTATATTGAAAGCATCATGTTTCATCCCCATCATAATCATGAATCATTTCTTTGCCGATATTTAAAACCTCTTCCATCATTTTTAGTGAAACATTACGATCATTTGCTACAAAATCGCGAACTTTTTTGATTATTTCGGGAGTGCGAGCTGAAACTAGTCTCCCGTCACGTTTGTCGTCCTCTAACGGCACTCCAAAAAATGTTTATGTCACAGAAAAACATTTGTTCTACTTAAAAAATCATTCCGGTACACTTGCTGCATCAACCGTAATCTTTCTGACGCAATTTTACCAAGTTTTTGCGTTAAATTTATTAACAGCTCCTTGTTCCATGATTTTATTTCTACATCAGACTTTTTTGGGTTGTAAACAAGACGTCACAAAATCAACAAATGTCAACCGATCGTGGTAAAGTAGGTTTCGTTAGCTACTGGAATGTTCAAGCTTGAAATGACGCCGCTAGTCAATAGATAGAATGACTGGTTACTGAGATATATATATATATATATATATATATATATATATATATATATATATATATATATATATATATATATATATATATATATATATATATATATATGTATATATATACCGTGTGTCCCAGCCAAATGGAATGAATTCGTTAATAAATAAATAGGGGCGTGTTCGAAAAAACGCTCGAACACGTCGATTGGTATTTTTAGATGCGCATTTTTTTCAACAAATTTTTTTTATACAGGGTGTGTCATGTAAGAGTGGCCAATACCAACTTTGTTATTTTAAATACAACATCCTGCATATTATTTAATTTTTGGATTCTTCAGGAAATTCTAGACATATTTCATGTAAAATATACTAGACTTATCTTCAACTGTTTCGGAAATATTAAGTGTTTTCAGATTTATTGCAAAAATTAACTGATTTTTTTGATTTTTTTTTTATTTGATTACAGAAATTCGCTGTAACACACAATAGAAAGATGGTATTGGCCTCTGTTACATGACACACCCTGTATAAAAGGTTTTCGTTGGAAAAAATGCAACTACACTTTTTTTAACACTGTAAACAAAATTGTAGAAATTTCAAGACTATTCAGTTTTTGTATAAATTTTTTATTTAAAACATTTAATGTAACAAATGCTCGAATTGTGAACCCTGGACATCCTGGCAACACCCCAACCTCAAGTAAAACTGATTCCTGACGTTATTTAATGTTTGTGGCGTAATTGACCTAATGTTGTCGGTAATGCGTTCTCTTAAATCATTCAGATCTTGTGGCTTGGTTTTGTATACGACGCTTTTGAGACGCTTTTTTTTAAATCCAACGGAGTGAGGTCCGGGGACCTTGGTGGCCATTCTAGTGGCCCTCTCCTCCCAATCCATCGATTTGGAAACACATTATCGAGGTACTGCCGCACATTAACTTGATTTAACTTGATTATGGGGGGTGCTCCATCTTGTTGGAACCAAATTGTGTCGGCTAGCAATTGAGGATTTCTTATATTAGGGTACAAATTTATAAGATTTAGAATGAGCTGATTTTGGAGAAAGTCTAAGAAATTTACCCCATTTAAATTTTAATCGAAAAATATTGGACCAATTATTTGATCTCCTATAATACCTGCCCAGACATTAATCTTTTCAGGTCTTTGTGTGTGAATTTCCCGCATCCAGTGAGGATTTTCGCTCGAACGACAGTTCTGGCGATTGATATGCCCAGATTGTCTTGGAATGCAAGCATTACATCCAATTTTTTGTTATCGGTCAACGACACTGCTTCCTTGTTAATTTATCTCGCGTTTCCCAGTTTTCTAAATTGTTTTTCAACTTTACTTACTGTACCTTGTGATATGGGTGGTAAGTCAGGATATTTTTCCCTAAAGAGACGAATAACTTCGGCTTGAGTTCGTGTTCTATCTCCATAACCCATCATCATTACGATAGTTATTTTATGACTCTCTGATAAATACACCATGTTTAAATCAAATGAATCACACACGTCAAAGAAAACTAATTTAAAAGGCACGTTGATTTTTTTGACGTTTCATACAACAAATACCTACCTTTGAAAACCTGATTTTTTGTCTTTGCCTATTTGCTGATAATGTTCGAAGAATTACTTAATATTTCCGAAAGAGTTGAAGATAAGTCTAGGATATTTTACATGAAATATATCTAGAATTTCCTAAAGATTACAAAAGTTAAATAATATACAGGGTGTTGTATTTAAAATAAGAAAGTTGATATTGGCCACTGTTACATGACACACACTGTATAAAACATTTTTGTTGAAAAAAATGCGCATCTAAAAATACCAATCGACGTGTTCGAGCGTTATTTCGAATACGCCCCTATTTATTTATTAACGAACTTATTCCATTTGGTTGGGACACACGGTATATATATATATATATATATATATATATATATATATATATATATATATATATATATATATATATATATATATATATATATATATATATATAATTAGTTACTACTGGTCAACTCTTTCAACCCTTGCCATAGTATACAATTTCATCGAGTAAAATCGTTCTAAATAGTATGAAAAACACTTTCTGATTATTTACGCAAACATAAATCCAATGAAAAATGATTTAAAATCCGCACATTTGAAAAAAAAACTAGAAAAATCGTTACTGAAATTATTTATGGACGGATCTAATTTTTCCATCAAACGGCGGAACAAAAATTAAAAAATCAACTACGACAATAAAATGAACGAAGTTTCGAACGGAATGACGTTTTCATATTTCGGTTTTTCGCATTTTATTAATCAAAATAGTTGACTTTAGTTAGTTCGTTTTTTTTCCCCTTTTTTTTTGTCGATTTCCCTCCTGGCGAGTGAATTTATAGAACGGATTATTGAATATTAGTTTATAATTTACTGGTAGAAGTTTTGTTGTTGCTGTTGTGTGGAAATTTATCGCTTATTTCGGGACCCGATTTAGATCTTTTCAGATTCAATTCTAAACTAACGATTTATTTATACGACTGACAAACATAAATAGAATTAGTGTTATATTTCAAATTTATCAAATACTGGTCATTTTTAGACGTTTCTAAATTGTTACTGCCTAATTCCAAATAACTGAAATCTATAATTTATAAAGGGTTATCAAACTAGGACTATATATTTTTGTAAAACGTCATAGCAGCAAATTTTTTATTCCATTCTGGCCAAAATTGACATTTGTGTTTAGAATTGTTGAGCCAATCATCATAAAAAGATATACAGTTGAACAGCGTATATACATTGTTTAAATTTATTACAAAAATAATGGATCTATTCGGGCTACGTTTCTCAGCTTACGTCAAATTTATGGACAACATGATCGACCTACAGAGCTTACTATTCATAATTTAATTCAAAAATTCTAATCAAATGGTGGTGTTCGTGTGGCAATTCTAAGAATCCAACCCAGCAAAAACTTAAACGTATTCCTGAAATCCTCGATGCTGTGAATGAAAATCCAAATCAATCAGTTACACGTCCTGCTCAAATACTTGAGCTTTCTTATGACACTACATGGAATATTCATCATAAAGATTTGCATTTCAAGGCATATAAATTTCATTTAACCCATGACCGTTTGTTACACAGAAATTTTGCAGATTAGGCTTTAGAGCAACTTGAAACAGATTAATTATTTCATGAAAAAATCATCTTCAGCTGTGAAGGTTTTGGTTAAATGGCTTCGTAAATAAGCAGAATTGTCACAGTTGCAGAGAAGCAAACCTTGAAACACTTTTACAACCACAAAAATTAACAATTTTGTGTGGTTTATAATTTTTAATATTTATTTGAAAACGAAAATTGAAACGCAGTTCCTGTTAATGGAGAACAATACAGAAACATGATTACTGACTTTTTCTGTCATGAATTGCATAATTTTGATCTGTACGACATGTGGCTCCAACAAGATCGTGCCACATGCCGCACATCTCGTGACACAGTCAATTTATTGAGAGGATAGTTCAATGACCATGTAATCTCAAAACATGCCAATGTTACCACCAGGATCAAGCGATATAACTCTATTGGACTTGTTTTTATGAGGTTATGTGAAATCATTGGTTTAACCCAATGAACCACAAATACTCAATATCCTTAAAACTAACAATATGCATGTCGTTATTGAAATAAACACCGAATTATGTGGCAAAGTGATCTATATTAAAAAACTGACTGATAAAATGGAAATGGATCGCTGCTTTTTATCAATTTTGTGAAAAGTATAAAGTATTTAGACTAAAACTATCCAGAATAAAATTCGTCCATTCGGCAATTTGAAGTTATCCAGTGTTTCAACAATGAAAAGACACTTAAACAATATTAACAATCAATAGCAGAATTCTTGTACTAAGAAAGCATATATTATATACCCACTGTATTCTGAAAATCAGGTCTGTAAAACTTATAATAAACTAGAAGCACATTTGGGGATAAACCACAGCATAAAATTAAAAATGCAATCACATACCTTTGCTAGATGAGAAAGCTATGAACAATGTTGTAAAGAAAAGGAAAGGGTTTACGGTTGGAGGCGCAGCAGCATCTTAGGCTATTTAGCGACAGGACCTACAGCTTAACGTGGGTTCTGGCCTACGGTCATCAGCTACCGACAAATCCAGATCAGCACCACCCTCAGGCCTACGCATAAGTATATCAGGAGGCCTACCGACTGGCCAGTGACGAACGTAGAACACTTCTCAGAAGGCATCCGGCCTTACCCAGCCTTTAACTGGCGTGACTGAGGGGTAATTCGATGTCGGATTTTACACTCCTGCCTAGAAACAATCACAGACATTTACGTGTGGATATGTGTGGACGGGTGTGTGTATATGTGAGTGTATATAAATGTATGGGTAGGGTAGGAATTAAGACGGACAGAAGAATGAAAGAAAAACAGTCAATAAATGTGTTGGCAAATGTTAATCATTAAAGTTCGTTTTCGAATATTTTATTGCACATCTTGTCGAAGTGTGCCTTGAATGTTGTGTACAAATTATTGCGTAATTATAAGTGTCACAATTTTCTTCTATTAAATGTTTAAAAGTTTCTCAATTCTTGAGTTCATATTAAATAATTTGTAAAAAATGCCCAGACTTAATCAGTTTCCTAACCATGATTTAACGGATATGCTCTGCGTTTATGCACAAGTAAATTACAATAGTCGCGCTGCAGTTAGAAGGTTTGAAGAGCTGTACCCAACCAGAATCATCCCATATCAAACAATTTTTAATCGGGCGAAACAGGTTCGTTTCATTACAACAATTCTGGTGAACTCCCGACACTTATAACGGTAGAACAAGAACATTATATTTTGGTTAGTATCGCGGAAAATCCTAAACTAAGTACAAGGCGTTTGGAGGCATCTACAAGAATCAGCATATCTACATTTTCAAGAGTTCTATGTAAAGAAAATTTGTTTCTCTACCATTTTCTGCCTGTTTAAAATTCATTGCCACAAGATTTTCCGGCTAGATCAGAATTTTGTCAAAATATACTATATAAAAAAAACGAAGACCCCATGTTCTTAAAAAGGATTTTGTTTAGTGACGAGGCAACTTTTGCCAGACGCGGAATTTGTAACTGGCGAAATAATCATTATTACGCCCTGGAAAATCCACACCTATCAAGAGAACGACATTTCCAGTACGAATTTTCAATTAACATTTGGTGTGGCATTATTTACAATTTTTTAATCGGCTCTTGGATGGTATACTTCTAAACTTAAGACAAGATGTGGTTCATGCAAGATGGGGCGCCACCGCATTTTACTGTTACAGTGCAAAATCATTTGAATCAACGTTTTCCACATCGCTGGATTGGACGCGGTGGTGAGTGTCCTTGGCCACCTCGTAATCCAGACAATAATCCGTTAGACTTTTATTTGTGGGGTCATGAAGTATTTGGTTTACTTTAACTGAGGTAGCCGATACTTGATGGAAATTCATTTTAAATAAAAAAACAAAGATTAAAATCTAATCTTTGTTTATTTATTTTCGTTAGTTTACCATGATGAAATCAATACACGAGACGAACTTTCACAAAAAATTCAAAAAGCGGCCAATGTTATTAGAAATGAAGAAAATATCTTCTCAAACATGAGGCATTACTTAACAAAGAGCCTGCGAAAATGTATCAAGGTAAATGGTGGACACTTTCGATACACAAATATGTGCACTATTGAAGTAAATTTCAAGAAATTGGTATTTTAAATAAAGTCCGTTGTATTTTTGACATCTTAATGTATTTTTTCTCATATTCAAGGCACACTTTGTGAACTGCAGATTTTTTGAGCCATCGACAAAATGTACAATGGAATATTCCAACACGAATATCTCGCAAACAGCGTGAGATATCAGTATTGACCAAGGGTACCTTTTTTATTTTCTTCTCTCTATTCTTCTCTATTTTGAAGTCAAAATATTTTCAGCTTTATAGGATAAAAAAATATGAGTGAGTTAATTCCTCGCAAAGTAGGTAGCAAGCGCCCTCTAGGAACTAGGCTCAAACTAGTACCAAATTCGAATTTGTCTACAAACCCGATCTCGAACCTGACATCTTCAACACCCTGTATCTTTTTAATAACTAACATGTGCCGAGACATCTATGGACCAAATCCTCTTATTTTTGATCTCTACTATCACCAGTTGCTATATGACGGATATGTTATGGGACACCCTGTATAGCTTTTATTTGATAACCCTTTTTACTTTACTAACAAGAGAATACTGAGGAATAAAACAGTGCAAGGTCCAGATAATGTGACTTAAACTAAAAATATACACTCTGTATCAAGAATTTTAGACTCGATAGAAATTTCACAAAATTATATTTGTAATTCGGTTTTAGTATATTATTTTAAATTTGTTTGAAATAATATTTATAATACTGAAAAAGAGTATAAATGACAAGTTTAAATGACAGTATTTTTGGTCGTCAAAAGGTTAGACATACATGTTTATATCTAAGATTTCTTAATCCTCTAGAGGTTTTATGAGAATTTTTCAGTTTAGTTCAGTTATAATCAGTTTAATATAGTAGATTCGTATAGTAAAAAAGTGAAATTGGTATTATTAAGAAAAAGAAGATTTTTTCATTAAACGCAAACGGAATGAGTTGTAGGGATCGTTTAAATAAAGTTATTTATCAGTTAGAAAGTTGATTCAGTTGTACGAAGCATACGCACCTCATTGTTCAACTGGTCTCGCACCCTTCATACCACCCGAGGTGGTTATTTTCTAAAATAACCCTGAAACTGCATATCTGACAGAAAGGATAAGGTTTCCGTAGATGAAAACTACTCACTTATTTTCTCTTCCTTGGTATTTTCTGGGAGTGGGTCAAGCGCTTCGCACCACTCCCCTTTGTAGGACAAGTATCAGAGGAGGTTGTTGAACTGGGGGGTCTATTTGCTCCGTTAAAAGGAGAAAAAAGACTAGGAATTGCTTATAATTCTCAGCAAGACCAATTGCTGAGGAAGCTAATGTGCAAACACGAATGCCCAAACATTATTAAAAAAAGTCAGATAAAATTGAAAAACAACATTATAAAATCTTCGTTACAAATTAGTCCGAATGACTTTCGCTGAAGAAAGTCATGTCATGGACTGAGCAGTGGAAGAAAATTATTTTTTTTATTATAAAAAATTGAATTGGGCAGGGCCTGATCGGTTTTTCTATTATTTTCATGATCTCAGAAAGGCAGAAATTTTTTTATCGAGATGACAAATGAGAGGAAGCAGTATCAAGGTACGAGAGGAGTCCCAGAAGTATCCGACCTGACGTATAGATGGCGGATGCTGTTTGAAAAGAATGACTATGGTATTAAAGTACCAACCTTATAAAGCTTAATTTTGATGTTTGGCGACGCTGCGTTATTTAGTATCTGTTAGGCAGTCAAAATTCACTCAGTGAATTTTAAACATGGAAAAAATTGGTCATCGATATGTGATACAATACTTTCATTTGAAAGGTCTCAGTCTAACCGATATCAAACCGGAGCTAAATTCTACTCTGGGGAAGTCTGCTCCTTTGTTTACAACAGTAAAATATTGGACGGCAAAGTTTAAACGAGGCCGTACGAGCTGCCAAGACGACCAAATGAGGTGACCACGCCAAAAATCGTTGAAATGGCTTCAACTGAAAGTGCGCGAGCTAGCAGACACGGTAGGCTTATCAAAAAGTGCTGTCCATCGCATATTGACTGAAAATTTGGACATCAAAAAGCTCTCCGCAAGATGGGGACTGCTATTACTCACAATGGAACAAAAACAGCGTCGTGAGGATATTTTAATCGAAGTTTCATAGGAATAAAGCTGAGTTTTTGCAACCATTCATAACTATGGATGAAAAATGGGTCCATCACTTCACACCTGAAATGAAAAAACAGTCAAAACAATGGACTGAAAGGCGAGAATCAGCTTCAAAACGGGCGAAGACAATTCCGTCTGAGGGCAAGGTCATGGCGTCAGTTTTTTGGTATGCGCGTACGATAATTTACATGGATTATTTTCAGAAAGGAAAAACAATCAACCGCGAGTATTATGCCAACTTATTATAACGTTTGAGTAATGAAATCAAGAAAAAAACGGCTGCATTTGGCGAAAAAGAGAGTTTTGTTTCATCAAGACAATGAACCAATTCACACATCCGTTATCGCGAGGGCTTCCTATTCTCTTGATATCATCTATCGATATCATCTGTTCACCTCCTTGTGATTTCTTTCTCGTATATAATCTTCACTTATGAATTATATTTTAACTCCGTTTTTGTCTGGTTATTTTCTGAGTTACATGCTGAAGGTTTGCGATCTATCTTAGCCATTTATTTGGTGTTCTAGAAGAACTAGAACAGTTCTTTAGAGAATCTTAGTATTTTTTTTTCTTAGAAAGATATATGTGATTTTGTTGTGTTTTTATTTGTCAAGACTCCACTATGCTTCCCAAAGACAGTCCATTCTAATCTAAGTTTAACTACTTATATATCATAGCACTTTTTTGCCATCAAGAACGAAGAGGAATTCGTTAAAAATCCGTTCACTCTTGATGATATTGAGCATTTCCAACATTCATCATCTTCAATAGAAGTATGACTACGTTTAAAGTCAGCAGCCAACTTGTATACACTCAGAAACATGGTGGAAAAATTATTGAAATGAAATCTAACACTTTTTGTATTCCCATTTATGTTAAACCCCAAAAATAAAGTACTTTATAACAACACGAACATCAATTTTACTTAATTTCAAAAGACGCTCGTAATATTAAGTTATTTATAATGTACCAAACTTAATCAAGAATATTTAGAAGGATAATGACGACAATTTCGTCAATCCGCACAATCTATCTTACACATAGGTGCAGTGCGACGAAAACCAATACCGAAAACTCCAACTAAGCAAGATAACTCGTCGTTTGAATAGAAAATCCCACTAAAGTCACAACATTAAATGACGAGACGTTCCTGAACGTCTCACCATCCATTCAAAAAGTTAAAATAAATGACTCAGTCCAATTGCGAAGTGCGACGACCAGATTGGAGGACTGTCACATAACGAAACGCGCTAAACAAACTGAGATAAGGCAAGGCGGCCAAGTTGTATGGTATCGCCCCCAGGAGACCGATATACATATTTATTTTGCCGGGTTGGGCCATAAAAAATGCGCCAGAGGAAAAGGGAAGTGAAGATAGAGGAATAGAATATGGTCCTGAATTCAGGTATTTTGTATGAGGGCGAAAATCAAAGTGGAAAATTCTATATTAATTTGGTACAGCAGATTTTTTTTTACTGAATGAGAGAAATGATGCCAACGTAATATTACGGAAATATATTCGTGGAGCCCGCTCGTTCAAATATCATTTTTCAGCAAGATATGCTAGACTGCATACAGTTTATCAAACAGTGTCAATTACATATCTAGTTTTTACATTCTTTCTGGTCTAGGGATTTTTTTAAGTGAAAGAGAAACGCTAATAATGTATGTAAATATTTATTATTATTATTATTCACGTATGGGCCCTGGTGGACCACGCGAAGTACAATTAGAGGCGTTTGTTGTTGTTAGCCTTCCTTTGTGCCCATTTTTCATTCATTTCATTCTTTCGCTGTGAGCTTGTTTCCTTTCGTCAGACCAAGTTGTTCCAGTCTTCCTACATTTTTCTCTCTGGCCAACCTTCCAAACGTTAACCTTGTGTCTGAAACAGCCTCTATCCTGAATTTCACTTTGTGTAATATTTGCTGATCTTAGGTCCTCTTTAATTGCAGCAATCCATTTAATTATTTCTACTTTAGCTTTACTCCTATTTTCATAAAATTCGACTATTTGTCTAGTTAACCTATTCGGATTCATCCGTTTTATGTGTCCGCAAAACTTAAGTCTTCTTTTTCTCATATCGCTATGTATATCTGTGTATTGTTTGATTTCTTGGTTTTCTCGAAGTCGGTATGTTGTGCTATTTATTTGTTTGGGCCCTAGGATTTTTCTTATGATTTTTCTTTCCTTCTTTTCAATGTCCTCGATGTCCCTCTTTCTATTCAAAATGAGCGTTTCCGCAGCATATAGACATTCTGGCTTAATAACTGTGTTGTAATGTCTCAGTTTTGTGTTTTTAGATAGGCATTTTTTGTTGTAAATGTTTTGTGTAAGTCTCAATGCCGTTTCCATTTTTTGACATCTACCCTTATTGGCCGCTTTTTCCAACCCATTTTCCATGATTATTTCACCCAAATATTTGAATTGAGAGACTCGTCTGATGTTACCATATTTTGTTTTTAGAAATGGCGTTCTTAGTCTGTTGCAGGTCATGTATTGTGTCTTTTCAAAGGAAATTTGGAGTCCTACATTTTCTGCTGTTTCTTTTAGGATTTCAATCTGTTTCTGTGCCGTTAATACATCTTGAGCTAAAATTGCTAGATCATCAGCAAATGCCAGACAATCAATTTTGATGTTGGTTCTCCCCAGTTTAATAGGCTGGTCAATATTCAGGGCCGACTTTTTTTCACACCACTCCTGCATTACTTTTTCTAGAATACAGTTAAATAAAAGTGGCGAGAGTCCATCCCCTTGTCTCACTCCAGTTTTAATTTCGAAGGGCTCCGAGATCTCACCCATGAATTTAACTTTTGACCTTGTGTTAGTTAACGTTGCTTTAATAATTGCCAGCGTTTTCAGATCTAGTCCTTGTTCTTTCAAGATTCGGAATAAAGATTCGCGGTCAATAGAATCATATGCTTTTTTGAAATCCACAAATGTACAGACTAGATTTTTATTGTACAGTTTTTGATGTCTTAGAATCAACTTTAGATTCAGGATCTGTTCAGGGCAGGATCTGCACGGTCGAAAACCTGCTTGATATTCACCAATGTTCGGTTCTAACTGTCCCTGTGCTCTGTCTAGTAGACATTGAGATAGAATCTTGTAACAAACTGGGAGAAGAGATATTCCTCTATAGTTGTTTACATCCGCTCTATCTCCTTTCTTATGTAGTGGATGAATTAGAGCATCTTTCCAATCTTCCGGAATCCGTTCGGTTCGCCAAACTTCTTGTAAAATTTTGGTTATTTCCCTGATTGTACCTGGACCAGCGGATTTCAAAAGTTTCGCAGTGATTCCATCTTCACCAGAAGCTTTGTTATTTTTAAGCCGCTTGATTTGCCTAATTATTTCATCTTCATTCGGTGGTAATGAATCTGGGTTTGTTTGTTTAGGCTTTAGTGTTGCTAATTTGTTTAAGGGCTCAGGACAGTTTAGTATTTGTTCAAAATATTTTGCAAGTTCTTTGCAATTATCTTGGTTATTTAGAGCCAATTGTCCGTTTTCCTTTTGGAAGCAAAGACTTTGCGGTTGATAGCCTGTTACTTTAGTTTTAAATGTTTTGTAAAAGTTTCGAGTGTTATGTTTTTGGAAATCTTTTTCTATTTCATTAAGCTGATTGTTTTCATATTTTCTTTTAGTTTGTCTAATTAGCTTCGATGTTTCTTTTCTTACTTTCAAAAATATGTTATACTTTATTGCTGTTTTTTGACTGTTCCAACCTTTGAATGCTTCACTTCGGCTTAATACTGCTTGTTCGCAAATTTCATCCCACCGCGAATGTTTTCTACGTTTTTGTAAAGGGGCCAACTTTAAGGCTGTTTCAATAATTTTTTGTTTCAATTCTTGCCAGTTATGTGCTGGTTGTTTATCAAGTTCTTCTGTTAGGGCTGGTTTTATTTTCGTTGGGTCAAACTTTGGTATTAGCAGCCGCTTTTGAATAAGTTTTCGAGGTTTTAAGCTAAGTTTGATTCTAGTCAAACACGGATCACTACCGTGTCTATATTTGCTCCTTTCCTGACTTGAACATTCAAAATCTCTTTATAATTGGGGTACGAAATGACAACATGGTCAATTTGAAATTCACCCATGTACGTGTTTGGGCACCTCCAGGTTTTTTGTTTTGATATTTTCTTCTTAAAATGGGTTGACATTATTTTTAGATTAAACTGCGAACATAGTTCAACCAATCTTCTACCATTATGGTTAGTCCATTTATGAGCGGGAAAACTGCCGACTGTTTTCTTGTACTTTTTTTCTTTCCCTAGCTGGGCGTTGAAATCACTTAATAGGATTTTTACATGGTTAGAGGGAATTTTAGAGATAGTCTTTTCTAGAATTTCCCAGGACTTATTTACTTTTTCAGGATTAGATTTATTTTCTTCGTTAACTGGGAGGTGTGCATTGATTAATGTATAGTTTTTGTTAGCACACTTAAGGGATAGTGTCATAAGTCGATTATTTACTAGCTGGACATTTGTTATAGAACCAAGGATGTTTCTTGAGACAGCGAAAGCAACACCGAGATGTGGTGTATTTTTGAGTATTTTTTTGTCCGTTTTACTTTTAAAAAGTCTGTAGTTGCCGAATTCCAAGGTGTTATCATCTGTCAATCTGGTTTCTTGCAAAGCTAAAATTTGGATTTTTTGCTGATTTAATGTTCGCCCCAATTCGTGTAGTTTTCCTGGACGCAGGTTGAAAGTCCGGTTGTACCAGCAAAGCTGGCAGAGGATTGTCTACCTCCTGGGGTAATTTTGTAATTACTAGAACGCTTCATCTTGTAGTTTGAATTAAATGTTTGAACCATGACGGTTCAGAGGTTAAGACTGGAGGGGTTAGTTCCAGAATTTAAATATCAGCCGCACCACTGATGAACAGACGCTGACCCCTCAGCCGCTTGATACAAGTCAGACGCTAAGTGGATTTAGTTTTTTTTTGCCTTGGTTCGGGGCTGCTTATTTTGAGATATTTGCAGCTGTCCATTAATATCTAATGGAACTTTCACTATCCACCACCCGTGACCCGTCCAGTACCTTAGGCGAGGTATACTGGAATAGCTCCATGAAATTTAACGGGAATCTCCATTATATTAATGTTATTTTATAGATTTTAAAAACGTTATTTAAGTGAAGCAAAGATGTAAATTCAAATTCAACTATTACTGGAAAGAGGTATTTTCAACATGTTAATGAACGTTAAACCAAGAGAACGAACCAAAACTCGATACAAAAAAAAAGCGTTCCCCAAAAGGCGAGTGAGAAATATTTCCGGGAAAAATAAACGAACTGCCGCATAATTTACGAGTTAAAGTTGGTGCAGTCCGGCAAATTCCTCGCAAAACGACGCTTAATGCAGTCGCCACTGTAGTTTTACTGGCACTAATTCCACAAAAAGTCATTCAGAGTCGGTTTTTAATATATCAATAAAATTATTCGGGGCGGTAGGGCTTCGAGCGAATACTGGAAGGTGAAGTTCAACAAATAATAAAAAGGGAAGCCGTAAAAAGTCCCTAATTGCACCTGTAAAGTCGCAACTTTATGATGCAATGGTAATAAAATTATATTTTACCCTGAAAACATTAGAAAGCGACAAGTCAATTGGTATGTATTCGAAAGAATACTCAAAGATCAGCTTCTGCTAAATCACACTTCAATTACATCGAAACTGTGAAAGTAGTTATGAGGGAGGTTCGAAAAGTTCTTGGTCTGATGAAGAAAGCACAATATTTTTGAATATTCCCTCCATCTTAGGAGGGAAGGGCGGAGTGAGGGAAGCATTTACTAAGTATTTTGATGGTTACAAAGCAAGTCGAGCAAGAGTAGCCATACATAAAATGCGTGAGATATTTCTTGCTACATACGGTAAACTGCAAAACTCCTGTTGATCACCATACTGCGAAGAATATTATCAGCCAATTAGATGCAAATAAGAATACGCGGTATTGCTCCAGTAGTGGCTTATATGTTTAACATATCAATTTCCACAGGAACATATCCCAGTCAATTTAAAAAAAAATTAGCTTGTTCTAATTTTTAAAGGCGATAACAGTTCGATCTGTGAGAGTTATCGGTTTATTGCGATTTGGCCGGTGTTTGTATAAATTGCCGGTTACTTGTATAAAAACCGTAATGAAGGGAAATGTAAGTGGATTATTTTTGGATATTAGTTAGGCTGGAAGCATTAGAGATAAGGGGAACTATCTGCAAGTGGTTCCATAGTCATTTATCTGGAAGAACTCAGCTTGTTAAAGCGAATAAGTCCGCTTAATATAGTACCCTGAGTCCCTCAGGGTACTGTGTTAAGCCCAATATTATTTATATTTTATATGAATGACCTTAATTCCTTAATAAAATAAAGGGCCACATTTTTTACATTTGCTGATGAGACAACCCTGCTATACGCAGGTGATACAAAATTAAAAGTGCACGAAAATATTCAAAGTGATTTGAAGATATGGAAAAGCTGTTTTGTTAGAAATAAAATACTCATTAACATAAGGCCAGGATGCTCAAGTTTGCACTTCAGAAACCCTGGCACTTCGATAAGCCTATTAAATAGCGTCATTTAAATTGTAGAGATGTATCATGTGATGGTATAGAGGTGAAACAGTCTGCGCAGTTTACTATACTAGTATTACTTTGGATGAGCTAGTTTCTTGGAAACCTCATATACTTAATTTAAAGAAAAGGCGCTTTGTTATGATGGCCCAATTTAGGAAAGCATCAGAGTGTATGTCATTTGATATATTAATACATATATACTATGCTCTTGCTAATTCTACTTTAACATATGGAATTGTTGGCTGGTCATATAAGAGCCGCTTTGAGTCGATGAGAGAATGTAAAAAATATTTCTAAGGATAATATGGGATTGTGTCCTTTTTCATCTTTTTGTTCTTATTCTTATGTTTTGACGGTTTTTCTTTTTTAAGTCTTCTTCGTGGATGCTTATATTCAAGCGGTATCCATCCAAGGATTGCTTTGGTCCATCTGTCGTCACATCGCCTCGCTATATGGCCTGCCCACCTCAATGTCAATTCCTTCACCTTTGCAATGATGTCACATACTTTCGTCTGTTCTCCGATCCATGTGCAGGTCTTTCTATCCGGCTTTGTAATGCAAAGCCTAAACCTTTCCATTCCCTTCTGTGCTCCCTGAAATCTTTGAATTGATTGTGATGTGCGTGTCCATGTTTCACTTCCGTACGTCAGAACAGACAGCACGCACTGATCAAAAACTTTTCTCTTCACACACAGTGGGAGTTTGTTCTTAAACACCATGTTGAATCTGCCAAATACCTGCCAACCACACTTAACGCGCCGTTTCATATCCCGAGCGGTATCACCCTCCATTAAAATTCTTTGTCTAAGATATATGTAGTGGTTCATCACTACCGTAAGTCGATTCCTAAAATAGATATTCTTCTGTTTTCAATAATTTTATTGAACATAACCTGACTCTTTCAGGTTTACTTTCAAGTCAAATGGTTCTCCCTCTTTTTGAAGTTCTTGTATGTGTTTTTGTAGTTCATCTGGGTTTTGTGACAAGAAGAGGATATCGTCTGCAAATCTAAGGTGACTTAAGTATGCACCATTTATTTTTATTCCGTCCTGTTCCCAATCCAGATTACGGAATACCTCTTCAAGGCAGGCTGAGAAAAGAACAGGGGATAGTGAGTCACCATGCCGTACACCCCGTTCTATATTGATTTTAACTTCAAGATCATCCATGTGAACTGTCGCTGTAGCTTCATCATACATTTCTATCCCTTGGTTAAGCAATGCATCCAGTATGGCTTGCTTTGATATTGAGTCAAATGCATTTTTATAGTCAATAAAAGCCAAGCACGGTGGCATGGTGTATTCATTGTGCCTTTCTATATATATATATATATATATATATATATATATATATATATATATATATATATATATATATATATATATATATATATATATATATGTATATATATTAAAACCATTAAAAACTGGGCGTTAAAAAAATCGCAATATGATTGCACAAGCTCACAGTTCGTTTGACAGCGACCCCTATCCCAAGTTCGGACACACTAAACTATAAAAAATCACCCTTTATACTTTAATTTACTGCCTCTGTCTTTTTATCAGGGAGTGTAAATGTCGGTAAGAGCAAGTAGTTTTTTATATATACTTACTACTTATCAGGAATCTCTCGTATGCAAACCTTCAATAAAATAACAGTTTATGGCTGCTATTAAAGTATTTAATAACGTTTGATGTTAGATTACTTTTCTTCTCTATCAGTGGTTATTTTACTTTTTTTTCCACTTTCGCTCACTAAATATTATTAAAATATTTAGTGAATAAAATATTTAGTGAGCGCTTTAAATATGTCATAAACGAAACTGCTTTTCTCTACTGCACGCTCAAAAATTTTTATTGCCACCCCAGCATATTTACAGCCACAAAATTAAACCTTATGAAGCTTCCGACACGTCCCAACTATATAACTCGGCCATAGCTCCCATGAAGACACCCATAATCATAAAACAGTCCTATTGAAAATCATAAAATATCTTATAGGGAAACTTCATTATACAATCCTAACTTCCACTTATGTCATTTAATTATTAACATTATTGCTTTAAGAATATTTAAACGTATATTTGAGGCTGTTGATGTAGAGATTAGGAAACATCACCACAAAATGATTGTGATTTATGATGGAATAAGGTTGATTAAGTTCTCTCTTCAAGAAGATTAAGGTTCTCTCGAAAATGCTTTCGATTTTTACATAGAAATAAAAAACTATTTTATTCTGTCACGTAAAGTGAATATGTTACTAACAAACCATTATTAAACAATTTTTTCTTTTTTTTTGGGGTTTTTCGCCACAATCTACTCACACTCAAAAAATATCAAAAATATCTGTTGTTAAGTGAAAAATCACTAAGTAAAACACAAAAACAAACCGGAGACCAATTTCTCAATGATTCTTTTTCTGTAATAAATATGCCTAACGAACAAAAATTTTAAAAATACAAAAATTTTATAAAATAAATATAAACTTTTGAACGTTAACGTTTCGGGAGGTCTTCCCCTCCCGTTTTCATAACGGGAAACAAAGTAAGTTGATACTTTGACAATGAATAAATTAATATTAATTTCTATTATTCTATTTTTTTAGATTCGTTTTGAAAACGGAAGGAGAAGACCTCCTTAAACGTTAACGTTCAAAAGTTCGTAGTCATTTTAGAATATTTTTGTATTTTTAAAATTTTTGTTCGTTAGGTAAATTTATCACAGAAAAAGAATCACTGAGAAATTTGTCTCCGTTTTGTTTTTCTTTTTTACCCAGTGATCGTCATTTACATAAGAACAGATATTTTTGATATTTTTTGAGTCTTAGATCGTGGCAAAAAAAAACAAAAACAAGAAAAAATATATGAACATGCCACAATTATTCAGACAATACTTAGTTATTAAATAAAACAAAAAGTGCCAAAAAACTATATTTGAATTTGTGCCAAACACGTATTTCACTTACTTAAAAATAACTTAAAAATCAAAACAATTGATAAACCATAAACCAGACAATGTTTGCAAAATAAGTAGTGAACATTTAAGGCAATGAACGAACGGTAATGGTAGAAGTCAATTGAAGTTTGGTGTGCCTAGGATTTGAAGGGAACCAAAAAATCACTACGATGACAGTTATTTTTGCTTAATCAAGGTACATGGTATTAACCGAAAAATTTACCTATTCCGATCTGGTATGTGCTAAAAGACCTGCTTTTCATTCAGAAGACGTTCTTGTTTCAACTTTTCCTAGCCTGACTGATCTTTCAAATACCTAATGTAGTACATCCGAAGATAGGCAAACTCCTAGTAGAGAAGAGAGTGATAATCTTGAAGCTACGTCGTCAAAACCCCTACTATTTACTCAAATGACCTTATCAGAGACCTTAGCCTTTCAACTGAAAGATCAGAACTATCAGTATCCAGACTCAAAGAGAGGAATTTACTTTCTACAGCTACAAAAATTACATGTTATCGTACTCGACAAAAACAACTCCGTTTTTTTTTGCTCAAAAAATGATGTTTTTTGTAATACTGTTGATGGTATTTTATCAAAAATGGGTTTTTTGAACTACCAGCCAAATAAATGGAAACTTTTTATATATAGACAGTTACAAGCGGAGTTTCAAATGTGTTTTGCTACATAATGGCAATAAACATGGTGTGGTTCCCATTGCTCATTCCACTAAATTAAATGAGGAGTATGAAACCATATCTCTTCTATTAGCAAAACTTAAGTAACATGATCATAATAATGTTATATGCGTTGATTTAAAAATAGTAAACTTTTTACTGGGTCGACAAAGCGACTACGCTAAATTTCCCTGTTTTCTCTGTTTGTGCGATAGCAGAGCTAAAAGCGAGCATTTGATCAAAACAAACTGGCCTGAAAGAAAAGACTTGACAGTTGGGAAACAAAACATTATAAATACAGAGTTAGTTCTAAAGAAAAAATAAGTTTGCCTCTATTGTATATAAAATGGGAACTAATGAAACAGTATGTCAAAGCCACGGATAAAAATGGTTTCTGTTTGAATTATATATCGAGGAAATTTCCTGGCTTGGGCAAGGAGAAACTTAAGGCTGACATTTTCGATGGACCTCAAATTAGGTGATGAAATATAACAATTTCGTGTATTCAATGAATGATATAGAATCATTAGCCTGATTTTCTTTCGTCAATGTTGTAAAAAATGTCCGATCGAATTATCGAAAATAGTCCGAAAATTATCGCAAACTGGTGCTAAGCATGTTGTTTCAGTTGTTTTCAGCATGTTGTTCAGCATGTTGTTCAGAGTTGTTTCAGCAGTTGTCGCCATGGCAGGGCCGGGTACACACGCATGTACCGGGTGCAATGACAATATTGTCGGGCGAGTAAAATTCGTGGCGTGCAAAGTGTGTGATACATCAAAGAGTCAATATCTAAAGCCATAAATGACTGTAAAAATTTGTTTTGGGTAGGTGATGGATATCTGTCAGTATTTGAGGTGAATGTTGACCTTAGTAATAGATTAAAAAGGTTGGAACAACATACTGAGGAGTGTAAGCTGAATACAGAGACATTATTAAATAATTCGCAACATAATGACATCTCGACTCCACAAGGAAAATCATGGACAGATATTGTAAAAAAAAATCCTCGGTTAATAATTAGACCGAAAAATAAGCAACAAAATAGTACTACGACGAAGAATGCGATCACGGAAAAAATTAATCCGTCCAATTTATCGGTAGAAATAAACAAATTAAAATCGATAGGTCAGGGATCCGTTATGATTCAGTGCAAGGATGACAATTCTCTGAAGAAACTGCAAATAACAGCAATAGAAGAATTATCCGATAATTATGAGGTAGAAATACCTAAATATATTAACCCCCGGATAATTGTGGCGGAATAATTGGCGTTCAAGATAAATATATTGCAACTAATGAAGACTTTTTAGAGTGCATAAAAAATCAGAGTTTTCTTAAAAATACAGATCTGAATATTGAAGTAGTTCGAAAATATATTTCTAAAGGAAATAAACTGTGTAATATAATACTGGAGGTGTCGGCAGAGATCTATAAGTGCATGTTGAGTAGTAAGAGAGTTTTCTTTGACTGGGACAGTTTTCCAGTCTATGAATATTTGGGAGTGCTGCGATGTTACAAGTGTTGGAGGTATGGACATAAAGCGGCAAAGTGCAGTCAACAAGATGTTTGTCCTTTATGTAACAAACATCATAAAAGCTCAGAATGTAATTCAAATACAAAGGAGGGTACTAATTGTAAATTTACACATGACGTCCTGAAGATACCACATATTAAATATGATCACGCAGTGTTTGATAAAAATTGCGAATGTTATAAACGAGCTGTTGAAAGAATGAAGAACAGAACTAAGTATGCATAGCAACCACTTGATTGCTTCAGTACCTCCACTAGCAATATAGATATATTGCATATTAATATACAGGGAATGCCGACCCACATGTTGCAGCTGAGACAGTTTGTAGAAGATAGAAACTCATGGATCTTGTGTGTTACTGAAACTCATGTAACACGAGAGGTAGAAGAGAACGAAATTAACATAACTGGATATACGGCTGTTGTCTGTTATTCGGATAGTCGTCATACGGGGGGTGCTATTATTTATTTTAAATCTGGCTTGAAATATTGGGTGGTTTCTGTCGAGACAGTTCTAACCAGTTACTGGGTCGTAACAGTTAAGATACAGATAAATAAGCTGTTTTTCTTGGTAGCGGCCTGCTATAGATCGCCTAGTGCCTCTGTAGGTGACTTTTTAAACTATGTGGAAGACAATCTAAGTGACAATGAATTTCAAAGAAATAAAACCTTTCTTTTGGGTGATATAAATATCGATTTATTGAAGAACAGCAGTGAGTCTAGAAGGTTGAAAGACATAATCAGTGGAGCAGGTTTCACACAGATTGTTACTAGGGAAACCCACAATAGTGGTATCTCACAGACACTGATTAATCACATAATTACCAATGATTTTGGAGCTGTGGAGCTTGTTAGAGATTTTCCGATGATAAGCGATCATGAGATTATTGGTACCGTATTGTATGTGAAATACCTCAACATACGTATGCTCGGAATCTGAATGAGCTAGCAGTCTCGAGGCTGATTACTGAGTTGATGGGGAATGATTGGGACTATAATTCCATTGACGTTAGTAAATTATATGTTGATTTTATGCAAACTCTACATGATGCTATTGATATGGCTGCTCCCTTAAAATTAGTACAACCTAAAAAGTTCCCTTGGATGAGCAAAGAGCTAAGAACTGCTCAAGTTGAGAGGGACAGAGCGTATAGAAAGTTTTCTTTCACAAAGAATGAACATGATTGGAGAATTTATAAGCAGAAAAGAAATATGCACTGTCCATGATGCGACTTGAGAGGAAAAAGTACCTTAATAATAATATCGATGCTTGTAGGGGGGACGGGAGGAAGATATGGAGAACAATAAAGGATTTGCTGGGCAATGGTAACGGGCGTGCCGATTTTTCGCGAATCGACTTTGATGCTCACTACGGACCTACGGAGGAGAACTTCAATAACTTTTACTTCGATAGTTTGAATGAAGTAGAACAGAGTATCGAAGAGCAGGACTGGAGCAGTGATGTCAAAGTATGCAAGACTCACGATTTTTCTGAGTTTAAACATGTTACTCTAAACAAATTAAGAAAAGTTGTGTTTAGTTTAAAAAGCCGAAGTACGAGTGACAATGAAATTACGATAAGGTTAATGAAAAATTTTTTTTGTGTCATCGGTTATCGTTTATTGTACTTAATTAATACAAGTTTTGAAACGAATACATTTCCTGAGGACTTAAAAACCAGCATTATTGTACCAATTCCAAAAATACCAAAGCCTGGTATACCAAGTGACTTTAGACCAATTAATTTATTACCTGTTGTTGATAAAATCATTGAGACTATAGTATGTACAGAGTTGAAAACTTATTTTGAAACCAATAAATTGTTATTTTCTGCTCAATCAAAGGACAATTTAGGACAAAACATTCTTGTGAGACGGCTATTCAGTATGTCTGCGCAACATGGAGGAGCGATATGAAGGTCGGAAAACTGTGCTTAGTGTATTTATAGATTTAAAGCGAGCATTCGAAACTATTGACTGGGATATACTGTGTAAAAAATTATTAAGTTATGGTGTAAGATCGAAAACCTTAAAATGGATCAAGAGTTACTTAACTGACAGACATCATAGGACGAGGGTTGAGAGAAAAGTGTCGGCAAAGAGGGAAAGTGCGAGGGGAGTTCTTCAGGGTAGTGTTTTGGGCCCTGTTTTTGATATATATCAACGATATTTCTTCAATATTGGATAAATGTTTTATTAGTCTTTTTGCAGATGATACTCTCATATCTGTGTCTGGGTATAATTTGCCTGAGATGGTTGAAACATTGAATAGTGAACTGGCAATACTATTTAGATGGCTATGCAAAAATAAACTTAAACTAAACGAACTGAAAACAAGGTGCATGGTGATAGGGTCTAAAGCAAACTGCAAAACATTTAATGAGTTAGGGTTAAAAATAAATATAAGTAATTGTGATATTGAAATTGTAAATGAAATTAAATACTTAGGAGTACTGTTGGATCCTCAGCTAACATTTTGTAATCATGTCAGTTATCTATGTAGAAAGATTGGGAAAAAAATAGGGTTCTTTAGTCGTATATCGTCACATTTATCACCATGGTCCAAGAGGCTTGTATATAATACTATAGTTTTACCCCATTTTACCTATTGTATGTCTGTGCTGATATCATGTAATAAGGAGGGTATTGGTAGACTTCAAATACAGCAGAGCAAGGCTATGCGTGTACTATTAAACTGTAATAGGTATACAGCGATAGAGGTAATGTTGCGTTCATTGGATTGGTTTTCAGTTGCGCGGGCCATTGAAGGGGCTAACATTCGATTGATATATAAAATAAAACATAATTTGTTGCCCGATTGTTTGAATACTTTTTTGGTACAAAGAGTAAATATGCATTCTTACGATGTCCGTTCTAAGAACAATTATGATGTACCAATTGTGAGAACAATTGTTTTGAAGAAAACATTGTTTTGGGAAGGTGTTTGTCTCTTCAATGCTTTGCCCGCCCACATAGGGAGCGCTCCTAATGTGCATGTATTTAATAGACTGTTAAATTATTATTTGAAGCAATAGAGTGTTTTATCATTTGAACAATGTTGGTTATTGCCTTTTGATTGTATTTTCTTTTGTTAAGATTTTTTAGAATGTTTCTTACATTTATTTTTTTTGTATATTGATTTTGTTTTGTTACTATTAGCTGCATATGCTAAATAAAGTGTGTATTTATTTATTTATTTTATTTATTTTGAAAAATTTCAGAAATCATGGATATAACATGAGCATCAAACTTCATTATCTCAACCTTGGCTCTTACAGTGAAGAACAAGGAGGGCGATTTCATCAAGACCTAAAAAATATGGAAAGAAGATACCAGGATCCATGGGATGAACGATTTTGGCTGATTACAGCTGGAGTATCTGAAAGAAATTCACTCAAAGAAATCACGAAAAAGAAGCTTACTGGATGTTCAATGATGTAGCAAAAAATTAGAAATATGAAATAATCGTATTTTTTTTTACACCTATCATATCTCAAAAGTACACGTACATTTCAAAAAATATATGTACCGTTAGAACTAGCATAACGAGCATATTCACAAACCGTTTTAGTCTTTCCGACATCAAATCCACTGTAGACCTGTGTTATTGATATAATATAAGAACTCCATGGTAGATGCGGTAATACATCTAATTCAAAGCATCTCTGGCAAGCGATCGGTGTGATCATGAATTGTCCTGATAAAACACAGCAATTTTACAACTCATCAATTTTGAGCACTTCTGCTACAAAATATTATTGAATATGGACAATTGTTATAACAAATACTATGTCCTCAACTTATTTTTCGACCTCTACATTTCATCGACTGCAAAATCTATTCGAATCATATTTTTTTCCAATCGTGCAATTTTTTTAAAACGCCATGTTTCAGCGTCAGCGATATAATTTATGAGCCTTTTTTGAATAAAACCTAAAAAATCAATTGTAGATTCGATGTCGTTTAAAAAGCAACATTTGAAGCTCTGCCTTCTTTTCACATTTCAATTGAAAATTCTCGTTCTCAAAGAGAGTTACGTAAATGGTTTATATGTAACTCTCTTTCAGAATGATCGTGAGGCCGAAACATATCAGAGAATAACTTGAATATATTGTGAAACAAATACCAAGTGTTTTAATTATTTTCATTATTACTCGGTTTCACTAAAAGCCAACCGAGCAATCAATCGAAACTATTATTAAAACAAATTAAAATTATAAAAATCCTAGAAGGATTTTACAAGGTAATACCGAGAAAACAGATGACCATGTACGAAAAATCAATATTTGTGCTATGCATTTTTGTTCTTTCGTATTTGGCAACGAGAAAGAAGAAATAACAGTGGTCCAGGTAGAAATAGAGATGTTCGGAGACAGCTGTAATCGGACTTGGGGGTGATAATGGCCTAACTCTATGGGAATAATAAATAAATCACTTTTAACAGGTTTCTTTTATTTCAGAGGTGACATTTTCTAAATTCAGGTTTTTTTTATTTGAAGCTTATAAAAACAATACATAAAATTACACTTTTTATTAAACCTTAATGATATTAAAATGTAGCAATACTCTCCTATAACGTGCCCATGGTTATAGCGTACAGAATAAAAAAGCCCATATTTTCTATGAAATCTTCTATAGATTAATTACTTTATTAAAACCTTAGGTGTGAAACGTTGAACTCAAAGAGGTTTACCAGTAAACACCAAAACACTTGTTTTTAATTTGTTATAACAAATACTATGTCCTCAACTTATTTTTCGACCTCTACATTTCATCGACTGCAAAATCTATTCGAATCATATTTTTTTCCAACCGTGCAATTTTTTTAAAACGCCATGTTTCAGCGTCAGCGATATAATGTATGAGCCTTTTTTGAGTAAAACCTAAAAAATCAATTGTAGATTCGATGTCGTTTAAAAAGCAACATTTGAAGCTCTGCCTTCTTTTCACATTTCAATTGAAAATTCTCGTTCTCAAAGAGAGTTACGTAAATGGTTTATACGTAACTCTCTTTCAGAATGATCGTGAGGCCGAAACATATCAGAGAATAACTTGAATATATTGTGAAACAAATACCAAGTGTTTTAATTATTTTCATTATTACTCTGTTTCACTAAAAGCCAACCGAGCAACCAATCGAAACTATTATTAAAACAAATTAAAATTATAAAAATCCTAGAAGCATTTTACAAGGTAATACCGAGAAAACAGATGACCATGTACGAAAAATCAATATTTGTGCTATGCATTTTTGTTCTTTCGTATTTGGGAACGAGAAAGAAGAAATAACAGTGGTCCAGGTAGAAATAGAGATGTTCGGAGACAGCTGTAACCGGACTTGGGGGTGATAATGGCCTAACTCTATGGGAATAATAAATAAATCACTTTTAACGGGTTTCTTTTATTTCAGAGGTGACATTTTCTAAATTCAGGTTTTTTTTGTTTGAAGCTTATGAAAACAATACATAAAATTACACTTTTTATTAAACCTTAATGATATTAAAATGTAGCAATACTCTCCTATAACGTGCCCATGGTTATAGCGTACCGAATAAAAAAGCCCATATTTTTTATGAAATCTTCAATAGATTAATTAATTTATTAAAACCTTAGGTGTGAAACGCTGAACTCAAAGAGGTTTACCGGTAAACACCAAAACACTTGATTTTTAATTTGTTATAACAAATACTATGTCCTCAACTTATTTTTCGACCTCTACATTTCATCGACTGCAAAATCTATTCGAACCATATTTTTTTCCAACCGTGCAATTTTTTTAAAACGCCATGTTTCAGCGTCAGTGATATAATTTATGAGCCTTTTTTGAATAAAACCTAAAAAATCAATTGTAGATTCGATGTCTTTTAAAAAGCAACATTTGAAGCTCTGCCTTCTTTTCACATTTCAATTGAAAATTCTCGTTCTCAAAGAGAGTTACGTAAATGGTTTATACGTAACTCTCTTTCAGAATGATCGTGAGGCCGAAACATATCAGCGAATAACTTGAATATATTGTGAAACAAATACCAAGTGTTTTAATTATTTTCATTACTACTCTGTTTCACTAAAAGCCAACCGAGCAATCAATCGAAACTATTATTAAAACAAATTAAAATTATAAAAATCCTAGAAGCATTTTACAAGGTAATACCGAGAAAACAGATGACCATGTACGAAAAATCAATATTTGTGCTATGCATTTTTGTTCTTTCGTATTTGGGAACGAGAAAGAAGAAATAACAGTGGTCCAGGTAGAAATAGAGATGTTCGGAGACAGCTGTAACCGGACTTTTTTGTTTGAAGCTTATGAAAACAATACATAAAATTACACTTTTTATTAAACCTTAATGATATTAAAATGTAGCAATACTCTCCTATAACGTGCCCATGGTTATAGCGTACCGAATAAAAAAGCCCATATTTTTTATGAAATCTTCAATAGATTAATTAATTTATTAAAACCTTAGGTGTGAAACGCTGAACTCAAAGAAGTTTACCAGTAAACACCAAAACACTTGTTTTTAATTTCTCAACTGGCGTTTCATTAACCATGTTTAACATCTTCCAGAGACAATTTACAAGGGTAAAGTTTGACGTTGTTGACTGTATCCGCACTTCGAATATTTTGTCATACGGACGCTATTTGTGTTGTTTAGTGACTTGAAAATTTCATCTCAGTTAAAAAATTGAATGAACTCGTGAGAATTTTCGTGCGATGATTTACTGCGACTTTCGACGTGGATTATCTCAACAACAGTACATTGATCAACTCTTCGCGATTAAACACCATCTTAAACCACGGTATATCACTGGTTTAGTGAATTCAGTCGTGGCCATCATTCGCTCACGGACGAATTTTTTAAAAAATCGTCTAAAATCGGTTGTTGTGCCAGAAAACATTGATACTGTTCGTGAACTGATAAAGCAAGATCGTCATGTGACATACCGTGAGATTAAGGCACAACAAGATAAATAAGATTTTACATGAACATTTAGTCGTGAAAAAGATGTGTGCGGGTTGGATTCCGCATGACAATCACTCAAAATAAGGTTCGTATGAGCCCGAAAGCAAACAGCAGTTGACTGTATAGGTCTTTCAAAATGAGCAACATCCAACAAAAGTTATTCGCGCAAGAAGTACGTCAAAGCAAATGGTCTCTAGTTTTTTTTTTGGGATAGACATGGCTACCGTGCCATTAGACAGTCGTAAAACGGTCAATTCTGAATGGTCCACAATCATCTGTTTCTTTGAAGAAATAAAAAAAAACAACGAGTGACGCAGGATCATTCTTCACGATGACAACGTGAGCTCTCACACATCGAACCGAACAACTTTATATTTAATCGATCAATAAATCAAATTGAAGGGCCATCCGTCGTGGTCAACGATTTTCGACGCCAGAAGAACCGGTTGATCCGTTCAAAATACATATTTTGGAGATACCTCAATCGGAAAAAAAACGTGCTATGAAAATTGATTCAAGCGTATGCAAATAATATATATTATTTAATATATATATATATATATATATATATATATATATATATATATATATATATATATATATATAAATATATATATATATATATATATATATATATATATATATATATATATATATATATATATATATATATATATATATATATATATATATATAGTTGTTATTATTTATTTGTTTGTATTTATTATGCTGGATACATAAATAGCAACCCTCGTAATCTCAGATTAAAGAAGATGTAAAAATCACTTGTCTGTAATTTCTCGAATCGCGTTACGCTAACCATATTAGTATCATCAGGAGATGATGCAATCTTATGAAATGTTTGAGAGAGAATGTTCTCCTTCCACGCATTAATCCTCGCAGATTTTTAACCAAAAACCCAACGAATGTCATCAATCAAGCACCGCATTCCCCCAATAGAACGCCGTGTGACTTGTTTCCTGAACTGAAACTACCATTTCGTGAAACACATTTCGAGTTCATTAAAGCCATAAAATAAAACTCACTGAAGAAGTTACAAGGTGTGGCAGTTAATAACTCTTAATCCTTTCAGAGATGGCGCTGGAAACTTATGAAATTTTGTTACTACGAGAGTACCTTTAAACCACCATTGATGTTTAAATCATTTCCAGTTAGGGTCATAATTTTTTCGTGTGGTAAAAATGTCGAGTTTCGAGCCGAATAAAAAGATTTGTAGCACGTATTGCTTTTCTTGTACAATCAAAAGAAAAACGCGAGTGAAAACCCTCATATACTTGTGGAAACTTACGGTAACAATGTCCCAACGCAAAACGCTTGTGGGCATCAGTTTAGACGATTCAAAAGTGGTGATTTCGAAGACAAAAAATCGCCAAGTGCAACCGAAAAAATTTGAAGATGCCGAATTGCAAGCATTGTCGGAAGAAGACAATATGCAAACTCAATAACAAAAAACAGAGCGTTAAATGTTTACCAAACCATTCTGGATCATCTGCATGCCATGAGAAATATCTAGAAGGCAGAAAAATGAGTACCACATCAGCTGAATGAGCGACAGAAGGCAAAGCGAAAAACGGCGTGCGAAAGAAAGACTTTTTTTGCATCGGGCCATGACGAAATAAAGAATAAATATATTTCGAGAACCCAAAACGCAGAAATTCATTGGTTGACACAGGACAACCATCAACATCGACCGCAAGGGCGAATCGCTTTGGAAATGTTGTGTATGTATTAGGATCTGAAGGCTGTTATGTACCAACTGCTCCTGAAACCAGGTGAAACAGTTATTACCGGTCGCTGCCGTCGAAAAAGTGATTTGGCAGTACTATAACGCCCCATCACACACAGCGAAAGCGGGCAGAGACACCATTTCTGTACTTGGCTTGTACCTCTTGTGTCACGTACCTTCAATTAAACACTTCGACAATTACGAAGATGTCGAAAAATGGCTTCACGACTGAACCACCTCAAAAGATGTACAGTTTTTCTGGGATGGCATCCACAAATTGCCAGAGAGATGGGAAAAATGTGCAGCTAGCACACTTTTTTTTAAGAAGAAAAAAATTAAAAACTATTAACCGCCACACTAAACTAAAATATTAAAGGCCATATCCAAAACTATACAACGACTGGATTACTCGCTGGAATAAGTGTATTGCATGATGTAAATGTTTTAAAGGTGACAAAATACATGCGGATGATTAAACCAATATTTTGTGTTTTACAGAACAATTCCGCGCATTTCTTTGACAAAATATAAACGTATCTTACAATGTGAAAATCCATAAGACTTTTCAAATTTCAACCGTAAAACCAGCCCTCAGAACATAAAATATTCAATAGATTAAAAGACCTGAAAGAACTTAATGCTGTAAGTGACAATTTTCGATCGCTCACGGATTAGAGCGTCGGAAAAAAGACGATTAATATTAATATATCCCGGCCAAAATTGACGATTCGAATCATTCATCTTGCCTTAACAAGACCGACCCGTTCGATCGCTTCATTCATCTGCTTACCTTAATTATCGACTAGACTTTTCTACGTTGGTTCTTTCGACTTGAAATTTACCGAAAATAAAAAGGTGGTAATCCTATTAAAGCTTCGGTGTTATTTAAAGTTAATCTATTCAGATGAACGATTGAAAATAAAGATAATTTAATTATAGTAAGAGACGGTCTATTTCGTGAATTATTTTTTCTCACTATTATACGAGGGTTGTTCCACAAATTCTAGGCCTATCTCATATATGGCCCAAGTGTGACCAAATCACTACGATATTTGTTAAGTTTTCTTCGATATGAGATTGGGAAACTGTAACGTAGGTGACTTGTCACCAAAAATATGACTAAAATTTCCGCCAGATTTGTCATAGAGATTTATTCGCCGGGTATTTTCAATTTTTTGGTTAGGTTTTTTACATTTCCTCTTAAACACAGTTAATTATAAAAAATAATGTAATTTTGCTTTTTATCAATATATATTTCGCCAATATATTCCGTAAAGATTATCTCCTTCCTTTTTGCTTTGGCATCTGCTCCATGTTATCTGTCAAATTTTATGTTTAAGCAATGTCTGAATGATTATGACGTGTTCATATATATTTTTTTTTGTTTTTGGGTTTTTCCCTGCGAATGTGGCAAATTTTATATAAGTGAGAGATCTAGACCTTTAGATGTTAAAATAAAAGAACATAAAAATTTTCTTAGAAACGGCGATTTTAATAAATCTAGAATTTGTCAACACGCATGGGAATCGGGATAAATCAATAGGAGTAATTCCAAAAAGTATTAAAAGAATCGGTAACAAAATACAGAAGATTAAAAGAAACCGCTATAATTAATTTAAATAAAATTAATTGTCTTGCTATGCCTTCGGTATATTTAAATTCAATATGGTTCCCGATTCTAAAGAATACAATTAAAAATGTTTAAGTATTTCAATACACAATAATCACACACCTATATATATATATATAACCTAACAAACCTCACCTATATATATATATATATATATATATATATATATATATATATATATATATATATATATATATATATATATATATATATAATTTTTTTTTTGGTAGTATGTCACTGTCATTAAAAACTATTATTGTTAATCTAAGTATCATCAACATACCCAAAGTATATTTACTTCCTATCTTTTTGTTATACATAGAAATCAATATAATTTATTTTTAGATTTGTTTTGAAAACGGGAGGAGAAGACCTCTCGAAACGTTAAAGTTCAATAGTTTATTTATTTTAGAAAAATTTTGTATTTTTTAAAATTTCGTTCGTCATGCAAATTTATTACAGAAAAAGAATCACTGAGAAATTTGTCTCCGTTTTGTTATCTGTTTTTTACCCTGTGATTTTTTATTTACATAAAAGATATTTTTGATATTTTTTGAGTTCGTGACGAAAAACCCAAGAAAAAAAAGATTATGTTTGTTTTCGTTATTAGTACTAAACTGTTCAAACAATTCAAAGAAAAAGATTATAAAAACTAAAAAAAAAAAACAACAAACATATCTCCCAGTTTAAAGTAAATAAAGTAAAGTTTTGGGGTTAGAGGCGCATCAGCAACTGAGAAGGCTATTTAGCGACTGGACCTACAGTTTAACGTGGGTTCCGAACCACATCATCAGCTACCGAAAACCCCGGTTAGCACGCCGCTCGGGCTATCAACCCTTGGTTTTGTGCTTAACCGAAAATATCTCGAGAAGCCTACCGACTGGCGAGTGACCAACGTAGAAATCCGGCCTTACCCAGCCTCGAACTGGCGTGACTGAGGGATGATCCTTGTCAGATTTTACACTCTTACCTAGAAACATGCACAAGAATTTTTAGAAAAACTGTTTTGCCTAGTACGGGATTCGAACCCGCTCCACATTAACTGCCGTAACGTAAGACTGACGCCTTAGACACCACAGCTAATGTGGCTCCTGTCACAGCTTAAGAAAATTAAGTGATTTCGCGTTAATCATTAGGAACTTCTCGTATTAATTGTCCATATTCATAAGCCATGTGAGGAATTCAACTTTCTTGGACTATATTCAATGAGGCAACAGTTTTATAATAAAAATAATTATCTTTATTTCCGAAGTATATTAAATATACATAAAACGAAATAGTATCAAACATTTTACATTGATATTATGTACAGTTCTGATATCCTATATAATCATCAACGTAGTAGTAAATGTAATAAATAATTGAACAAACATTTTTTCAGTTGGCTAATGTCCCTGATAATCTTAACATAATGTGGTAGTTGATTATATATTTTTATACAGTTATAGTATGCTCGCTGCTGTATGAGTGTTAACTTATGTAATGGTTAATTATAATTTATTCTTCTTGTTGTGTATGTTGTCTGGGGTTGTAAATAACTCTGAATTCTTTCACAAGGATAGTATACATTCCTGAATAAAAATTTCCAAAAGAATTAACAAACCATTGCTTTTAAATTTCCCCTTGCACAATTCCTGTGGCTTCATATTCAACATACTGCATAATGGTCTATCATTTCGCATCGGCAGTCATTTCCTTTATACACACTGTGTATTTTTTTTATATTACATATTTTCGTAATAACTTATTCAGCTAATAATAAAGTTTCAGAAACTACACAACTTTTATTTTGAAAATTGAAACTAACTAGTTTACAGTTTCAAACATTCGAATTTCCATCGATTCCATTACTCGGGATGTTTCTTTAAACTTGTGCTGTCCACTACGAATTGTATTATGTCGTTGACATGTGCTTTCCACAACTAATGGACACCAAAGTTTCTGTAGTTCATTTAGATCTATTATTATTATTTTTATCTCTTTATCTCCAATGTACAGGGTACATAACACCTTAGAGAAGAAAAAAAAGAGTACGTCTGATTATGGATCGTGATTCACACTATGAATTTTACCGGTTGTAGATCCATTGATGCGTTTCTTCTTGTAAAGTTTATTTTTAAATAAAGAGAAATATCTATGTTTTCACGACATTTCGACAAGTTTCCGGATCGAGAGGGACTCTGCCATCTCAAATTCTTCGATGTTTAACAACGAATCTTGGCATTATTTTAAAGAAAAAAGTATTTTACAACCTAGGATTAAAAACCGAAATATTCTCGCGATAAAAAGTTGGAAAATTATTAAATCACCGATCGAAAAGTTATGATAAGATAACAACATTTTAAGTCAATATGTGTATATTTGCATATTTGATAAATATTAATTCGTTATTACTTTACGAATAAACCATAAATAAACAAAATTCGAGGATATTTACCACTAAACACCAAATCTCTTTTTTGATCTAGTCTACAAACCACATAATAAATTAAGAGAAGCCCTAGGCAATTTAAAAGATGAAGTAGATCAACATGAATAATCGGAAAAATATTAATAATTTGAGACTTGTTAAAAGTGTAAATAATAATAGAGAAGGCATTCAAACAGAAAAATATAGGGAAACGACGAACAGGGATAAAGGATATATACCATTCAGGCAACTTTTTCAATTACACTGGTCAACAAATTACCAATTTTTGTAACCCCATGAAATAATTTAAACTAATTTTGAGAAAACATTAAAAAACATTCGCTCTGGTTAGCTCAGGTTCTTTGTGCATATCAATAACAACATTTAAAACCTAGTTAAGGATTTATTTAGTATAAATAAATTTTAAAAATGTCACAGTTGAAACGGTTCTTCTTTTATAATTAATATCTACAGTTCATCTTGTTAATGTACATCAATAGTCTGCTAACATAGCAGGACTCCACCTTCATTGATAGCGTCGTTTCATACCCAATATCGCTAAAATCTCCCATATTTTGAAGTAAGAAATCTAAATGTAAGTCAAAAATGAGTATTTTTAGTAATAATTCATAGCATGCAAGGCTTAAATCATACCTTTTATTAGTGTTTTATTGTTTTCAGCTCTCACATCTCCTAGAATATCGGTAAAAACTTCTTGCATTATAGATTTCCAAGTCTTATTATCTGTTTTATTTAATTTAGTCTTAAAAGTATCGTCCTTAATCAACTCTCGTATTGAGGATAAAAATCCCTTGTTTTTTACTTTGCATCTGTAATTATGGGGAACTTTTCTTTAAGATATTGAAAAGCTTCACCTTCGCGGTTAAGATATTTCTCAACGTTTTTCCTTATCCCTAATTTTAAATGTAAAGGCGGCACAATAATGTTTTATTGTTGCATGAATGGTGAATAATGTTAGGGTGGCCAGACTTTTCTGATATAATGATTTTCTCTATAGCGTCTGTTCTACAGGCACAACAAATGACAGTATTTAGTATAACCCAGTTGGATACCCAAAATTACAGCAATAACTTTAAAATCTGCGCAGATCTTCCAAGAATATTTCTCATATTTAATCTTTGCAGGTAAAAGCTTCAGATTGTCACAAGTTTCTTTCATGGAAACCGCTAGATGGAGACGCATGACGGACATCGCTATCAGCACTAAAAAAACTGTACCAGATCACCATGACGGTTTCGAAAAACGGTAACCTTGCTTCAGGCGCGAGTCAAGAAGTTCTGCTTGTGCTTTTGGTACATCTAGAAGTTCTGCTTGTGCTTTTCAGTATCATTGTCAGAATCGTCAAGAGGTGATGTAGGAACTGAATGATGTTCATCGTGTAGTTGAGGTCTTTGAACTGATATTAAGCCCTGCAGTTGTATTCATGCAAAAATAACAATTTTCAACATGGTCCTTGTATTGTTTTCATAACATTGTTTGATTAAAAATACACTTAATATACTATTTAAACTATTTGTTCTACGGGTTCAAGTGTTCTCTATTATTTAATTCTTATATGTCACACTCGCCAAAGATAGCAATAACATGTAAAGTTCAGGAATATACCCGATGCATGTTTCAACTTGTATGGCTCGATAAAGTCGAGCGAAGCCAGCTATGAAACTTATGTTGTTGATGATTAATTATCGCGTACTTCTTGATAATACAACTCATTATCGTTGGGGAAAAAACCTTATTCACCAGTGTTTTTCACATTTTAGTTTTAGAATTAGGTTAAATTGTCTCCTGATGATGCTAATGTCGTTAGAAAAACGTTCGTTAAGAAGTTAAAAAAATTATTTGGTGTTTAGTGGTAAACCTCTTCAAGTTTAGTGTTTTACACCGAAGGTTCTAGTAGAAGAATTGATAAAAATACAGAAATGAATATTGTTTAAACAATTTTCTATAGCGCAGATCTACAAAATAAAAACAAATTGGAGGCGCCGAGACTTAAACGTAATTTTAAGTATAGTGTCTAGCAACAGTCCCAGTAACATTAAATCATCAATAGTAAGTACAGTTTTTAATCTATTCACATTGATAATATTTTTTTTCTCAGTAGCTATTTAACATATTTATTTTTATTGTTTGTTCAATTAAAAAAGTTAGTAAATAAAACCTGGAAGATTTAAATAACCGGAATACATTTTGTTACGTTTGTGGCGGGTATATCGTGAAAAAGTTTCCAATATCTATATCTAAATTTATACCAAACGCGTATTTCACTTAAGTATTGCCTGAATGATTGTGGCGTGTTCATATAATTATTCCTTTTTTTGGGTTTTTACGTACTTCATTTACTTTAACCTGAAAATCAAAGACGTTGATAAACCATGGATTCCAAACAATATTTGCAAAATGAGTAGTGAATACTTAAGGCAATGGACGAATAGTAAAAAATTCAAATGAAGTTTGACCAAACCAAACAATCACTACGAAGACTGTTATTTTTGCTTAGTCAAGGTATATGATATTCATCGAAAAGAAATGACCTATCCCGATCTGGTATGTGCTAAAAGATCTGTTTATCATTCAGAAGACATCACTGTTCCAACTTTTCGCGGCCTGTCTGATCTTTCAGATTCAGAATATAGGACCTCTGAAGATAGGTAAGCTTGTACTAGCGAAAAAGTGATCATTTTGAAGCTACGTCGTCAAAACCCCTTCTTTTTACTCAAGACGCTTTAAGTAACCTTATCAGAGACCGCGACCTTTCAAAAAAAGACCAGGCAATCTTGGCATCTAGACTCAAAGACAGGTATTGACTTTCTCTAGGTACTAAAATTATATGTTATTGTACTCCAGAAAAAAAACTATTCGTTTTTTTGCTCACAAAAATGACATTTTTTTGTAATGATGTCGGTGGTCTTTTTTCAAAAATGGGTTTTTTGAGCTACCAGCCAAATGAATGGAGATTTTTTATAAATAATTTCAAGCGGATTTTGAAATATGTTTTGGTACATGATAGCAATAGGCATGGTGCGGTTCCCATTGCTCATTCCAGTAAATTAAAGGAGGAGTATGAAACAATATCTCTTGTATTGGCAAAACTCAAATACCATGATCATAAGTCAAATACCGTGATCATAAATCGTAAATTTTATTGGGTTAACAAAGCGGCTACACGAAATTTCCATGTTTTCTCTATTTGTGGGATAGCGGAGCTTAAACAGGCCTGAAAGAAAAGGCTTGATAGTTGGGAAACAAAATATCATTAATACCCACCCACTGTACACTTCACAGATATTAATCAAAACCATCTCCACATAAAGACAGTTGATGTATGATATAATGTAAGTTCAAATTTTCAAGAATTCGGATATTCTTTATTGAATTTTAATTTTAGCTCCATAAAAGATTGTAAACAAATGAGTTTGTTCTTCTTGGAATATAAAAGTTTACAACGACTGTATGTTATTAAATTAAACAAAGAAACATCATTTTTAACTAATTATTGCACGCATACTTTAATCACAATTAAACCACTTTAACGAGACGAACAAGAAAAAAAACCGGGAATGCAACGCAATTTTTGGTCCTTCCGAGCCGCGCTACATCCCCACGATGGCGCCACCGTCCGCCTTCCACTCGGTCGCATCGTGAAGCCGACTGTTTCGAGCCAGTCAGTCCGGAGCGTTTGTATGATAGACATCGGTCTCGAACACCGTCCTCTCGCCCATCATCAAGTCCGTTACACCAGTTTTCATTCGCGCCGCGTCGAAATCCTCTCATGTAAATGTTTTGCCATAGTGACGCACAAACAGTTTTTGGTTTTAATGGTGTTTTTTCCAATTGTCGTTTGATTTTTCCAATTTTTTTTTGCGTTTGGATTTTTTGTTGTCTCAGTTCCCGTAAGGATTAAATCAAATTGATTCGAATGGTTCAATGCACTGTGACTTAATGGTGAGTTAGTGATATAGTGTAGTTAAAACGCACTGTTGCTGACCTAGAAATAATGTTTCGTAATCGAGGAAAAAGTGACGATGAAGGTTTTTGATAAAAAATGGAGATAAGGCTTTTAAAGTGTTACAAGGTTTACTGTCTAAAATTGTAAACACAGCCGGACAACCTGGTCTTGTTCGGACACGAGAATAAAACCAAATTTATCAATAAGTAACTGTAAGGTTCAGTTCTCTAAATAAATGCGTTATGTTTACATGTAAAGTACCACCGTGGTGTAAATATTAAACTCGAGGATTTATTCTAAAATTCATGATGGTTAACGAAACGCGGTTCGAGCAGTTTAATAAAGTCATTTGGTGTTAAGCTGTAAATCTCTTCGAGTTTAGCGTTTCCCATCAAAGGTTTCAATAGAAGAAGAAAGTGCAACACAAGAATTCTTTTAGGAGTTATTAATGATATATTAATGTGAAAACTTTACATAAAGCCTGAATAGCTTTTCAAATCTTTCATATTTGTAAATTGTCTTGAATTACTATACGTTGATCATGAGACAACACACCAGTTCAATTTTTAAATATTATTTAACTCGAACAAATCCATTGTAATTTTTTCCAAATTAATGTGGACGTTATCTTGTTGAAACACTGATGAAGCGTGGCTCATACCATTAAAAGAAAACTTTTGTTGTTCTAATACATTTTTAAATTCTTGGGAGTTAACTGGATGAGAAAGAAACACCTTTTATATGTAGGCAAAAATTGATCTTCCTTTCTAAGATAAAATATAAAGAAAAGCCATTAAGCCCATCCAAATGGTTTTTTTTTTAAGAAAAAAAAATATTTCCTTTCACTGCTTAGGTCGTGACATAACCGTTTCAGCCAATGATGTCCTTTTCAATTTTTTTCTTACAATGTTTTTTCTACTTTTTTAAGTAACATTTCTAACACTTCTTTGCACTTTAACTTCCTCAGCAATTGCTTTTGCTGAGGAATGACAGGAATTCGATGCAATTCTGAGAAGTATTTTTTCCCCTCTTGACAGAACAAGTAGCCTCCCTGTTGAACGATAAGTTCTGTATGTCTCGCCGACCCAAATTAACGTGGCAACCGAAGAAAAACTTAATTTTAATCGGCATCCCTACAGCTCATCCCGTCTCCTTGTAACGAAAAAGTTAAACTGTTGAATAACTGTTAAAAAATCTTAAATGTAAACAAGCGTGTCTACCATTTTAACGCCTGTAAAAAAGTAAATATTTACTAATAATTAATTTTTATTACGATCAAGATCAATAAAATTTTTCCCTCTTCCAATATTTCAACTTGTATTTGAACCAAATAAAAAAATCACTAAAAAAGAAAAATAAAACTTAATTATATATAGTTTTTTTTAATTTCTGTGTTGTTTGTAATTATTGATTACGATCGTATCATATCAAATCCAAACCGATACGCTTTTATAATGTTATCTTTCAGATATATTTAATTCGGAATTACTGGGCTAATTGAAAAGTTCGCGGAGCGGAAATGACAAAACAAGTTTATAATTGAAAAAATAACTTTATTCTTCCGTATATTCTCCCTTAAGCTCAATACATTTTTACCAGCGGTTCTCCAATGAATTTATTCCATCTCTGAAGTGATTTTCTCGAAATCCTTCAAAATACGCATCTACGGCTGCTATAACGTCTTCATTTAGGAACACATGAAGGCGAGAACAGAGGGAGCGAGATCATGTTAATAAGGTGGATGCTCCAACAATTCGTAGTATAACACTCTAAATAACTACTGGTGCATTGTCTTGATGAAAAAAAAAATTTTTCTTCGCCAAATCAGGTCTATTCTCACGAATGTTTGCATCAAATTGGTCCAAAAGGTTTGAGTAGTACTATCCTGTTATTTTACATGTTTTACATGACAAAATGTCATGTAAAAGCTCAGTCCACTCTACGGTTTGTTGTCGTAGTGGTAAACCTCACCCCTATTTAAAGAACCAAATGTTGATTAGAAAGTTTTACTCGAAGTCGTTTTTGATCAGAATTTTTACAAATACGGTACCCACCTTACACACAGCTTTCTCAAACCCAATTCCATTTTCAAAATATGAAACACCCGTTCAGCTGAGATGTGCATGGCCTTAGCAATTTCACTCAAAGTCAATTCTCAGTACAATTCTCATGTATACAATTAATTATTTGTTCAGTAGCACTTTTAGGACATCCAGAACGAGGCTCATCATCAGGCTTGTATGACCACGTTGAAACTCACCTGCCCACTTACAAACCATTGTTTTTGAAGGAACATACTCAGCTAATACATTTCCTATTTAACTATGAATTTCCTGCTGCAAGATTTTCATTATTTTCCATTTAAAAAAATAACACTGATACATTTACTTTAAGCTGCTGTTTTTATATGAATGAATTGACAGATGGATTTGAAACACGTATGTTCGTATGAAGGATGAAACTTCAAAATCAAACTTGTTAAAATAAAATATTAAAATTTGAAACTTCCCAAAACTAACGGTAGTTTTTGAAATTACTTTGAAACAAATTTAGATTTTCTCTGTCGCAACTTGTTCCTTGTAACTATTCCTTTTTGATTAAAACAAATTAATATTCTTACTGTAACCTCGTTGTTTATCTTGTAGTTTCTCTAATTATAACATTAACTTGATTTTAGTATCTCATGTCGCAAGACATTCTTTTTTTTTATTGCGAGAAACATTTTTATTTTTACTTGTATTTGAAGAGGTCAGATGATAATCGCGAAAATAACAGCGCGTGTAGAGGTTTCTGTTATTTTTGTTTTTTTTTATCTGGTTTTCCTACATAGAGTTAAAGATTTAATACAATTAATACAATATTAATAATAAACAGTAATAAAGTCAACTTTGGGGAATTGAAAAAGAAAAATACGACACAAAGGTTTATTTTAAATTTTTCGGTTTTTTAAATAACGCAAAATAACCAATTAATAAACTGTTATTACCGAATCAGAAACTAAAAACAATTACCAAAAAAAAATAGTACACGTTTTGATATCTGTTCGTGAAAATCGGAACTATTTTCCAAAGAGCGTGATTACTATTTTGACAAAGTAATCAAAATTTTATTTTTGAGTAAATATAATATAAAAATGTCTTTCAGAGGTGTGATAATTTTAAGAATTCGTGATTTATTTATAAATATTAGTCCATTCCTCAGTGAAATTTTTGTCAAAAAAAGTTTTGTCACTTCTTCACAAAAACACAATGGAACAAAGAGCTACTATGAAATTTTGTTTACCGGTCAGATTTTATCAGAAACATTTGAATTGATGAAAAAAATTTATGGTTATGATTGCTTATCCCGTTCACGTATGTTCGAGTGGTATAAGCAATTCCAGGTCGGTCGTGGTGCCTTGGAACACAAAAATCGCGATGGGTTGGTAGAAAAACTCTGTGAAATGATCGCCTACGATGCGAATTGGACTCGGAAATGAATAGCGGAGGAATTAAATACGACCAAAGCATGATTCGCGCAATTTTGACAGGGGATTTAAACAAACGGTAATTTGTGCTCGATTTGTTTCTCCCGCCTTAAATAGGGACCAAGAAATTGCTCGTGTTGAACAATGCAGGACCTTATTAAAACAATCAAACGGAACTGCGTATTCCTGGAATCGATGACTTGGTGCTTCAAGTAGGGTCTTCAAACAAAACGCCAAAATGCTACGTGGAAGTCGCCAGGCTCTCCGAAATCGAAAAAATTGCGTTTCCGGAAGTCACGATAGAAAACAATGTTGATTTGTTTTTACCGCTCTAAAAGGGAATTCTACTTCGAGAATTCGTTCCACAGGGTCAAAATATCACTGGTGAATAATATCTGGGTGTTATGTAGCGTTTGTGAAAAAGAATCGTTTGAGTGAGAACCGAATGTTGAGCACCGACTATTTTCGGACCCTATCGGACAGGGCCGTCGCTGTTTGTGAATTTTGATGAAAAAGGAACATGTATGCTTCAACATCCTCCATATTCGCCTGATTTATCTCCGAGTGACTACTTCCTGTTCCCGAAACTCGCGTCGACAATTCAGCACGCCGTTTATGTTGACATATATGTGACAATGGAAAAAACATGGATCCATTACTACACTCCACAGTTAAATCAGGACCCAGCTGAGTGAAGAGCAACTGGTGAAAGCCACTCAATGCTTCCAAAAACGCAAATGTCAGCTGGTAAGGTTTTGGCATCCGTATTTTGGAATGCGCAAGATATTTTATTCATTGGTTACCTTGACAAAGGAAGAACCATCAATAACGAATATTATATGGCGTTATTGGTGCATTTGAAGGAAAAAAATGCGAAAAAACGACCCCAAATGAAGACGAAAAAGGTGCTCTTTCATCAGGATAATGTACCGTGTTACAAGTCGCTGCGACAATTGCAAAATTGCACTTTGAATTGCTTTCCCATCCACCGTATTCTCCAGATCTGGCTGTCAGTGACTCCACCTATTTGCAGACCATAAAGAAGAGCTCCAGGGAAGGAGATTTGGCTCCGATGAAGAAATGATTGTAGAAATTGAAGCCTATTTTGAGGCCAAAGATAAATCGTTCTACACAAAAAAAGGCATCGAAATGTATGAGAAGCATTGGAATCAATGTATCACTTTTGAAGGTGATCAATTTTCAATCTCGTTCAATCAATTGAAGGAGAGTCTAATTTTGAGTTGTTTTACTAGTCATCGTACGAACTTATTGAGTGAGATGATATTGATATATATACATATATATATATATATATATATATATATATATATATATATATATATATATATATATATATATATATATATATATATCAATATATATGTGATTTTATGATGATGCGGCCCAGCTTTTATACAAGGAGAAATGTAGGTACAAAATCCTGATGGGTGATTTTAATGCCAGAATTGGAACAACAAGAACAGACGAAAATGCAACTGGCCCATATGGAACTGGTGAGCGAGACAATAGTGGTGACAGATTAGTTGATTTTGCTGAAGGACAAGAACTATATATTATGAATTCATTCTATAAGAAAAATATCAGCAGAAAATGGACATGGAAAAGTCCATCTGGGCTCACAAGCGAAATTGACTACATCATGACCAACGATAAAACAATATTTACCAATTGTACTGTCCTTAACAATTTTAATGTTGGAAGTGACCACCGAATGGTACGAGCAAGGGTTCGGATTGACTGTCGAAAAGAGCGCGAAAGAATGGTAAGATCAAAGAAAGGCAAGGTGGATTCTGGAAAACTGCTGGAGAGAGGAAGCGATTTGAGATTGCTTTGTCAAATCGGTTTGCTGCGTTACAAGATCCAGAAGAGGTGGAAATATCAGTTCAATATGAAGAAATCGCCAACAATGTACTTCAAACGGCTGCTTCAATAGCACCAGAAGAAAAATGTCTCAAACAAACAAAAATCTCCAGTGAGACCATTGATTTAATGAAGGAACGGCGAGCAATGAGAAATGCAGGTAGTCCTTTTGGCAGGGTCGAGTACACTGAGCTCTGCAAAACTATAAGAAAACGTATCAGAGAGGACACGCGCCGATTCAGTATGCAGCTAGTGCAAAAACCCCTGGATGAAAACAAAGGAATTAACAAAGCTAAACAGAAGCTGAGAAACAAAAGAACGCAAATATATGCTTTAAAGCGTGAGGATGGCACAGTGTGCAGGACGCGTACCCAAATGTTAGAGATTGTCAGAAAGTTTTATTCCCAGTTATATGAAGATCAGAGCCAGTCAGGGACAGCAATACCCACGGAAGAACAAATGCCAGATATCCTAGTGGAGGAAGTAACAAATGCTATAGAATTGATTAAGAACGGCAAGGCTCCAGGAAAGGATAGTGTAACTGTTGAATGCTAAAAGCTGGTGGTCGGACGTTACATAAAACACTGGCAAAATTATACTCAAAATGCCTCAAAGAACAAAAAGTACCTGACTTATGGAAAAATGCAGAAGTGATCCTTTTACATAAAAAAGGAGCACAGGAAGATTTAAAGAACTACCGTCCAATAAGCCTCCTATCAGTGATGTACAAAGTTTTCACTAAGATAATTTCTAAAAGAATATTAAAAAAACTGAATGACGCACAACCAAGAGAACAAGCAGGATTCAGAAGTGGATTCAGTACAATGGATCATCCAGGTTGTACAGCAGGTCATAGAAAGGCACAACGAATACACCATGCCCCTGTGCTTGGCTTTTATCGACTACGAAAAAACATTTGATTCCATCTCAAAGCATGCGATAATGGATGCACTGCTTAGCCAAGGTGTAGAGAGAGCCTATGTAAACCTATTAGAATCGATATATGATGGAGCTACAGCCACAATTCACCTTGATGATCTTGAAGTGGGAATTAATATAAAACGAGGTGTACGGCAGGGTGACGCAATATCGCCTATTCTTTTCTCGGCTGGCCTTGAAGAAGTATTCCGTAAACTGGATTGGGAACAGGATGGTGTAAAGGTCAATGGTGCAAACCTAAACCATCTTAGATTTGCAGATGATATTATTCTCATTTCACAAGACCCAGAGGAGCTGCAAAGACGCATACAGGAACTGCAAAGGGCTGGCGAACCATTTGGCTTGAAAATAAACCTGAAAAAGAGTCAGGTTATGTTCAATAACTTCGCTCAGGACAGAAGAATTTCATTTTTAGGAAGGGATTTAGAGATTGTGGACAGCTTTATATATCTTGGGCAGAGGATTTCAATGGAAGGGAATACCGCCCGGGAGGTGGAACGGCGTGTTAAATGTGACTGGCAGGCATTTGGTAGGCTCAACATAGTGTTTAAGAGCAGACTCCTACTTTGCCTGAAAAGAAAAGTATTCGATCAGTGCGTTCTACCCGTTATGACATACGGAAGTGAAACCTGGACACTCACATCGCAATCAATTCAAAAACTTCGGGTGGCACAGAGGGGAATGGAAAGATGTATGCTTGGCATTACAAGACGAGACAGAAAGTCCTGCGCGTGGATCAGGGAACAAACAAAAGTCTGTGACATCATTGGAAGAGTAAAACAATTGAAAAGGAGATGGGCAGGCCATATAGCGAGGCGATGGGACGACAGATGGACAAAGGCAATCCTGGAGTGGATACCGCTTGATCGCAAACGTCCGCGAAGAAGACCGAAAGCACGATGGATTGATGACATCGTTAAGTATATTGGACCCGAGTGGCAGAAGAAATCCCAGGACCGTGAAGGTTGGAAGCATACTGAAGAGGCCTTTATTCTGCAATGGATCGATACGGGCTGATGATGATATATATATATATATATATATATATATATATATATATATATATATATATATATATATATATATATATATATATATATATATATATATATATATATTATTACATATATTTTCTTGACCGTTTATTATTATTATTTTTTTATTTATTGGGACTTTCAGTCAGTAATTAAGTTTTAATTTTTAATTTTTTGATTAACGTTTCGGTTCAACAAACAATGAACCATCCTCAGAATAAATCTACATAATATACATATACTGTTATAATAAACACAAACTTACATTTAAAACCTACCAATATTAAATTAAACAATTATTTTTTTAAATTTTTTAACTAATATGTTAATATGCTAATTTAAGTCATCTAACATTAATCACAGTAAAGAGTGTTCCAATCAAAACTCCGGTTTTGAATTGCGCGCCATCTGTAGTTTCATTATTTCACATTAAAGAAGGACAGCAGGAGGTTAAATAAAATGGAGCACTACAATACTCAACAACAAATTCTCATAGTGAAAAATTAATATCAAAGTGGTTAAAGTTTTGTAGCCACAGTTCGCAAAATGCGTACAATTATGGGAAATCAGAATGCTCTAAATGATGCCACTGTGAGAAGATTAAAGAAAAATTTTGGACAAACTCGGTCTGTTAATGACGTGAAAACAGAAACACGCGTTCGTTTTGGTCGCTCGACTGAAAATATCACAGCCATATCAATTCGGCATAGAGCTCAGGAAATTGGTGTTTCCACAACTACTATGCATCGAATTTAAAAAAAAAGATTTGAAACTTCATCCATACAAAGTTCAATTGACTCAAGAGCTAAAGCCGGAAGACCATTAATCGACAAAATTGTCACATTTGGGGTTCCGAAAATCCACGAGTAATTGTTGAGAAACAGATGCATCCAAAAAGAGTCACGGGTGTGCATTTTGGGCTGGAGGCATCATCGGGCCATTTTTCTTCGGGAATGCCGTTGGTCAAGCATTAACCGTGAATGGTGTTCGTTATCGTGAAATGTTAACTAACTTTTTATGCCAAATTGCAAAATATGGATCTCAACAGCATGTGGTTTCAACAGGACGGTGCAACGTGCCATACAGCCAGAGAAACTGTTGAATTACTGCACGAGTCATTTTCTAGTCGTGTTATTTCTCGTTTTGGAGATCGGCATTGACCTCCCAGATCATGCCATTTAACGCCTTTGGACTTTTTTCTTTGGGGTTTTTTAAACTCACAAGTTTATGTGAACAAACCCACAACGATTGAATCCTTAAGAGACGAAATTGAACGCTGTGTTTCCTGTCTGTGCCAGCAAAGCCAACGCTGTCATTTGTCTGATGTCTTATTCCATTCATAACCTCATGATGTCTACTTCATTATTCAAAAAATGTTTCAAACTTATACCACACATATGTATGTTTTATTTAAAACTCAAAACCGGTGTTCTTATTGGAACCCCATTTAGATCATAAATTGAATTGATGCTACACATAAGCGAGTTTTTGAAAAATGCGAGTTATTGGAACTTGAAAAAACAATATTTTACATTAAAACTTACGTTAATGTGTTTGGAGAAATCATTAACATGCTAGCCTTATTAGTGTTTTGTTACCTTTTTTAATAATTAGATCTTTAAAAACAGAAATAAAACAATAACAAGCTAGAGTGGAATGAGTTTAGCATTTCGGGTTGACGTAATCGTATGCTAATTACCAACGCGATCTTGAAACTTGAACTCGACAACTGTTTTTTCTGCTGCGCCACGTTCGGTCGACAAGTCAGGAAATTCCACTATGGTGCACGTAACTTTTTTCCATTTACAGACCAATGCTCATTAATTAGAAATAATTATTAAGAAAATTATCCCATCCATGTATTTTTTTTGTTTCTTTTTTTAAAAGAAAACATAAAAAAAATATATTATATCATAAGTAGCCGAAATTATTTTTATACAGAATTTATTTAAATATTCCTATGATTTTTATTTAAACGGATTATCCTGTCATATACAGTAGACAAAATAACTATTTCCACACCCTAATTTTTAGGGTTTTTTTTCATACATCGTAGCGAAATTACCCATTTTTTAAATTTCTGAATATGCCCGAAAAGTACATGACATGAAACCAAAGTTGTTTCAATCAATATGAATCCTCAATTGTATCCTTGGCATAGAAACAAATTCACTAGGCCTACTGTACCTAGTAGTCTTATCAATCCATTCAGTTTACAGTCTGATTCCACTTTAACAGATGATTTTAATTTGTGTGCTGCGAGAGTGAGGGGCAAAATAGCGGCATTGTACCATGCCGAAAAAAATTGAATAACAACTTTACTTAATATTTTCTACAGTATGACATATTGTAAAAAAAAGAAATGACGGTAACAATTCAAAACAAACCCCGATCAGGTTGTCTTTGAATCCTCTCTGTAAATTGTAAATATAAAATGTCAAAGACGGTAAAAAAAACCTAACAGAGCACCCAACAACTTCCTAATTACTTTGAGATATGCTCCGAGACGAAGGTCACACCTCAGACAATATAGAATGTTCTCTATAACAAAGATTTTCGAAGTAGGCGACCTGTAAAGGCACCTTTCCTCAATAAAATTAATTGATGGAAAATACCAGAGTTTGCACAAAAATATAAAGACAAACCTTTAGATTTTTGGAATCAAATTATTTTTTCCCACGTGAGCCATTTTTTAAGCCAGTCAATGTTGACTAGAGAACTCAAATGTTATGATAGAGAAAGAATACTAGGCTTACTAGAGAATGCATATAAAATACATTTAAGCACGGCAATGGTAACATGATAGCCCGATCCTATGTGGAAGTGTTGCAAGGTAACCTGAGAGACAGTGCTGTAACGTTCTAGCCTTGCCGGGCTAGCTTTTTATGTCGGGGCTGGGTACGTGAGTGGGAGATTTAGGTTGTGCATAGAAACAACGTTAAAATGAAATTATATGTATATATTAATTAATGAACTAATTGTAATTGTTTGTAAAAAAAATAAAGAAAAATAAAAAAAAGATGCTTAGCAATAACTACAAGGAAATCAAAAGTTGGGCGCCAATTGCGGCTAATGCCAGCCACGATAACACAATAAGGATGTGCTTAGTCTCTATATACTTATCTACGGTACTACAGCCTTCAGGTATTGGATGTTCGGTTCGGTTAATACGGCAACGATAATGATGTAATGATGTAATGGTATAATGGGGTGACACCTCTATTGGTATGTCCATACGCATTGCATTCTAGCGCAGGGTAAGGGAGATGCGCTCCTTCCTGTTCACAGTTTGCGTCAGTTTTATTCAACATTTTGACGAGATCAGTAAAGACGATTTTTTAAAAACGTTAAAATCATTTTGTAAGTGACTACTGTTAACTGTGTAATTTCAGTGTCATAAATATATCTGACATTGTCATGTTAGCCGGTATTATAATCCACCTAGAAGGTTGCTCCAGTCATCGGACCTTAATCCCATAGAAAAGTCATGACACTTTCTAGATAGAAAAAGCCATAAAGTCACAATTAACAGCAAGAAAAAGCATCTAAAAGAAGTAATTTTTAAGACATCGACAATCAACATTTTGAGTTCCCTGTTGCCAGATTGCAATTTAACATCATAACCGTACTTTAACGAATCATATTTACAATTTAAACTTTAATAACAACTAAAAAAATCAACTCTAAATTAAATGCAAATTACAAAGTAACGAACAAAATTATAATAAATGTTAAAAGTCTTCGATTTAGTACCTCTAGATAGATTCAGCACATGTAAAATGCTTCGTTCAAAAACCGTCGACAACATTTTTTAGTATTTGAATGGTTATTAAAATAAAAAGATTATATAATTACCAATGGCATTTATTGATATATAATATGCAAGTAAAGTAAAGTAAAGTTTTGGGGTTAGAGGCGCATCAGCAACTGAGAAGGCTATTTAGTGACTGGACCTACAGCTTAACGTGGGTTCCGAACCACGGTCATCAGCTACCGAAAACCGCGGTCAGCACCCCCGTCGGGCTATCAACCCTTGGTTTTGTGCTTAACCGAAAGTATCTCGAGAAGCCTACCGACTGGCGAGTGACCAACGTAGAAAGCCTCTCAGAAGGCATCCGGCCTTACCCAGCCTCGAACTGGCGTGACTATGGGGTGATTCCTTGACATATTTTACACTCTTACCTAGAAACATTCACAAGAATTTTAGAAAAACTTTTTTTTTGCCTAGTACGGGATTCGAACCCGCTTAATATGCAAGTACTAAACAGAAAAACAAAAACCATGAAATATCTGCATGCACTTATTTTCATTAATCAGAATCTGAAAAGTTCTGGCTCGAATCGCTGCTATCATCTGCAGTATTTATAATTAACGGAATAACTTCTTTTCGATCAAGTATTCGCTCTCTGTCATTCAATTTCAGTACTTAATTTTCTGTATGCTTGATTCTTTTTCCTTAATCAAAGTTTTTTTCTTTCCTTGAAATAAGCGCTCAAAAAAACTATAGGGCAAAAATTGAGAAATTCTGCAAGCCTTCGTCTTGGGTCATCTTTTTTTTTCATTTTAAACCTATTTCTTTCAATACGCACAATGACATACGGTATCCATCAAAGAGTTTTTTCTCTTTTAATTGCTCATGTCAGGAATTAAAAGTTACATGCTGTCCTGAAAATTAAAATTAAACTGTGAGTGCCTACCTATACCTACATATGGGTTTAAGAACAGTCTTTTCTGCAATTCTTAGGTTACGAATACTAACTGTGTTCATACATGATGTGAATGGTGTCACGAATAGAACTTGTATCCAATGCTGCAGTATTGATAACTTTTTTAGAAAAACTACGCTCTCTAGGCGATTTTAAAACTTCATTGTTTTTTACTTTTATTTGAAATAATAGTAATAATGGACATAATCAACATTAAGACTGTTGCAACATGTAAAAAAAAATTTTTAGGTGCTATAATATATATATATATATATATATATATATATATATATATATATATATATATATATATATATATATATATATATATATTTATATATATGTAGTGTTAAATTTTCTTGGACTGCGTCCAATGAGATAGCAGCAGCTGAATGTCATCACACACCCAATTAGGCGGAGACACAGGTTGTTATGTGTTCCACATGAGATTGTGAACCCCAACGGTTGGGTGTGTGATGACACTCAGCTACTGCTGTCTCATTGGACTCAGTCCAAGAAAATCTAACAGTACATATATACGACATCCGATGGGAGGTCGGCGAAAACATGGGCTGTGGATAGGGTGTTCCTATTCTTTATGGTATGGTATATGGCGGCGCCCTATATATATATATATATATATATATATATATATATATATATATATATATATATATATATATATATATATATATATATGTATATATATATATATATATATATATATATATATATATATATATATTTATATATATATATATATATATATATATATATATATATATATGTATATATATATATATATATATATATATATATATATAATATATATATATATATATATATATATATATATATATATATATATATATATATATATATATATATATATATATATGTATATATATATATATATATATATATATATATATATATATATATATATATATATATATATATATATATATGTATGTATGTATTGGGTTTTTTCCGGTTGTCAAGTTGATCCCTGTCGGGACTTTAAGGACGTTTTGCCAAAATCCCATTTGGCATCTTCTGTCAACGAAAGTCACGAACCTTGCGACCGTAAGCACCGAAGATGCCAAATGAAATTTTACCGAAAGTCTGCAAGCTCCCGTCAGGGACCAACTCGACAACCGGATGTACTCCCGGTTACTACTACTAAATACATGTTTTTCCATTTGTCCTTTATAATGTGAAATAATGACACTACAGATGGCGCGCAATTCAAAACCGGCGTTTTCATTGGAACACTCTTTACTGTGATTAAAGTTAGATGACTTTTTAAATAAAAGGTAAAACAATTTCCTCACACTGCAATACGCATATATATATATATATATATATATATATATATATATATATATATATATATATATATATCATACACTCACGGGCGCGACTTGAGTTAAAATGAAGACATTTTTTAAGAACAGAGTTTGATATTTTTCTCTGCATTCTTAAGGGTATTTTAAATTAAGTATTTTTTTTTAATTCCTGAATAAAATACACAATATTCGTGCGTTGATTTCAAAAAACTGTCTCGGATAATTTCATCCTTTAGTTCAGAAATCGATTGTGGGTTGTTCTTGTAGACCTGACTTCTCATGTAAGGCCAAAGAAAATAGTCCAACGGTATCAAATCACATGATCTTGGTGGCCAATTAACATCGCTGTTTTTTCCGTTTTTTTTCTGAATAAATCAACTGTTTCATTAGCAGAATGAGGTTTAGCGCCATCCTGTTGGAACACAAAAACCCGGTTATCATCTCACGATATCGAACAACATTCACAATTACAGCGTCACCAGCAACATTCTGAAAGAAATACGGCTGACCATAATGCATACCAAACAGTGACTCGTTTAGGATGTAAAGGTTTCTCATGAATCAACTGTGGATTTTCCTCACCCCAAATGCGGCAAGTTTGTTTATTTAGTCACCAATATCAAAATATGCTTCATCTAAAAGGATGATTTTTTGAAAAAAAATCATCTGTTTATTATTTGATAATAATTATATATCACATAATTTTATAAAAATATTTTTCGCTGAACGTCCATTTTCATAAAGTAATTCAACAATATTAACGCGTTGCTCTATTGTGTACGACTCCCTTTTTATAAATGTCATACATTACACTTCTGAAATGAAATAAGACCTGAGCAAATTCATAACGTCATCTATATTTTATTCAAGAATCGTCGTGAAAAAATTCGTGAAACAGTACGCACAAACATACATTACCTCTCTAACAGTCGCAAAAGGTAATAATCGACCATTATTGTCTCGTTCTTGTTCAAAATATTGTATCAGAGATGCTGCAAACTCTCGACAATGACTATTTAAATGATTTGGCATTTTACAGGCGCAACTCTGGCAATTATAACACTGAGGTGGTTCTTAAAAGAACTGTTTTCGATCATAAGGTAAAAAATGAATGTAAACGTTCAAATACAAATGTGATAACCTCCAATCGTGTCAATAAATATCAAGAAAAAATTGAAACTCAACAACGTCGCATATGCTGCCAACCGAATCCTGCTCTAAATTTAAAATTTATTGAATACATTCAATTTGATTATTGAAGGCTATATATTGAATTGATGCAAAAGTAGATCCTATTTTCTTGAGAAAAATTGTATTTACTAAAATTTTCATTTAATCAATATAACGTGTACCATTCTGTTGGAAGAACTGATCCATCTGATTTTTTAAATCTTCCAAAGTAAAGTTTTTACTAGTTAAGCTGTTTTGAAGTTTAAATAAATAGTAGTCAGAAGGCGCAAGGTTGGGTGACTGTGGATGGACTAAAACACCCCCAAGCTTCAAGCTTTAGCAAGCTTTAGCAAGTCAAGCTTTAAAAGTTTTGTGTCTGATGACCAAAGATAAGTGCGCTCCACTATGATCTTGATGATATGCTGTTCCCTCTCTGCTGGCTAATACAACCCCTTTGATCGATTGCTCGCTTTAATTATACTATATATCACTTAGTTATAAACAGCATTTCTCCGAATTAATAGTCTGATTTGAAGGCAACTTAAATTCCCTTCCAATCCCACCAAATGCATAGCATAACGATCTTCGGATGTATGCCAAGTTTTACACAGGTTGAGGTAGTATATCTGCGTTTACACTATGATCTCTTACCCTTAAAATGTTCATTAAATGTTTCGCTAAGATTAAAATTGTTTTCACAAAACCTTTTGAACCACCTACGGCAGGTGAAATCGTCATCATACACAGCAGATACGTTTTTTTGCGCCTGGGAACCAGTCTTGGCGTTTCGCAAATAATACAGTTGTTTTCACAAGTACTCGCTAAAATTCCTTCCACCAAGCAATATTAAAAATTTACGCGTGTGAAGTAGATAACACTTCGATTTTGCGATGCTAAGCCATTTAGCGTCACAAACGGGATGAAACTTTGTATCAACTCATTACTTGCATTCCCTTAACTACAGATAAAATCTTTTTTTCTATTATTAATTGTAAATAAATTGACCGTACGTTCCATTGATGTTACCTTACAAACGAGATTAATCCATTTCAAGAAAAGACATCTCCATTTCCATCCTAACAATGCCCTTTCCATTGTTCCATAGGGAATTTATATCCTTTCTGTCCCAACGTCTATTCTCGTTTTTCGACGAGACTTTTCTCCGACTGAACGAAGACGGGGAGGCAAAAGAAACGAAAATAGAACAGTTCGGGGACGTCCGAAAGTTTCCATCTTGTACCTTTTCCACTCCGGCGTCGGTCCCTTCACCTCGCATGGACAAGATTATTCAGAACGACAATGCTCGAAAATGGAAAGATCAGTTTTGGATTTTCGTGTAAAAATAAAGACTAACTTAATATTTCATTTTAAAACATTCGGTGAAAACTCCGCAAAGCCCCGGGGAAAATCGAAGGAAAACTCGTGATATTTTTCCAGGGTTTTAGTTTTATTGGATGGGTGCGAGAGTCTTGTCAAAAACGGACACTGTGAAAAATGTTTTTCTGTCTATTTATTTTTCCTGTTTCTGTTTGTTTTCCTTTCCTTAAGTCTAATAACTCTATAAACATTCTTCCTCGATCATTCCCAATGTCTATTTTATTAAATTGCGTACATAATTTAGCTAGTTCTCGTAGTTACTTAGTACATCGTTTTATCCTTCTTATCTTCCATCAGTGTCTTCTATTAGCAAATGTCTCGAAGACGAGCCATCTTATATATATATCACGAACTATATAATTACTCTTGTAAATGAATTGTATCTCCTGCAAAGTAATCCCCTCTCGCTGCGATATATGCTAATGCTTTTCCAGTCTTCGAAACCGTTTTTATATCCCGCTTTTTGTGTTTCCTTCAAAATGGCTAGCGACGTTTTTTGAATGGCTTCAATAGACTCAAAACGGCATCCACGAAGTGATTTATTTAATCAAGGCAAAGAAATAAGGCACACGATATCATATCTGGTGAATATGGTGCTTGTGGAATGATATTTGATTGATTTTTAAAGAAAAATTAACCAATAACCATTAAGCTTGATTGTGTGTAATCTTGATGCAAAAGGCATGAACTGTTTTGCCACAAATATGTTCATTTTTTTTTCGAATGGACTCACACACATAACGCTAATTGGAGGTTTATCTCCAATTGGTTCTCTACAATCACTTAAGTCCTTGTACTACTTGTAATCATTGTTTTTGACATAGTTTCATCGCCGTGATTGTTTATTAACATTTAACAGAAAGAAAAATTCTCAGTTATAATTAGCAAACTGTCTCCTACAACTTTGTTTTATGACATTTTGTCGTAATTTCACGAATAGAGGGGTGGGGGGAGTTTTACCTATTGAGATAAAAAGTCGTCTAATGTTGGTTTGCCTTAACCGATTTTGCTCAATTTGGATTCATTTAATCTGAGAGATAAATTATTTAGTTTATAAATGAAACCGCGAGGTGGCGTTACATTCAACAATAGTTTTTTTGAAGGTTTCTTCAGTTTTTTCAAATGGAATAGTACAGCTTTTACTACATGGCAAGAAAGGTAATTTAAAGAGGAATCATCCAGTGAAAACCCGAAATCGATATCTCTGACATGTCAAGAGATATTTCGATTTTTCTGAAAAAAATCAGTTATTATTTCACCACTACCTGCATTAAGTTAAAAAAATATTAACCTAATGTTTGCCTTCCTTCACACTTTACGAAAAATCGAAATATCTCTTGACATGTCAGAGAAGCAAAAAGAAACCTAATTTAATTTAAATTTATTTAAAAATGTATCATCGGAGTATTACGAGTTTTCAATAATTCTGTAGCTGATGCATTTTTCATTCACATTAAGCTGGGTCCACATCAATATAAATTTGCGTTGTGCTGGCTGTATGTGTTGTATGTGGTGTGCTTACGCGGCAATGTAGATGTTCTGACACACAAAGTTATACACAAATATTATCGCCGCACAGTACGCACAATAACTATCTGTTGTCCACTAGATAATTGAAACAAATTATTCCAGTAAATCCAACACACAAGCAAAATTTTATTGGTGTAGACCCAGCTGCAGATTGCGTTTAACGTGTAATTTAAACAGTCATAGTCTCTGTGTACTTTAGCTGTTATTGGAATCGAGTAGTGATTATAAAAATAGAAAAGCCTTGGCTGGATGACTCTGTCAATTGGCTACAAAATATTCGATGTGCATTATATATCAGTTTCATTATGGAATTAATATGGTATAAATCATATTTAAATATGATAAGTGTCACACTACTGGTTGAATTATTTAAGGTTTTAAAAGAAACAACAGCGTTTTTTCTATAATATGTTCAATTCATCTTTAAAGGTTGTTTTAATTAATTTTTGAAAATTACATCAATCAACTTTAAGCCATTACCAGGCGTGGCGGTTAATAATTCTATTTTTTTTTCTTGAAAATACACGTTACATTTAGGAGAAAGGTAAAAAATGGTTTATTTAAAATATGCGTCATCGCTGGTTGTACATTTATCCCATCTCTCTGGCAATTTGTGGATGCCGTCTCAGAAAAACCGTACATATTTTGAGGTGGTCCTGTCATCAAGTAATTTTTCGACATCTCTGTATTTGTTGAAGTGTTTCATGGAAAGTGCATGAGATATCAATGAAAACAAGTGGCAGTCGGAAAGGGTCAAGTCTGATAAGTATGACCGGTGCGGCAAGAGTTCCCAGACAAGTGCAGAAATGGTGCATCTGACCGCTTTCGCTGTGTGTCATTGGGCTTGTCGTGTCGCATAATCACTTATTTGGGTCGCTTTTCCATCAATCGGTTTAAATGTATCATTTATGGACGGTAGCGAACGGTACCTGGTTTCAGAATCTCTACTCCACGACACCCTTCTGACAAATACACAGCATTGCCTCCTTTCCAAAGCGATTCGGTCTTGCGGTCGATGATCAACCCATGATTTTCAGCATTTTGGGTTTTCGAAATATATCCATTTTTCACCTCCAGTCACGATTCGATGCAAATAAGTATTTTTTCATGCCGAGAAAGCAAAAGCTGATATGGTACCCATTTTCATGTCTTCTGGATGCCTTGGGAAGGCCCCAAGCCATGGGGAAGGCATGCAAACGATCACAAATGGTTCGGCACCAACATTTAACCTCTCTACCATTTGTTGTTGAGTTGTGAAAGTTGTGTTGTTGTTGTTGAGTCTTGAGATGTGAGGTATCATCTTCTTTCATCAATGCTTGTAATTCAGCGTCTTATTCGGTTGGCCTCAGTCTTTAATTGTTTGTCTTTCAAGTGTTGAAATCACCACTTTTGAATCAACGCACACAAGCGTTGCCACCGTAAGTTTCCACAAGGCTTTCACTCGCATTTCTTTTTCGATTGGACGAGAAAAGGCAATGTCGTTTTGAAAGGTGCTGTCATACGGCATCTCTTAAAAAAGGGATTATTAGCCACCACATCTGGTAGATAACACTAACGTATTAATAAAAATTAATTAATAATCTGAATGAAAATTACTTATAATTTTTTTTTAGTTATTTTTAAGAAGATATTAATATTAAGATATGCCTAAAATATTTCTTATAAGTTTGATTTTGCTTAGTAGAGAAAAACAAACTTATAATTATAGTAGCTAAAAATAATAAGGTCACCCGATAAGAATTAATAAATAAAATATTTATTACATCTTACTATCCTATCTTTTTTTAGTATTATTCAAGGTGAATCTTAAGTTCACTGAGGAACAAGAAAAATGCAAAGCTGGGTATACGTATTTGAATCAAACTGAAAATATTCTCCCTGTATAACATATATTGAACACTCAAACTGATAGATTTTTTGTTTGTTTATCTTTATGTTTCTGTTTGCGAATGTGACAAAAGAAAATGTTTAAACTTATTTGTTTTTCTCAAGATGTGAAATATTTTTCGTCTGCTATTAACCTAAGCAGTATTCTTGCAATTCAGTTAAATGTAATAAAATACCAGGAATTGGTACACCACGATGTTTCGGGTAATTATTCGAATTTGAAAAGGGACGAATTATTGGTATGAAAGCAGATTTAAAAGATGATGCCCACACCAAGATGTGCTGGACGACATCTTGGTGTACGGAATTAACAGGAAATCCACTGAACTCATCGAGAAACTTACTGAAAGCTAGCTATAAATAATCTGTTAAAGGAAATGTATCCCTACAATACTCGATCATACCCCATATTCGCCAGATTTAACTCTGTACAACTTCGGACAAAACTACAACTAGCCTTTTGATATTACTTCGGATATCCAGCATTTTGCCAGTTTCGCCGAGAAAGAACAACTTACTGGTGCACACGATAATATACCGGTGCACAAGAGAAAGGTTCCACGAGATTTCTTGGCTAAAAAAATCATTAAGGTACTCGGCAATCCATCGATTTCTCCCGATTTGGCTCCGCGCGACTTTTCTAGAACCGAAACTATAGTTGAAACAAAAGGATGAAAAATAATGAACACTATAAATAAATGATGTCCTGTATTTAATGCCTCATCAGTCGCCATTGCCTTTGGACATACTGCAGAGGCAATAACAAATAATCGAAATCAACAGTCAAACTGTTAAAGGAATTACTTCCTAGACAGTTTATTTACAATTTAGTACACCTTCGATAATAATTAGCATGACACATCTTTCGTTAGTTCTTTTAATTATTGTTTATTGTTCAGTTAAAAGAGATATTTCAAAAAATACTCCAATCAATAAATAGTATTCTCAAATCTGGAATCTATGCAACTTAAGTAATAATTCATCTTGAGTTCGTTCCTGATGAGTTGAGTTCTACAAAAGAGAGAGTAAGCAATACAGAAAATATTTATTTATTTAACCAAATAACATAGAAACTACTTGATGCGCGTTTCGTTAACCAAGTTAGCATTATCAGGAGATGTTTAAACCTTTCTTACATTTAATTTTAATTACAATTTTCTTCTAACTAAGTTTGAACCTGAAGTAATAAACGACGAATATCAAATTATACATATTAAACAAACAATTTTTTCCGGTAAAAACCGTCGATCCAACATAGATATAAATTGCATCATTCCATACTCTTGATAAACCTTAAAATAAATTTATTTTAACATTTTGTATTATACTGGATGTTCTCATTTCTATATCGGTCGTCAGTATATGAACTCGAAGGTGTTTTAGGTCATTGATCTATAGTTTGCTCAGTCTTATCAGCTGCCGAAGCTTTACATAGTCAGGTTATATGTTATAGGTTTTCTAGTTATTTCGTATTTTTAGAGCTGAGTCATTTTTGTTGTTAAGGAAGAAAATTTGTGGAAATTAATTGAATACAAAGGTAAAGTATCTTTTAAAATAATTAATTTTACTGTAAAACATATTATTATTATTATTCACGTATGGGCCCTGGTGGACCACGCGAAGTACAATAAAACATATTATTATTATTATTCACGTACGGGGCGTGGTGGACCATGCAAAGTACAGTTCGAGGCGTTTGTTGTTGTTAGCCTTCCTTTGCGCCCATACTAATTTCATTCTTTCGCTATGAGCTTTTTTCCTTTCGTCAGACCAAGTTGTTCCAGTCGTCCTACATTTTTCTCTCTAGCCAACTTTCCAAACGTTAACCTTGTGTCTGAAACAGCCTCTATCCTGAATTTCACTTTATGTAATATTTGCTGATCTTAGGTCCTCTTTAATTGCCGCAATCCATTTCATTATTTCTACTTTAGCTCTAGTCCTATTTTCATAAAATTCGACTATTTGTCTTGTTAGCCTACTCGCATTCATCCGTTTGATATGTCCGTAAAACTTAAGTCTTCTTTTTCTCATATCGCTTTATATATCTGTGTATTGTTTGATTTCTTGGTTTTCTCGAAGTCGGTATGTTGTGCTATTTATTTGTTTGGGGCCTAGGATTTTTCTTATGATTTTTCCTTCCTTCTTTTCGATGTCCTCGATGTCCCTCTTTCTATTCAAAATGAGCGTTTCTGCAGCATATAGACATTCTGGCTTAATAACCGTGTTGTAATGTCTCAGTTTTGTGTTTTTAGATAGGCATTTTTTGTTGTAAATATTTTGTGTAAGTCTCAATGCCGTTTCCATTTTTTGACATCTACCCTTATTGGCCGCTTTTTCCAACCCATTTTCCATGATTATTTCACCCAAATATTTGAATTGAGAGACTCGTCGGATGTTACCATATTTTGTTTTTAGAAATGGTGTTCTTTGTCTGTTGCAGGTCATGTATTGTGTCTTTTCAAAGGAAATTTGGAGTCCTACTTTTCTGCTGTTTCTTTTAGGATTTCAATCTGTTTCTGTGCCGTTAATACATATTGAGCTAAAATTGCTAGATCATCAGCAAATACCAGACAATCTATTTTGATGTTGGTTCTCCCCAGTTTAATGGGCTGGTCAATATTCAGGGCCGACTTTTTTTCACGCCACTCCTGTATTACTTTTTCTAGAACACAGTTAAATAAGAGAGGCGAGAGTCCATCACCTTGTCTCACACCAGTTTTAATTTCGAAGGGCTTTGAGATGCCACCCATGAATTTAACTTTTGACCTTGTGTTAGTTAACGTTGCTTTAATAATTGCCGTAAATTCGTAAAACATAGATATAATTGATTTAAAAAAAAATGAATCACAGATATTTACTTTAGAGAAAACTGGATACACATGCACTTTAGAAAAACGCCGACAGAACTTAATAAGCGAAATGTTATATAAAAAATTAAATGGTGTCGTATCGATGCGTAAACGCGCGAATTTTTAAAACAAAGATCACCTTACTTTTTGATCGTAGTAGAATGTTGTATTCGCATATACAGTCCAATCCGATAGATATAACAACATGGAACTTTAAATTGTATAAAACAGAACTTATTATTAAAAAAACGTCCTGTAATTCTCTCTAGGAAATTGTATTTTATATCGATGGACCCTGAAGGCATCATGGCGAGAGATCAACTAAGGTCGTATTTTTTTTTCTCGATTGAATGGAAATTATAGAGATCAAGCTTGGGCGTGAACAATTTTCTATTCAGTGTTATATCTCGAAGGCATTTCTTGTAAAACCGCATCAAAAAGAAACGCATGGGAGATTTTCTAAGATTGATTCTTAGATAACTGTATGATTCACCAAAATGTCATGTTTAAATGAGAGAAACGACTTTGGTATGGTATCTGGCTTGTTTGCAATGTCATGAAGTGTATTGGACATTAAGTTTGACTTGGTGTCCATATATTCCATGTTTCAATACAAAGTTTCACATCCAAAGTTTTTTATCATTTTTAATTTCGACTAATTCGAAAAAGAGTATATACAAGGGTTGTCTGAAAAGTTTCCAGCTTCAACATGAAGATGGCGTTACTCGTCAAAAATATTCTGATAATATATTAGAAGTACAAATTAGTTTACGCCGATTTCCAGCAAAAATTAGAAATTTATCGTGAAAGAACAGTACATTACGTTTTATTCAAAGTATTGTCCATCACTAGCCACCACTTTTTTCCATCTTTCCGGCAGCACTCGGATACCACGTCTGAAAAGATCTTCATTTTTTGAGGCTATCCACGAATCGACCCAATTTTTGGTACCTTCGTATCATGTAAATCGCTGCTCAGACAGATCATGGGTAAAAATCATGAACCGTGAAGTGTACGTTTTTATTTAAAAGCTGATAAGGGAAATAAGGTTGTAGTAATGGACAAACCTGATTACTTTGAGCGCGTTGAAAAATTAATTCAAGACGGATTACCTAGGAATCCATTGTCAAAAATGATTAACGAAGTTAGAGATACATTGAAATATTGTAACAACCTTATTTCTCCTTCTCTAAAAAGCAAATTACATGTTTCTAAAAATTCATAAACCAGGAAAATCAATGAGACCAATTGTATCAGCCATTGATTCTCCAACATACAACTTGGCAAAGTGGTTAACAAAGGAATTTGAAAATCTACCAAACCAACTACCTTCCTGTTCTGTGATAAATTCAACCAAATTCATAGAAAAAGTCAAAAATACACATCTACAGTAAGGTGAGGTTTTGGTTTCCTTTACGTTTCATCGTTGTTTCCGAGTGTCCCGATTCCACATACCTTGAAATACCTGAGGAAGTTACTGGAGTTAAACAGTTTTAATAACAAGAGTGTTTCTGAGTACATCTGCTTAACAAGATTATGTATGAAGCAAAATTGTTTTCAGCTTAATAACAGGTTTTATGTACAACAAGAAGGAACGGCAATGGGCAATCCTCTGTCACCGTTCTTAGTAACTTATTTATGAGTAAATTTGAAACCGAGGCAAAAGATGAATTCAGTTACTTTCCGAAGGTATGGTTAAGATATGTGGATGACATTTTTGCCATTATCGATTCGAAAAATGAAAATTTAGATGATTTTATTAACAACCTAAATAGTAAATCAAAAAATATAATATTCACGCATGAACTCGAAAACAACGATAGTTTACCATTTCTGGATGTGTTAGTCAGTAGAAATAATAAAAATAGGTTAGATTTTGATATTTTCAGAAAAACCACCACCACTTCGAGATAAATTCCTAATGATTCAAATTATAGCTTCCAAAATAAGATGGCTAGTTTGAATTTTATGGTAAATGGATTAATTAATTTTCGTTTAAATAAAGATAAATATAATAAAGAACTAAAATTAATTAGGGAGGTATCTGAAGTGAATGGTTATGATAAGAACATTGTAGACAAATTAATTAGAAAACATAAGTTCAGAAAATTATTGAAAGAATCTTCGACTTTTCAAGGATCAGAACACAAAGAAATTCATGGTAATACCATTTGATACCCAATTAACACGAGGTCTAAACAACATGTTGAAAAAATTGACATTAAAGTTGTGTACAAACCACATAATAAATTAAAAGGAGTCTACCCAGGACTATTCAAAGAATAAAGTTTGTTGTGAAAAGTCGAAGATTTACGAAATTAGTTATCAAGATTGTGAACGTATATTGGGCAAACGAAAAGATCCATATTTACGAGATTTAAAGAACACATTATCCACATTAGATTTGGGAGAAATGAAAAATCTTTTGTTACCCAACATGCCATCGAACATGACTACAATATAGATATTAGAGATTTAAGACTGGTAAAAAGTGTAAATAACAATAGAGCTTTGGATGCATATGAAAGCATTCAAATAGAAAAATGTAAGAAAATCATGAACCGACATAAACGATCTATTCCGTTCAGTTAACTTTTTCACTGATTAATGTAAGGCTCAGTAAACTTCACGATTCATGACTTTTAGACGTTTCATTAGATAGGGTTATCATATTAATAGAACATAGTTTAGTTTTAGAATTAGATTAAATCTAGTTAGCGAAACGTGCGTCAAGAAGTTTCCGAAAAGTGATTTGGTGGTAAATCTCTTCGAGTTTAAAATTATTTTGTTAACATAGATTTTTTTATGTTGTATATCACAATCGCCTCAATTTCTCCCGCCTTCTTGGACTTCTGTAACACGGTCGTAAAAAATTTCACGGCCAGTTTGAGTTTCAAGAACAGCACATAGTCACACGTAGATAAATCAGGCGAATACACAAAATTGATATTGTCCTCTTCAAAGTGCTCCCCGTGGACTGTAACGCACTTGTGCCAGCGCTTGATGCAATCCTCGAAACTTTTTATACTTGGTATTGTATATGGCCATCAGAACCGTCTTCTTTTCTATAAACAAACTTCCTCTCCGTTTACTAAAACGCGTTCCCCGTAATGGTTTTTTGACTCGATCGAACAGAAAGATGTTACAGGAAGCGAAATCAGGTGAATTCGGTGGCTGTTGGATGGTATTTGTTCGCATTGTGCGACGGTACGTTATCGTGGAGCAAAATCCACGAGTTGGTTTTTGCAAATCCTTTCTTTTTGGCGAAGTGCTTCACGCAAACGTCTCATAACGCCCAAATAGTACTCTTTGTTGACCGTGTGACCTTCCATAATTAATGCATGATGCACAAAACCCTTGTAGCCCATGAAAACCGAGAGCATCGACGTCTTCTTTTCTATAAACAAACTTCCTCTCGGTTTACTAAAACGCGTTCCCCGTAATGGTTTTTTGACTCGATCGGACAGAAAGAAGTTACAGGAAGCGAAATCAGGTGAATTCGGTGGCTGTTGGATGGTATTCGTTTGCATTGTGCGACGGTGCGTTATCGTGGAGCAAAATCCACGAGATGGTTTTTGCAAATCCTTTCTTTTTGGCGAAGTGCTTCACGCAAACGTCTCATAACGCCCAAATAATGCTCTTTGTTGACCGTGTGACCTTCCGTAAGGAATTCATGATGCACAACACCGTTGTAGTCCATGAAAACCGAGAGCATCGCCTTCTTTTTCGATTGAAGACGACGTGGTTTTCTCGGTCGTGGCTCATTGGGTGCACGCCATTCACTCACCTGATGTCTGGATTGCGTGTCGTACTCATAAATCCACGTCTCGTCTCCAGTAATAATGCGTTTAATAAATGTTGGATCGGATGCAGCCTTGGATATCATGGCTTTCATGAGGTGAACACAGTTTCTTTTTTACATGAAATTCAGGTCTTTCGACACCAACTTTGCTGCAATACCACGAAAACCAAAGTCATTAACTAAGCGGTCTTGAACTGATCCATAAGCAATGTTCAAGTCCTCTGCTAGCTCCGCTGATTGTTAATTTCCCGTTATTGACCACCATTTATTTCACTTTGTCGATGTTTTCGTCGCTTTTCGATGTTGCGTTTTTAACGCAAAATTTAATACAAACTCGTTGTTGCAAACGCAATTTCATTTTTAAAATTGTAAAAATCGAAAACACGCTAGAGGCAGATGTACTCAAAACGGCGTAACTTTGACAAATGTCAAGCAATAACGCTGAAGTTTGGTGGGAATGTCAATGGCAGATGTGGCAACCTAGCAAAAAAAAACTAAACTCTAATCGGGTGGCTGAGAGCGGCACACAGTGGACATTGTTTCATTAGGAGGCGCTAGTAGTTTTATCTAAATTTAAAAATGTTCGTTATTTTTCCTATTTATCTAGGTACAGATAAATTTTGCTCTATAAATTAATCATTATATCTAGCTATAGTATCATTACTTTTTTATTTGAGTGGTATGTACACATATAAAACCGTTTATTCTAAAACCTCCCTCACAATAAAATACAATAAAACATGACGTTGCATATGAAATATTAAAAATTTTAGTACGTCCCCATTTATTTTTATCTCGCGCTGGTAAAACCTTTTTCACGATGATCCTATGCTCGGTCCTTCATCGCCAAAAGCTATTCCTCCGTCTATATCTCCACGTTTCTCGCGCTGCAACATGCAGAAGAGGGTGCATATCTGAACACCCTCGAGATCTTCCGACGTAACCTCATCCCCCGTCACCCCCACTGCTACCCACGAACACGCCATTTTCTCTACTCTACACAACGACGTATTCTCCTGCGGTAGTGGATGCCTAAGGCTTTGTCAGAATTTTGAAAGCGTACCATATCAATTAATACAATAGCTAATTATGAGTAACAGTGGATTCAAAACTTCCGTTTCCAAAACTCCGTTTGATATCGTAAAATTATACCCGTAAAAGACCGATAATAATTTATGGTAGCATAATACAAACATATCCTTATCTGATCATCATAATTTTATTATTTATTAGTTTAATACTAAATTGGATGCTCCAAAATATATATTCGTATAGGGTTAACATTATTATGATGAAAAAATAACTGAATAAATAATTGTATTATTATATTATAAAAAATTTATATTTTATTCATAATTTCCACCAATAATCTTTGTACAGTCAGTTATATATCCAACATAGTTTAAATATTAATCTGATTAATTAAGTAATCTGAAACTTATTATCAGATATTCTTAAGCGAAAACCCTTTATTTCGATTTATATTTATTTAATTTCCAATCTCATTAGACTTCATCACTTTTATTCGAAGCCGTATCGTGAAGATTTCACCAGTTCCAAATCAGGTTAATGTAGGGGATAGCCGAGAAACCCGTTAATTTTTTTTTGCAAATTACAATTTTTAATATTTTGTAAAAGTTCGTCTCATGTATTGATTTCATCGTGGTAAACTAAAAACTTCATATGACCCCCTATATATATATATATATATATATATATATATATATATATATATATATATATATATATATATATATATATATATATATATATATATATATATTCATATAGAAACGTATTTCCAAAATTAACATGGATATTAATAATTTAATCCCATAATTTATCCGCCATAGAGCATAGTGAGTGTAGTGAGGTGTCACTGTCATGTGGAACACACAACAACCTGTGTCTCCGCCTAAATGAACACTTTTGTTGGTTGCTTGACCGGGAAGGAGCTCACCTATCCCTTCATCTGGATGACATATGTTTCGTCTCTCGAGGTTCAGACTCTTCAGGGCGCCGACATATACTATACCTTGGGTTGCTGGCTGTGGATAGGGACTCCCTATTCTTGATGGTATGGTATATGTCGGCGCCCTGAAGAGTCTGAACCTCGAGAGACGAAACATATGTCATCCAGTTGATGGGATAGGTGGGCTCCTTCCTGGTCAAGCAACCAACAAAAGTGTTCATTTAGGCGGAGACGCAGGTTGTTGTGTGTTCCACATGAGATTGTGGAACCCAACGGTTGGGTGTCTGATGACACCCAGCTACTGCTGTCTCATTGGACGGAGTCCAAGAGAATCTACCACTACATATGTATATATATATATATATATATATATATATATATATATATATATATATATATATATATATATATATATATATATAATAAAAAATAATATAAAATATAATATAAAATTTTATATATATATATATAATATATATATATATATATATATATATAAAATGAGATTTTGGCGAAACCTCGTCAAGAATGAAAATCTTCTCAGACGAACGGATTGGTTCCCGGAAGAATGACATTTACTCCACCTGGGAAAACTTATATGTTAACAGAATACAACACCTTTAGATTTAGTACATCAAAGTTAAAAGACCCCTATACACAATGAGAGTAATTTTGTATATGGTTAACTTTATCCTACATATATACACATATACCAGTCAATATATCCTAGTCAAAATATTATTGCAACAACAAACAACTCATCATATATAATACAAGGCTATTTAGTTTCGTAATTCAAGAAAAATTTTCGTGAAGCTTTCATATAGTGGTATTACAGCTGAACGATTTAATTTTGAATGATTGAAGATTCCTTAGTTATATTTATGAATACAATGAATGATTTAAAAAATAAAGAAGGGTCTGGTAAGATGCCTGAAACGTCACCATTCTGGTAACCGGCATCCGAATAATCACAAGTCAGAACGCGATAAAACTAATCTAAGTTTTAACAAGTTTGGCCAAAGTTCTAGCACGTACGGATCAGAGACGAGCAGCGTCGTCGCGATTCATGCGAACAGGCTGAGGTGTCGATGATGGTGAGACGACGTCGGCGACCGGGCGTCGGGAGAACGTCGCGACGCACCCGTCAAAAGACGAAGGCGACGTCCGAAAAGGCCAAATCCAGACGATCGATCGATAAAAGAACCGCTATTGATGATTAGTTTTGTATTGTGACGGTGGTCTTTACCACTCCTAACCCAGTATCCGATTAATGAAAGCTTGTGGATTAAATTACATAATAAAGCTGATCATTTTCATAAACACTACCGACGTTTTTCATTAAAGTATTTTATTACTAAAAAAATGATTGTAAATGATATGATTGTTATAAAACTGACAAATTTTTAACAAAAACTCTAGGGGATTACCAGTCGAATGATCAATTTGAACCATGCATTGATCGAAAAGCGACCAGAATGGGCTACAAGACACAGAGAAATGATTATATAGCACGACAACGCCCCGTCACACACAGCGCAGGTCGTCAAAGACACAATTTCTGCACTTGGCTGGAAGCTCTTGCTTCAATCGCCACTCTCGGCAAACTTGACCCCTTCCGACATCCACTTATTTTCAGCGATGGCGCACTCGCTTTCTATGAAACATTTCAACAATTACGGAGATGTCGAAAAATGGCTTGATAACTGGACCACCTCAAAAGTAGTGCGGTTTTTCTGGAGGGGCATCCACAAATTTCCAGAGAGATGGGAAAAATGTTGATATAGCGATAGCGCACACTTTGAATAAACCATTTTTTACCTTTCTCCCAAATTTAATTTGGTTGTTTTTTGTTTGTAATTTGATTGTTTTTTTTTAAGAAAATATTATGAACTATTAACTTATTAAGAATAAGTTTTTTTTTATATTTAAACTTTTTATTTTTTCCTATATTTTAACTTGTATTCGAAACAAATAAAAAAAACACCAAAACTTATTAACATGTAGGTTTTTTAAATTTCTATAGTGCGCTTAATCTTTAGTCACCGAGTGTAAATGAGAATGAAAAGCATGTTCTGTTTTTCTTTAATGACAATTTTAATTTACGAGATGAGAGTTGCGTCATCTGTTTATGTTTTTCCAACGGATGAAGGTGAAATGCACTTCGGACCGATCACGAAATGGTGTTCAGATTTAAGCTGGAGCCGAATTCAATTAACTGGTGACTGCTAAACAATCGCAAGTATGTAGGTCAGACGTTTTATAGCTGATTGATGAACGAACGAACATTTTTCGCTCGAATTCTTTAAAAGTTACCCTTTCTTTGACTGTCTATCAACTACTATTTCATTTATTTCGACTTGGGCATTTATCTCTTATGAGCGTCAACTAAAATATTTATCATTAATGTTACTAAATATTAATGCTTTTCAATTTTGGAAGACATTAATTAATTCACAAGTTAAAGCACATTTTTAATCCATATAGTTTTAGGCTTTCTAATGGGATATTCGGAAAATGTGTCAGGGCTTCCACATCAACAAAGAAGCAACATCATCGCAATCAAAGTTTTAATAGTCTCTTAAGCTCTTACACACTTTTGTATTAGTATCCAGCGAATTTAATTATAAATGCTTCATATTTACCTAATATAATACCATCATTTTACTAATCATCATTTGTTTGGCACTATTTTGAAGCATATTTGCGCAATACCCTCAGCACAACGCTACAAAATAGGAAGTTCCCATCTTTAGTTTCCTGATTGAAAGTGAATCTGAGTTCAGCAAGCTAATTCTTCAAGTTTGGGAAGACGAAGTCATCTCAGAGATACAAATACTACAAATATAGCGTATATTCAAGCACTTCGAAGCCCAAGTCATGTAGTTCTGCAACAACAATCCGAAACGTGAAAAATTACTTACTTTTTTGGTCAGATGTGGATGTCTAGCCTGAATTACGCCCTTCAATTGATACTTGAAACTGTTTTGCATGCATGAAACTATGTTTTGCTTTTATTGGCACCCTTTCATTTGCTACCACCCATTTTTTAGACTGCCACTTCATATCTGGTATATAATGGCAAAACTCTCTTTTATCTACTGTTGTAAATATGATCAGAATAGAACTTAAATAAGTCCAAACACTCTTGAGAAGTGCTCATTCGAATACATCTTTGTTCAACTATTAACAAACGCGAAGCTCAACAAACAGCTCCCATACCTTTAGTCGATGATCCTTTGAAAAACGACATCACGGATTTTAGTAGTGATAATTGTAAATTGTGATGGTTTATGTGCTTTCCAAGCGTTCATCATCTTCAATAGATGTACGTTCAAGTTTAAATTCAGATCGAAAACATTTCGCACGACTCTCGTATCTAATATGAATGTGCCTGAAAAAAAAGTGTGACTAGTAAAGGGTGAGAAATAACTTTAGTAAAATTCACCGTATTTTTTTATGTGTGTGATGTGTTTTTTAGTTATTTTTATCTTCAATTCGGCTATGTGCTGTTTCATAGCGTTTTTAATAAATAAGATCTGAACTAGTGTTGCATTCTCCTCTATCCATTACATAGATGCATCACAATTTATCTAATAAATCGTCTGTCGGTGACACTGCTGCCTCCAGTTTACTGTTTACATAATCCAAATTTAACCCAGATAAAGTGAGGCACGATCCAGATCCGTTCTCCGTCATTCTTTTTCGGAATTTCACCAAATTCAAAAGCGATAAATTTTTATTCTAAACTACAACCGGTATTAGGACAGATATATCTGAACTCTCTTTCGACCGAATATGGTTCAAAGACACATTACTCGATAGCGTCTGTGAAGTTATTCTCCGTATATTTATATTTTATAGTTCTTTCTTTCATGTACGGGCTCTAAAGTTCGCGATTTTTGTAATTTTGAATTTGTTTAGATTAGTGTCAGTGATATGGTGACAGAGAATTGTTTATTGTACAGGCGTTAAATTATTATTATATTAGTAGAATTTAAAGGAAGTTTTTCATGAAAAAGCATCTTTTTGTAGTAGAAACATAGGACGCTGATTAAATTAGCCCGAATAAATATCTCAAGAAGGGAAAATTAACTCATTTTCAGAATGGCATCGAATTCTTGTAAGATTGTAAGACTAATTGATGAGGACGCTAAAGCTCAAGCCAGAATAAATACAATTCAATACATACCACAAATTAGCCCGTATCGTTCGCTGGAAAAGTCATATCATGGAACGAGCTATGAAAGAAAATCATTTCAATTCAAAAAATAAAAAAACGCTAAATATTAAAATGTTGTTTGTTTATGATTTCCTCTTTTCTATAAAACTGAGGATGTACAGCACTTTGACGTATCTTAAAAACTCCATTAAAAAATTATAACATTTTTTTTCTTGGGAAATATTTCAAGAGACATCTTCGGTTCAACTTAAGATGCGTAAAAATTAATTTTACTACAGTTTTTATATTAAATTAAACTGTGGTAGCCGATACTTGGAAATTAATTTTAAATAAATCAGGAAAGATTAATATAAAAAAATGTCCGCTATCTTTAGAATTGTATATATAACAATTGTTTCGACACACAGTGCCTTATAGTTTAGCATAGTTTATATTTGAAAAAAGCGCTGTGTGTCGAAACAATTGTTCAACATACAATTTTAAATATAGTGCAATTTTTTAAATATTAATCTTTGCTTAATTGTTTTTATATTAATATGTTTTTTTTTTTAAAAAGCCTTATAGTACAATTAGTCAAATGTTTCTAATATTTTGACAGTGAATGTATGAGATTGGTGATTATTCATCAATCAGTCAGAAAGGCGGAAAGTCATCTCCTGTCTAAAGTTTTTGCAATTTTCGGAATAAAAGACCTTGAAAACAATATCTTATCCAATAATATATTATACAGGGTGTTAAGTAAACATGCGGCAAAAATTAAAGGGGTTATTCCTTGACTTATTCTAAGAATATTTTGTTGTATGATGATTTTTGAAAAACCCGTTTGTTTATAAGATACAGGGTGAACAAAATTTACGACATTAACAACATTTTATTATCAAAAAGTACATGTAAAGTTGCTCAATCTGCAATAAATGTTCGAAATGACTTCCTTCAGCCTTGATACAAGCATTCAATCTTCTCGTCATTGACTGCCGAACTCTTTCAAACACACCAGAGTCGTTGCTAATTGAGTTACACCCAGCAATTATCCGATTTCGCAAATCATCCAAATTCTTCAATAGAGTAGTGTAAACTATTGACTTCAGATATCCCCAGAAAAAATAATCCAGGGTGTTTAAGTCCGGGGATCGAGCAGGCCATACGTGTGGCCCACTTCCACCAATCCAGCGATATCCGTATGTTGCTGTTAAAAAATCACGAGCAGCCAAACTGAAATGTGGTGGTGCATCATCGTGCACAAACCACATTTCATGCCTTGTTGCCAATGGTACATCTTCCAGAAACTCAGGCAGCGTTGCTTCCAGAAAGTTGCGATACACCTCGCCAGTAAGTATTTGTGATAGAAATACCGGTCCAATTAGATAGTCACCTACAATTCCAACCCAAACATTCAACGAGAACTGATGTTGAAAACTATCTTCGCATACCTCATGCGGATTTTCATCTGCCCACACATGGTTATTATGAAAATTCCTTATTGCGTTTCTTGCGAAAGTGGCTTCATCGGTGAAAAGAATTTGTGTCAGGAATAGAGGGATGCGAAGTAAAGTTTGCAATATCCATTGACATAATGCAATACGTGGAGGAAAATCAACAGGTAGTAGTGCCTGAATGCATTGAATGTGGTATGGATACATGAAATTGTCCTTAAGAATTTTCCAAACTGTCCCGTAACTCACATTCAAAGTATTTGTAATTTTTCGCGTAGAACTACCAGGCTCTTCCGCTATCATGTCCAGCACATTCTGTTCCAATTGTACCGTTCTTACAGTCAGTGATCTTCCTGACCCTTCAGTTTGTTTCAATGTGCCTGTTTCACGAAGACGTCGATGAATGTTTTCGAAGATTTTTCGGCCAGGGACATTACGGGCTGGAAATCGTTCACTGTACAATCGCCTACCTTGTAATGCATTGCCATCAGCAAATCCATACATGAAATGCATGTCAGTCATCTCGGCATTTGTATACATTATGACAGAAGACTTCACTTACCATTTAAGACACGTCAAACAGCCAAACGTCACTCAATCTATGTAAACAAATGCGACCGATGAAATCCACTTACTAGATAAAACAGCCGTTTCAAGTGATCGAGATCGAAAAAAAAAAATGTACTTGACAAAACTCATTGACATACACCCTGCTTTTATTTACATTAATAATTTCAACAAATATCGAATATTGGTTGATCAAAACGCTTTGATCAAAAAAAGGTGTGGCCCCTCCAATCGGGGCCAGACCAGATCAACTGGCCATTTTAATGACGGGTCGTGATCGCACACAACTCACGCCATCATACGGCGAATGCTCGTAGCAGTCAGGACTGCTCGTAACATTCTGCCTGGAACCTCGGGTATAGTACCAGGTATGCCCACAAGGTGGAGTAACGGAACCGTGGAGGGAAAATATTACAGAAATCTTTCACCCATTCTCCACGTGGTGCCACCGATCGCCTTCGCCTCCGAACTGCTTTCCTTGCGTTCGTCTAGAGCTCGGCTGATGACGACTGAAAGGCTAGAAACCGGTCCCGAGAGACACGTGACGTCGCATGGTTGACAGTTCGGCGAAGGCGATCGGTGGCACCACGTGGAGAATGGGTGAAAGATTTCTGTAATATTTTCCCTCCACGGTTCCGTTACTCCACTTTGTGGGCATATATATATATATATATATATATATATATATATATATATATATATATATATATATATATATATATATATATATATATATTTGTATGTACTGTTTTACAGATGAAAAAACATGTATTGGCTTTTTTTCCGGGAGTATATTCGGTTATCGAATTGGTCCCTGTCAGGAGCTTGCAGGCGTGCCAAAATCTTATTCGGCATATTCGGTACTTACTGTCGCGAAGTTTGAAAGTCGCGAACTATTTAGTTGCAAATATTCTAAACGAATAAGCATAAAAAATTAACAAAACTGTTAAAAAAAAAATCACAGAGGAATATTAGAAATTCTTGACAGTCTAAAACGAAATTATTATCAGAGCGAAACGAAAACTTCTATAAGTAGACTCATAAATTGTTGTAACGTATGCCAAAGAGCAAAATATTATACGAAGACACCATATTATCATATGAAGATAACAGAAATAACATCCAAACCCTTTCAAATCATAAACGTTACATTAACACATATATCTTTACGTTAACGAAATAACATTTTTTCGTGAGAAAAACTCTCACTACTTGAACTATCAAAACCAACACGATACTTAAACAGTCATATTCGGATTATACTAAGCCCCAAAAACCAGATACTCTCACGGAACATTTCCCATAATCCGTTTCACGCTAGTGATTCAGAAAAATGTCGATTCTCGAAATCGATATCGAATTATAAGGTATAAAAAGGCAATTTGTACCGTTCGTTCGTTCCTCGCCGCTACAGTATCCAAAAACTAATTAGTGAGAAATTCCGAAGGAGAAAAAATAGATGAACATCGCTAATTAAGCAGTAAACATATCATTAATAAAACAAACTGATAAGCATCAACTGGCAATTATGTATGTTGTTTCTGTTTGAGTTTTTAGTATGTTTGGAATCATTTATACACGTATATATTCTGAAACAGGGAAAAGTCTAGTTGAAATTTCGTAGCTCAACTTTGATCTTGAAAAATATAATCAAAAACAATATAAATTTTCATATACAGTATGTCCAAAAGGAAATATAACTGATAGGAAATTAAATATCAGACCTTGTTTGATTATAATTTTGATTTTTTGCCTAATATTCATTTTTGGAAAACATGTCCAAGCAGCCCGAAAAAGTCAAAACTCGCGCGCAGCCAAATCAACCGAATAGGAGGGATGATCAAGTACAAATATATTTCTTGTAGTCAAGAAATACCGTACAGTCTTTCTGTTATATACAGGTGTATTGCTTAGACAATTTTTGTTTAATATTATTATCTTCAACGATTAAAATTGAAATTGCATCCTTAAAGGTCTGGAATGTCGACCAAATTACGGTTATAAGAAAACTAAATGGACATACTGAAGCTAATCTAAAAAGTAGGGAAGTTCGGAGAAATTAATCGTCGTTTTAGGACAAGCCTTAAAAACCAGAAGCACAAATGCAGCAACATGGCAATAACCCTCAAAAATAACTTACCATACACAGTCACAGTTTTGCTGATCAACGAGTAATAATAGCTCATGGGTGAGAAAAGATGTACCGCAGGAAAAGCGAAACGGGAATGAATCATTCAGAAAATGGCCAGAATAAGACACCAACTAGGGAGGACCTACATCTGTAGTTGGATTGAAGAAGGCAAATTAATAATGAATAAATAAATATATATATATATATACGCGGCATAAGATTCCCCAAGGAAAATTGCATTCATATCCACTTAAAATCACCACCACCAACACAGGAAGAAATCCGCAGGCACATACGCAAACTAAGGAATAACTGGTCATCCAGTGAAGATGGTATCACCGCGGAACTATTGAAAAATCTCGGACCAAATTCACTGCAGGAACTTACGCAAATTATCACGAACATTTGGCAAACAGAAAAATTACCAGATGAATGGAAATGTGCTCTTATCTACCTGCTGCACAAGAAGGGCGACAGAATAGATGTGAACACCTACAGAGGAATCTCCTTACTACAAGTCACTTACAAAATCCTCTCAGCATGCCTTCTCCAGAGAACACAAGAACAATTAGAACACAAAATTGAATGAAAAAAACTGAAATACAAAGCTATCAGGAATGTCCCAATCGTGTGCACGTTCGTGGACTTCAAGAAAGCATACGACTGCATCGACCGAAAATCTCTATTCAACATCCTAGAAGAACAAGGACTCGACCCCAAAACAATACGATTGATTAAACAGACACTGACTAACACAACCTCTAACGTGAAATTTATGGGAGAAATTTCCGAAGCCTTCCTGATTAAAACTGGAGTACGCCAAGGGAATGGGTTATCGCCACTCCTCTTCAAGCTGATCCTGAACGAAGTCATAAGGGAATGGGAAAAAGAACTGAAAAATCAAGTACACTGGAAACCAATACGACTCGGACGATCCAAAAAAAACATAGAAATATCATGCCTGGCCTTCGCAGATGACCTAGCCATACTCGCAGACAATGAAAAAAGGGCAACCAAATAGATCGAAGTCCTCAAGGAATGTGTAGAGAAAGTTGGCCTACAAATCTCCTTTCAAAAAACCGAATTCTTCTGCTCAAAATTATATGTCCAAAATTTGAACACCAAATACGGCAAAATAAATGGATTACTCACTTCAAATACCTGGGCGAGATCCTCGAATCCACAGGAGAAGAGAAGATAGCACAGAAGACTCGATTACAGAAGATGAAGAGGGCATATGGCAAGACACACAATATCTACAATAAGAAATGCCTATCCACACACAAAAAAATAAGACACTGCAACACAGCAATCAAATCAGAAGTAATATACGCAAGCGAGACACTTACACTTCATACAAAAAGCGGCATAGAAAACATACTAAAAGAAGAACGCAAAATTATGAGGAAAATTCTCGGCCCAAAACTGACAGAGGAAGGATACTGACTACATTCTCGAAAGACCACAGAGAGAATGTCCAACGTAGCGGTGGACATAAGAAAAAGAAGATCGAAATTATATAGACATATCAGTAGACTCCCACTGACAAGACTCACCAACAGAATTCTTACATACATACAAGAAGGCAAGTCAACAGTACCATGGATCGCACAAGTCAGAGCTGATCTGGGAAAGGCACAAATTGGTCCGACAGAGATTGAGGATAGAAGAACGTACAGAAACAAAATACATATGTGGAACGTTGCATCAGAGAACGAAGTTTCGAGGATCGGGAACAAAGCGGGCGGAGGAGAGAAAGAGAATCCACGGAGAAAGGATGGAAAGATCACATAGAGATTTTTTATGAAATGATATTCTATTCAAATTGAAAAATGTTAGACACATATATGCCATGATGAAATCGTTTCTGAATTCATAAGAATTATAGAAAGATTTTTATTTCTATAGGTGAAGTGTTGCAATAGGAATATATCAAGAACAATAAATTTCATTTTTAGGTCAAATATCAACGCAATTTTTTTTTGGTTCAGATAAACAAATGCGATAAGAAAACCCCGATAGCAGGAAATACGGTCAATATCGATCAGTATGTATCAAAATTTGTAAACAAACGATCTCAAATAGTTTTAACGATTTCACAGGCATTTATTTTGCAATGCCACTCAATAATAGAAAACTTTATTGTTAATATCAAACATGACGTCAACTATGTTAATGTTACTAGAAAGGATACAAACACGTTTAGAAAATTTATGACTAATAAATAACTCATAACTGCTTTATGGTGCATGGAAATTAAATCAGATTTATTTTCAGACTATTTATTGGTTTATCAAGAAGAAATGCACATATAACAAAAAAAAAAAAGTTTGATTTGAAAACTTGTTCGCGAAATTGCCCAAAAAAAACGTTTGGGTATTCTGCGAAAACTTGACTCTAAAATAAAAATTAACGCGTCTTATACCTACAATACAGATAAATTTTAAAGCGCTAGTTTATCGATCCATTTTTTTTTACGTTGGTACAACTGTGATTGATATCTGACAAAAGTTTTATGTAATTTCACACACTGGTTAAACTATTACTGTTGAAAGTTCTCTGTCTCTACATATATATATATATATATATATATATATATATATATATATATATATATATATATATATATATATATATATATATACAGTAATGGACAAAAGTACATAGACAAAATGAATTTTTATAATTTCTAAGTTAAAGTTATTTTTATTTTAAAAACAAATGCATTTTCTGATTTCTAACTATAAGGGTTGTATAAATATATAGTATTATTCTAAATATCCAAACAATATTGTGAAGAAAAATTAAAAGGTTGAATTCTTACAGGACAAAAGTATATAAACAAAGCAAATATTACCAAGATCTATATGAAACAAAATTAAATAATACTTCAAATAAGCCAAAATAGTAAGTAATTTGCTTAATATTTTGTGTCATAACTGTTGTTACTAATAACTCCTTGGAATCTTCTAGACATTCAGTCAAGAAGTTTTATTAATATTAATAACATGATCAATACTTCCATTTTTCTTCCAATACCATATATAGGTTTCCTTTGATGGAGTAATTCTTATTTTTAATCTGTCGATTCAAGTGATCCCATGTGTTTTCTATACGGTTCAAATCCGGCGATTGCGATGGCCACTTTAAAATAGCAATGTTTTCATCTATAAAGAATTCTTTGACTAGCTTTCAAGAATGCTTGAGGTCCATTATCTTGTAGAAAAGAAGATCTTAAAGGAATGTTATCTTCCATATAAGGCAGAGGCATAATCCCTTCTATGCGGTATAAAGGACCTACTCCAAACGCCGAGAAGCAATGGCAGATCCACATCCATGCTTAACAGCAGGAACTGTATTGTGAACTGTGTATATTTATGATGCATTCTTTTTCCAACAAAGCGTCTAGCATAATAAACTCCATCAGATCCAAACATATTAAATTTTGATTCGTCACTCCAGATGTCGACGAGCAAAACCTAAACGGTTCCTTCTGTTCTTCTTTGAAAAAAGGGGTTTCTTGATGGGTGCAAACAACTCTTGTTTATTAATCATTATTTTAATGATCTTTGTGGACACGTGTTGATTTATTAAATCAACTCTTATATGGGTTGGGGTCTTGTATAGAGTCTTGGATGAAATATATTTGATTAACTTTACTGTTTTCTCATTAACTTTTCTAAGACGACTAGATCTTGGCGATATTTATATTGTTCCCCTTTGTTTTAATCTATTCAGTAGTGCCTATGCAGCGTTCCTTTTTAAATTTAAATTTTTAGCTATAGTAGCTTGAAATCCACTTCGGTATAGTTCAACTATTTTATTTTTCATCTCGAAATGAGGACCACGCGCCATTTTAAAACAAATTGTTGTGAACAAAATTGCAAACGCGGCTAACTTTGTTAATTGTCATGCTACATCAATTCTTCTGTTGGAACCTTTGGTGTGAAATACTAAATTTGAAAAGATTTACCACTAAACACCCCGCTTTTTTGAACTGCTCGACGCACGTTTCGCTAACCATGTTAGCATCATCAGGAGATGATTTAATCTAATTCTAAAGCTAAGCTAGGTTCTATTTATATGAAAACCCATACCTAACGAAGCGTGTAAAAATCATGAACCGTGAAGTGTACTAAGCCTTACATTAATAATTGAAAAAATTGACTGAAAGGAATCGGTCCTTTATCTCGGTTCATGATTTTCTTACATTTTTCTATTTGAATGCTTTCAAATGCTTCCAAAGCCCTATTATTATTAACACTTTTAATTAGTCTTAGATTACTAATATCTATACTATGGTCATGTTCGATTGCATGTTGGGCAACACAAGATTTTTCATTCCTCATATATCTAATGTGGGCAATATGTTCTTTATATCTTGTCAATATGGATCTTTTTGTTTGCCCAATATACCTTCGCTCACAGTCTTGACAGCTAATTTCGTAAATCCCCGACGTTTTATGTTGCTCTACTTTATCCTTTGTATTACACAGAACTTCTCTTAATTTATTATATGGTTTGTACACAACCTTAACGTCCACTTTTTTCAAAATTTTGTGTAGTCCTCTTGTTAATTGGGCATCAAATGGTATTATCATGAATTTCTTTGTGTTCTGATCCTTTTGAAAAGTCGAAGATTCTTTCAATAATTTTCTGAACTTATGTTTTCTAATTAGTTTGTCTACAATGTTCTTATTATAACCATTCACTTCAGATACCTCCCTAATTAATTTTAGTTCTTTGTTATAATTATCTTTATTTAAAGGAAAATTAATTAATCTATTTACCATAAAATTTAAACTAGCCATCTTATTTTGGAAGCTATGATTTGAATCATTAGGAATGTATCTCGAAGTGGTGGTGGTTTTTCTGTAAATATCAAAATCTAACCTATTTTTATTATTTCTACTGACTAATACATCCAGAAATGGTAAACTATCGTTGTTTTCGAATTCATGTGTGAATATTATATTTTGGGATTTACTATTTAGTTTCTTAATAAAATCATCTAAATTTTCATTTTTCGAATCGAAAATGGCAAAAATGTCATCCACATATCTTAACCATACCTTCGGAAAGTAACTGAATTCATCTTTTGCCTCGGTTTCAAATTTACTCATAAATAAGTTGGCTAAGAACGGTGACAGAGGATTGCCCATTGCCGTTCCTTCTTGTTGTTCATAAAACCTGTTGTAAGCTGAAAACAATTTTGCTTCATACATAATCTTGTTAAGGAGATGTACTCAGAAACACTCTTGTTATTAAAACCGTTTAACTCCAGTAACTCCCTCAGGTATTTCAAGGTATGTGGAATCGGGACACTCGGAAACAACGATGAAACGTCAAAGGAAACCAAAACCTCACCTTCCTGTAGATGTGTATTTTTTACTTTTTCTATGAATTTGGTTGAATTTATCACTGAACAGGAAGGTAGTTGGTTTGGTAGATTTTCAAATTCCTTTGTTCACCACTTTGCCAAGTTGTATGGGGGAGAATCAATGGCTGATACAATTGTCTCATTGATTTTCCTGGTTTATGAATTTTTAGTAGAGCATACAATCTTGGCACTTTTGGATTAGAAACATGTAATTTTAGTAGCTTTTAAATACAAACGTACACTTGACGGTTCATGATTTTTACACGCTTCGTTAGGTTTGGTTTTCATATAAATAGAACATAGCTTAGTTTTAGAATTAGATTAAATCATCTCCTGATGATGCTAACATGGTTAGCGAAACGTGCGTCGAACAGTTCAAAAAAGCGTTTTGGTGTTTAGTGGTAAATCTCTTCAAGTTTAGTCATGCTACAGTTAAAAATGAGGTGCATTAAATAGTTAATCTATTGATAATAATAAATTTAAAAACCGCCTTGTGAACTTTGGAAACTATGAGCCGTTGAACTTTTGGAAATAGCAATTGCGCGCCCAAAATCGAAGAATACTAAGAGGGATGCATCAAAAATCGAATTGAGTTTGAAAGATCGGGGGATCCTTAGTACAGCGCCAACAGGCTCGAATAATTATTATCAAATTAATAGGAGCCTGGAAAGTGACCCCTATTTTATTGGAACACCACGTATTTCCAAGATGTCTTTCTTCTGCGTAATATCGTAGTGAAAAATGCTCAATCGTTGAGATAAAATGTGGAAATGCAGAAATGTTCCAAAAATACTATCAGAAGCACAGCAACTGAAGCAAACATCGAAATGCAAAGAAATAACACTGAAGGAGTCGACACGAGACTCGACATATACCTACCAGACACGAATCTCTCTCCATCAGCAAATTTGGAGACTTGACAATGACGAGTGGGATCTTGTCGAAATGTCGTAAAAACCCATACACTTATCGGTATTTAAAAATAAACTTTTCACAAGAAGAAACTCTACATAGTTCCACCCCTCCTCTGCACTCAACTGTCCCCATACGCCAACAGGTGTCTCTCACCGGATTCTAGCATTTCCGCCTTCATCTGCTGAGCTCAAATTGAACGCAAGGAAAGCATTTGAGGATAGACGATCAAGGCCAAGCCACTTTAGTCTCAACCAACTCACGCTATCATACGGCGAATGCTCGTAGCTGTTGGGACTACCCGTATAATTCTAACTGTAACCTCGGGTTTAGTACCAGATATGTTCACAACATGGCGTAGCGGGGCCATGGAGAGAAATATTTATTACAAAGATCTTTCACCCGTACTCCACATGGGGTCACTGTTTGTCTCTGCTCATAATGACTATCTGTGTTATTACGACCCGCGACCACAATATACCTGTTAGCGCATGGGGGCTGTTGAACAAAAACGAACGGGGCCATAACGTAAAGTACGAGCGAAAGATTTCTGTAAGAATTCTCTGTCTAAAAACTGCAGCAAAGTAACAACAAATTAAACATCGGTTCCTGTGCGGCATTATATTAGATGAAAAAAGTAAACTAGATAAGCTAGAAAAGGTTTTGCTCATTATACAAGAATGTGGTTCTAAGGTCATGGTTACCAACCCGACACACTACAAAAATACCCATACCAACCGCAAAGTTTACATTCACCTTCCATCTGTGAGATGCACGAACTGATGTCAAGCGGACAGGAATAGAAAAACGTCCGCGAACAGGACAAAGAAAACACATCTTTACGATCGCCATTTAAAAGGAAAAAAAGTCCGTATGCACGGATGCATGTAGCGCGCTCTCGCTCTTTCTCCGTCCCATCGCGTACATGTTTCCGCGCTCCATTTTATTTTTCGCCCATCAAATGAGTCGTAGAAGATGTCGGGCCCGAGTCGTTGTCGACTAGTTTACAACTGAGGAAAGTGCTTAGAATAGAGCCTGGGGGATAGGAAGAAGAGACGCGGAAAGTCGGATGTATAAATTTTTAGAAGGGGTTGTGTCTGGAGACAACTTTCGTCGGAAGTCTGAGCGTATGTGGGGCGCGCTCCAGGAGCTATAAACTAGATTACAGTTTATTTTAGAGACAAAAGAGTTTTAGGTTATATATGATCTTTCAAATATTATTTTTTAAAATTGAATTATCACGTTGGCTCTCAAGCCTATTTTGGAAATTGGCGTCCTAGACGCCAACATTTTTTTAAAATTTATTATATAATTTTTCTATTTTGACTTTCATAATTATATTTTAAAGTAAAGTAAAGTAAAGTGTTTTGGGTTAGAGGCGCATCAGCAACTAGACTATTTAGCGACTGGACTTACAGCTTAACGTGGGTTCCGAACCACGGTCATCAGCTTCCGACAAACCCAGGTCAGCACCCCCCTCGGGCTATAAACCCTTGGTTATGTGCCTACCCATAAGTCTATCAAGAAACCTACCGACTGGCGAGTGACCAACGTAGAACACTTCTCAGAAGGCATCCGGCCTTACCCAGCCTTTAACTGGCGTGACTGAGGGGTAATTCGTAGTCGGATTTTACACTCTTGCCTAGAAACAATCACAAACATTTAGGAAAGATAAACGGACAGAAGAAAGAAAAATAACCATCCGAGCGCTGGAATCGAACCAGCTATCGCTCCAGCGCGGATTCGGCAAAGCAGGCGCTCTTACCGCCGCACCAACGCGACCGGCATTATATTTTAATTTTTTTTTTCGAAAACATTCTTTCCAATTATTTAATATATGTATACCGGGTGTTTTTAAAGTCGAGTCATTTATTTTAACAGGTTGTAGAAGTTCACGAAAATTTAAATAATGAATTTCCTAACAGATGGGTAGGACGCAATAGACCCATTTCTTGGCCTGCGCGCTCCCCGAATTTAACCCCCTGCGATTTTTTTCTGTGGGGCTATGTAAAAAAATTAGTTTATCACAATGGAGAAGTAAATACTGTGTAGGAACTATAAAAATGCTTGTGACGTTATTCGTGGACACCAGGATTTTATTTTTAACGCGTGTGGTGATGCATGGGTACGCCGAGCAAGATTTTGTTCTAACCGAACAAATGGTGACAATTTTTATAACATTTTTGTTGTTATTCTTCAATTTTTATATAAATGATTTTTACTAAATTGGCTTCTCTTTACGAGTTCTATAACACCGTGGGTGGTCGAGAATATCAAAAAGTTAGGTTTGTTAGGATTTTGCAATTTTTATATGAATGATTTGCGGCACATTTACTTTTTGATAAAGCCAGAATTATTCATCACTTATCTTAGTGGGAAATAAAACTCCAAAAAAACTATAAAAAATCGAAACCAATTGAATTTTATTTCTTGGAGAGCATATCTGCTACAGAAACAAAATTACCACCAACAGAGGCCTGCCGTGTTTGCACTATCCAAAACAAACAGCGTTTTAAAACATATAATAATTAAATTTTTCTCTTATTTTCTTCTTTAATTTATTTTCTCACAGGACAGATAATAATCAAATAAAAAACGTTTTGAAAAAGTTATCACTCAGGTATCCGGCTCTTGTTGCTTCTATGACATTATGGTCTATGACATTATCCTACATCACCGGATGTTGTCATTTCTATAATGACCACTATGTGCCTGGCTTAACAATATGATGCCCCAAAGACTAATTATTTCACCACTTCTGTTGTGTTCTTAACGTAATTATGACCCCATTTGAATCAGTTTTTTTCCCACCGTATAGTTACTTTAAAGTCCCATCTTTCAGCTTCAAAAGGAAGTATTATATATAGCACTAGTGTGAACATGTTCTGAAAAATCAGTTGTCGAAGTGTTGTCCGAAAAGCAACATTCGAAGCAATACTTTCTTTTCGTCTTAAAAAGATGCTGCAAAGGATCGTATACTGACAAGGGAGTAAGAAAAGCCATCCTTGGCACATCTCCTGATCGTTAGCCTATTCACGTCTCTTAAGAAAAGCCTCAATAACTTTATCAGGTCAAACCCACTAAGTTTATTTCGATCAGATCAGACAGTTTCTCGAAAATTGGCGAAAGTGGCAAAAATTAAGTTTATTTTGCCTCTTGCCTAAATATAAGTCAAAGGTAATCACAAACGACCTAGAATTAAGTTAAGGATCCAATAATTACTACTACTAGCAATAGTTTACTAGCAATAAAAAAACATAAAAAATAATGAAGTTATTCCATATATAATTTAATAAAATTCTCGTAATTTAAATAAGGTAAAAAGTTAAAATTAAATAAATTTTAAATATTACTAGAAAGTAGCTTATTGTACACTATTTGCTTTTATATTTTTATCCACTTGTGTATAAATAATAATCCACGTCTGCACAAAACAGATTAACTCGTTGGTTCGTTTGAAGTTGAATGTTTTTTAATGGATTTAAACAAATGTAGAGCTACATATTCGCAGGGCTTCCGTATTTTAAATATTATATTGGGTTTGTGCATTTTACAGTGAAAGGAGTAATTTACAGAAATAGTAAAAACGGTTAATATTCCAGAATATTTTTAAAATAATATCAAATTATATTCGATTTAAGATATTTCTTGCAAACTCAAGAATAAATAACAAAAGATAAGGCTGTTCTATAAGAACTTCTATCTATATAAATATTTTTATAAAACGTTAACGTCTTCTTTCCACCATGAACAAGTTTATTTACAATTTGTTCATTATACAGTACTGGGCATTTTTATGTCATTTTTTTTTGGTATATATATATAGAATACTAGACACATTGTTACAAAAAATCGACTTTTTTTCTTAAAGGTATCGAAAATATTTTTCTACTATAATTTTAAATGCTATTTTTTCAAATAACATTCTGTTAAATTGCTTTTACTTTTGTCATTTTAAAAGTGCGTTTCTCGCTCTGTGATATTTGTTTTTGTTCTAAAGTAATTTTGGGCAGCTTTTTACAAAACAACAAAAAGCAAATTTGCCCAATTTTAAAAAAAATTCTTAGCCGTAATCAAAGGTTTGGAGACGATGAGTGTAGTGGTAGGCCATCGGATGTTGACAACGAACAATTGAGGGCTTTAGTCGAAGCCAATCCGCGAACAATTGTTCGGGAGCTTGCCTCTGAATTAGGCGTAACGCATGTGATGATTTCTAATCATGTGCAAGGGATTGCCATGTGAAAAAAGCTCATTTCTCGAACGGATTGTGACGAGGAATGAAAAGTGGATTCTTTACGACAATTGACAATGATCAACTCAGTGGTTAATAAGGTCATGGTGGCTTATGGTCTGCGGCAGGTCTGATTCATCACAACGTCCTGAACCTGGGCGAATCGATTACAGCGGAGAATTGCTGTATAGGTCAACAGGAAAGGAGCAATTCTCCTCCATGACAACGTTCAGCCATACGTCTCAATGATGAGTCTCACGCGACAAAAGCTGCATCAGTTGGGCTACGAAACGATCGACCATCGGCCATACTCGCTTAACCTCTGTTCTACCGACTACCACTTTTTCAAGAATCTCGACAACATTCTTCGCGAGAAATGCTTTACAAATCAAATTATACATTGTACTTGTTTTAATTTCGATTAGATTTTGTTTAATTGAATTGAAACATTCGAATAATTCTTAACAATCTAATATTTGAATATTTCTAAATAAAAATGTGTGGAGTATCAAAAAACGATATTACTTATATCTACACCCAACATATTCACAGTGTAAAATCCTTAGAAACCTAAGTAGATTTGTCGAAGCATTTAGCGCGATTGTATGTTAACGAATTAACATGTCTGAAGTTGACTGCTTGCCGTGTCATCGGAAATATTTTTTAGGGAGAGAAGAAGAGAGTTCATAGAGGATAAGAAAATATTTACATTAATATGTTCACCTGGAAATTTTCTTGGTTAATATCAATAGCGCCGAGGAATTTGAAACACGTGTAGTGCCTGGTAGTTATTATAAAAGCTTATTTATGGTAATAATTCCGTCGTTTATATCTGAACCGAAACGTCTGGCAACTATTAAAAGATATGAAATATACATTCGTCAGTTCGTTGGAGCTCGTACAGTTTTATTTTTATCTTTTTACATCTTCTTAATATGCACAAATATTTATCCGAAATATAAACGATATACTTTTTGATCTGCCAGGGTATTAACAATGATTGATTGGTTAGTAACACCACTTTCTATAATCATAATTATTTTTCCACTCCAGATATTTAATCATCGATCAAAAACTAATTCCAATAAGAAAAAAAATCCTGTCCTATAAATCACGACTTTCCACTTTAACTCATTTCGATTGCCCTAAATTTGTTTATGTTTAATGATTATTAAGTTTTTGAATGAGAACAATCAGACAAAACTAAATCAGGGAAATATGGTGGATGTTCGACAAGATACTGCATGCATGCAATTTTCAGAGGATGGAAACTATGTTTCTGTTACTATTTGAAGAAAACTTCAGCAGAATCGCATCGAATGCTTGTCGAAGCTTACGGTGAGCATGCTCTTGGTAGATTACAGTGCTTTAAGTGGTTTAAAATATTCAAAAAACCGGTGGAAAACCACCGAAATAGTTTGAAGACTGCGAATTACAAGCATTGTTGAATGAGGATGACGCTCAAACGCAACAACAACTTGCAAGATCCAGAAGATGAATGGGTTCTGAATGAGCTGAATGAAAGACAGTAGGAAAACCGATAAATCACTTGAGAAAATGCTGCTCGCCAGGCTCAATAGAAAATCATTTCACCATCTAATTGTGACTGGCGATGAAAAGTGGATATATTTTCAGAATCCTAACCGTAAAAGATCATGGGTAACTCCAGGTGAACCATCGTCATCGACTGCATGGTCAAATCGCTATGAACGAAAAGCAATGCTCTGTGTTTGGTGGATAAGAAAGGTCTGATCAATTATGAACTGCTAAAATCTGACGAAACCGTTTATACTGAACGCTATCCACAACATATGATCGATTTGAATCAAGCTTTACGTGAAAAACGACCAGATATATATATATATATATATATATATATATATATATATATATATATATATATATATATATATATATATATATATATATATATATATATATATAAAAAAGGCAACACCAGTGATTTTGCTTCATGATAATACACCATTACACACAGCAAAACTGGTCAAGGAAACGATTAAGGTTACGTTTAGTTGGGAACTAAAGGGTATTCCATTAAGAGGTTTCGAATGTTGGTAACGAATAAAAGAAACGTTTCATAACATACTTGAAAGTTATTTATGGGAGTGCGAAGCTGGATAGTGTACAATTATTCGTGGAATACAACATCTGTCAATTGACCGCCACGACTTCTCTAGCAGCTCACAATTATTTTGTTGAAATAAATGTTTTTTGTTGAATAAACAAAATTGTCGCATCTGGGGCAATGAAAATCCTAGAGAAATCCACGAAATCCCGATGCATGCTCAACGTGTCACAGTTTGGTGCGGTTTTTGGGCTGAGGGTATCATTAGACCGTATTTTTTTGAAGATGAAGATGAAGATGAACGAGCTGTTACAGTAAACGGATAACGTTACCGAACAATGATTGATGTTTTTTTATGGGACCAAATAATGGATATGGATTTAGAGAATATGTGGTTCCAACAAGATGGTGCGACATGTCATACAGCACGTGAAACATTGACTTTATTGCGTACACAGTTTGGAGGGAGGCTGATCTCCCGGAATGGGGACGTAAATTCGCCACCAAGGTCATACGACTTGACGCCGCTAGACTATTTTTGTAGAGCTATGTGAAAAGCAAAGCTTACGAAAATAATCCGCAAGCCGTTCAACAGTTGAAAGAAGAAATTAGGCGAATAATTCGTGACATAACTCCGCAAATGTGTTCAGCAGTAATCGAGAATTTCAACAAAAGAATTGTGAGCTGCCAGAGAAGTCGTGGCGGTCATTTGACAGATGTTGTATTCCACGTATAATTGTACACTATCTAGCTTCGCACTGTCATAAATAAGTTTCAGGTATGTCATGAAACGTTTCTTTTATTCGTTACCAACATTCGAAACCTCTTAATGGAATACCCTTTACTTTCGCATGTGACTTACTCGCCAGACTTGGCTGCGTCCGTTTATTACTTATTTGCAATCGATGGGACACGCAGTTGCTGAGCAGCAGTTCTCTCCTTACGAAAATGGATCGATGACCAGATTTTCCTCAAAAGAGCAACAGTTTTTTTGGCGTGGCATCCACAAATTGTCAGACAGATGGGAAAAATGTTTACCTAGCGATGGGCAATACTTGGAATAAAATATTTTTGATCATTTTTATACAATAAACGTGCATTTTCTATTGAAAAATTTCGGTTTCGTATTTACATACCTGGTATTTACGGATAACAATTTATTCAAGATTTTTGTGTACGTTGCAAAATTTTGAGAATGTGGACGGCAGCTGGAAATTGGTCCTGAAGTCAAAGAACCAATTTATCATCTTGTTAAAGAGGATACTTGAAGTATTGCGCGACAAGATGTTTTCCATTAGATTGTACATGTAGTATTAAAGGAACAATTGCTCTACCCTTGCTAACATGTACTAAGGGCATAACACGTTTACTCGTTGATTTTTCACAGAGGCAAAAATGTTGTGAATGGTTTATTGGTCAAAAACAAAGGAATCAAAATTTTTAGTTTAATATTTTTCCAACCGATGAAGCTTCTTTCACCAGGAATTGAATGGTGGATACTTTGAACATTTAGTTTAATAATACAATTAATCATGTGTTTCTTAATATGTCGTAAGTCATTTAAAACGGGTATAGCCTAAAAAATTAGTGCAGCCACCATATGGAAAATTTAACTCTACATAATAAACTTAATATATCCGACCTTTTTAGTAATCTTAATTTTAGAAAAAGCTGTAAAGAGGAATTAATAATAATAAAAAACCTTAAACAAAAGTTAAAAAATAATAACTTAATCTTTTGCAAAGCGGATAAGAATAATATCATTAAAATGTTAACTAAGACTGAGTATAATAACAAAGTAAAAACATTACTAGAAGAGAGTAATATAACTAAATTAAGACTAGACCCTTCTCATAAATATTAAATCGAGATTATAAAAACTCTCAAAGTATGTCCTCTTATAACATTAAATAAAATTTGTAAATTTAAAAGTATGAACCCTTTAGCTCCGAAATTCTATGGATTACCTAAGATTCATGAAGAAAATTATCATATTTGACCGGTAGCCTCGTACGTTAATACACCTAGTTATAAGCTGTGTAAAGAATTAAGTCATAGGCTACCTAAATTAATCAATTTTCAGTCACGATATGCAATTAAAAATTAATTACAATGTATACAAAAAATTAAGGACATTAACGAATAATGCAAAATTAGTCTCTTTTAATGTAAAAAGCATCTTTACTTCTATACCAGTAAATGATTTAATTGAAATTTTAAAGAAACATATAGACAATGCAGACATAAAAGACAAATTAAAATTGAACTAAAAACAGCAATACTAGTTTACCTAGAACAAAATTATTTTCAGTATAACAATGACATTTATCTACAAAAAAAACGATCTTCCAATGGGCTCACATTTGAAAATTTTATAGCTGATTTCGAGATATTTTTAACTAAAAATCCATTAACCAACAATATATCATACTGGTACAGATACGTAAATTATGTTTTTTTGCATTTGGAATAGTACGGAAAGAAATTTACACGTTTTTAGGCCATTTGAATTCTATAAACAAAAAAATTCAATTCACTATGGAGATTGGACTTAATTTTTCATATATTTTTTTGTATCTTTCTATACATAAAGACAAAGAAAATATCTAATAAATTTCAATTTGATATTTACACAAAACCGACTATAACAGACACCGTTATACATTTTAGTTCAAAACAATCTTGACGAGTCAAACTATATCATTTTCATAGTTTAATACATAGATTAGTTAGTTTTCCATTAAACAAAGGTAATGTTAATAAAGTGCTCTATACCATTAAACAAATAGCAATAAACGACGGCTACAAAGATATCAATTGACTGGACCAACTACCAAATTGTTAAAAAATTCATACAAAAAATCCAACAAAGTTGAATTTGCAAGAATGCTATAACATTAAAAAGCAAAAAACAAATCGTTTAAATTTATTAATTATACTTCTAAACTTAATAATACAGTGTGTAAAAGATTAAATAAACTAGGTTGTAAGACTATTTGTGTAAATAAACTTAATGTTGATAGAATGTTAATTAATAATAAGGATAAAATGAATACTTTAGATAAATCGGGTGTATATAAAATTAACTGTAGGGATTGTGAAAAAAATACAAAAAAGATATCATAAATAATATAAAAAAGCACCTGAATGTACATGTTATATTGAAAATATTAATTTTGTAGATATAAACAATGTTAAATTATTACACTCAAAAAAGAAAAGTAAAAAATTATACCTACTACAAATATTGAAAATAAAAAAATCCTTGAGAAATAGTTATATAATAACCACGAATGACCAGCTAAATTTCTAAAACACCCCGGTAATAGATAAGATCATATATTAATTGAATAGCCCGGTTTTAACCAGCCGATATTTAGGATAATTAGACTAGACGTTAAAAAAAAAACAAGAAATAAAAAATATTTTTACCTCTATACTCTAATACTGGAAAACACTGGGTTTGACCATTAGTATTAGTTCAAGCTACTCTTGAGATATCCCTAACTAGGCGAAACATATATAGAGCAAAATCTATAATAAACGTTTGAAACATTAAAAAGATACACTACTGTATCATTTAAAATCCTATTATGAAAAATTAGTGCTAGGAATTTCAACTTTGACATTAAATTTTCCTTTTTTTGTAACAAAACAAACTAAATTTATGCTTAAACATATGGAATATGAGGCTATAACAATTAAAATGCCTTCCCTTACGCCCTGTGTAGTTTATCAACTATCCATATCTTTCGTTCGGTCTATTTACTATTCGTTAAAAACCTAAACTCATCATCAATCCATTTGCACCCGTTTCTTCCCGCGTAACCCCTTCAGCTGCCACCGTGTGCCATCAACCCCTAAAACTTGAGAGAACTTCAAACAGCCAAACATTAACGCTACTTAAAATTTATGGCCCGACGCGAGATAAAGATGTTTGGTGGATCCTTAATTAGTAAATAAATTACGGGATGTATATTAAACATTTTGTTGAGATGCCGAGGGTGCGCTTCTTCATGCGGCACGTTCACGCCATCGTAGGTGTTAATGACGTTCCGTGACGAAAAAAAGAACCCTATAATTAATCCGAGGGCGGATTCGCTCGCTGGTCTGAGCGTGATGTCACGGTATTGCAAGAGATCAAGTTCTTAGAATTTTTTTTTTCATTTTCTAAGCTGAAAACTCGTCAAGGAAACTATTTTTGGTTCTGGGTAATTTATAAGGAAGTTCGTTCATCTTTTCATCGTTTTCGTTCTTTGAAGCACTGTCGTTAAAATGTGTATAAAAAGGTTTTGTTTATGTTAGGCCTTAAACTTACTTTTTGACCTTTACTTCAACAGTTGTAAAACCTATTCAAATTACGATTTTTTCCCGCCATATATAACGCCATCTTTCTGCTTTAAAATGAGGTATAATGTACGAGCCTGTTGTGAATATGAGGGTTGCTATTTGTGTATTCGAAATTGGCAACAATGGTGTTGTTTGGCTCAATCTAACATATACATTCTGTCAAAAAAGTACCGGGAATTGATCATTTGAAAAGCCCGCTTAAAGGTATTGTCAAAATTATTTTTATTGCTAAGTAGGCATAACTGTCCTCTATACCGACGCGGAGTTTGAACGTCATCTGTCATTTAGTTTGTTTACAGTGCACGATTTTGTCAGTTTATCTCAATTGTGTTTTGCGATTTTGCATTTTGATAAAAACATCCAACCAAGAATTTTTCTTAAATTTTGCATTGCATATGGAATTTCGTGTTGCGAGTCGCTGAAAATGTTACAGAAGGCTTAGGGTGAATCGACTTTATCAAAACACGTGCATATGAGCGCGTACAGCGCATTCAAAAGCGGTCGAGATGTGCCTGCAACTAAAGTTAACATCGCTAAAGTGAAGGAAATGGTGACTGAAAATAGTAATTTAAGTTTGAGAGAGATAGCCGCTGATCTTTCTGTGTCTCACGAATCAATTCGTACCATTCTAAGCGATTGTTTAAAGCGAATAACCTGAATTTTCTTCAGAAACTCAATCGCTTAAAGGTTGCTGAGGACTTGCTAAAACCAGTCAGTTCCGACCCTACATTCAAAAAACGCATTGTAACTGGTGATGAGACATGGGTATACGAGTTTGACATGCAAACCAATCAACAAGCTTCGGAATGGCTCCTTCCAACTGAGCCGAAGCCGAAAAAAAACCATGTCGAAGTCGATCAAAAGTTAAGGTGAGGTTAACTGTTTTCTTTGATTAATGTAAATTTAATGTAAATAAAAGAATATTATCTGAGCGTTATGCGGCATTTGAGAGAACAACTTCGTCGAAAAAGGCCAGATCACGACAACGCACCATCTCACATTGTGAACGAATTTCTGGATAAAAACTCAACAAACACCATCGAACAACCACCGTCTTCACCTGATATGTGTCCGACCTGATATGGCTCCGTCTTTCTCTTTCCAAAACTCAAATTACCACGTCGATTCCGGAAAATGCCTTTAGAGAATGTTTTGATAATTGGATTTTTCGTTGGCAAAAGTGCGTTCTTTCGGAATGGGCCTACTTTGAAGGCGATACAATAAATTTGGATAAATAATAAACATTTTGTGTTTTATTGACCAATTCCGGGTACTTTTTTGACAGAATATACATCGTAAAGTTTGACATTGTTGACTGTATAGATACTAAGAACGTTTTGTCATATGGATGATATTTGTGTTGTTTAGTGAATTGAAAAATTTTATCTCCGTTAAAAGAGGAATTGACTCGTGAGAATTTTCGTGCGATGATTTCCTACGACTTTTGACGAGGATTATCTCAACAATAGTAAATCGATCAACTCACTTCGACTTTTGGCGATGAAGTATCATCTAAAACCATTGTATATTACTGGTTTAGTGAATTCAATCGGTTGTTGTGCCAAAAAAACAAGCGATACTGTACGCGAACTGATAAAGTTCTTCTGGGTTAATACCCATTTCTGGGCATTAGAATGACAAGCACACCCAAGATTTAGCAGTGAAAAAATCGCTCAAAAAAAGACCCGTGTCGATTGGTGCAAAGAAATTGTCAAAAAATAGAATCGTTGTGCACCAAAAGCCATGTATAACATCTACACAGGTGACGAATCTTGGATATATGCGCCTTTCAAAATGATCTAAACCCAATAAAAGTTGTTCGCTCAAAAAGCACTACGAAGCAAATAGTCGCCTGTTTTTTGGGGGCATGTGACTTCAGTGCCACTAGAGAATCGTAGAACAGCCTATTGTGAATGGTACCCGACCATTTGTTTGCTAGAAATATTTGAAGAAATAAAAAAAAACAACCAGCGAAGCAGAATCATTATTCGCCATGACAACGCGAGCTCTCACACCTCGGACCGATACAGTCCAATATTTGTCTCTTCAAATCATCGAAATGTTGGGTCATCCGCCGTACACTCCCGATTTGGTATTTTGGAAAAATTCTCAATCACTGTGTTCGAAAGGTGGTAAAACTATATGAAAAGTGAGGTAGAATACTTTCAATATTAAGTTTGTATTCTTTTTTCATAAATAAAAGTTCAAAGTAGTGAAAAGGACCAAGAATTAAGTTAAGAATCTAATATAATGACACATATACATTTCAGAGTATAGTACAGAATGAGGCAAACGATGCTTCCTCATTTTAAATGAAAATTTCTTATTTTTGGTTTAACATTCCACCTGCGATCTTAATTTAGGGATAAGCTAAAATGTCAGACGAACAAAAAATGTTTCAATTAAAACATGGAAGAAGAATTACTTCAACTCAACAACGTTTAGATATGCTTCCTTCATGTGCATAATCTACACTTTGGTAACCAAATCATTCGATTCTAGTGTCAGTAGTAGATTTGGTCTTCTAGTACCATCCACAGACACAGTGGTGACACTAGAAGGCAAGAAATACCACGATATGCAAGATCAGCTTAAAATAAAACAGCTGAGCTACTCAACTGAGAATAAAATAATGATCCCTACAACCGCTTTAAAAACAAGATCTTCATATGTAGACCCTATATTTTCATCTCATTTGAATATTCCCATGAACCGAAACGATGTTATTAATTATGTAACAGCTATTCTAATTTAAAAACTTTGTAAAACTAACGGTTACATATAATGGAGATGTAAAAAAATGCTGTCTTCAGATCCCTCCTGACCAGTATCTGTGGGCGAGACCGTACTAATGAAAACGACTTGGAGATTAGACCGAAATTATGGCATCCGAATACGATGAGATAATCGGCAGATATTTATTTGGTGAGAGCAATTAGTTATCTTGATTTTTTCACCGGTTGAGTAGGAAAGAAGAGAGCTTTTTTTGAATGATGGACCATGGTCACGACGACCATAAAAAAGGCGACAACGAGAAATCTACAGTTAAAAATAGCCTTGCATGATAGCCGGAGATAGTCGTTGCGATAAAGCCGCCTTAAAGAAATTGGTTAATGTATGGAAGTAACTGTATGGGATGTGAGGATTATCGGGAAAGAAATATTTCAATTTATTAACGCAATAACTTAATGAAGATAAGATATAAAAAAGCTGGGAAAAAATATAATGACCATTTTTATGCCGACAACGTAACAGGCGATTCCACTTAAATAATGAACGGTTTGTAAAGGGGTTTCCAATAAGAATGTCAGAACTTTAAAATGATGAAAGTCGCCCAAACTGATGATAGTACAATCATCGACATCTTCCTACACTTCATCCCAAACGTATTCTTATTATTCTTGGTATCATTTTCCCCTGGACCGTATACAGTAACAAGATTATATTCTTCCGTCCCAATATTGACTACAATATACATCACTCCATCAGACTGATTTGATTTCTCTACTATCTATGATGCCCTATCTATACGATATTGAATAGTTCTCATAATTATGCAACCAGTAAAATAATAACGGCTGATCACTAACACTTTCACATTAAATTTATTTTAAACGTTTAGATTTTTTTTGACTCACTCTGTAATAAATATCTGTTTAATTCTGTTAGTACTGCATAGCCTACAGACCACCTAACCCACGAAAAAATGGGTTTGGTTTTACAAAGGAAATATTTACTTTGGTTTAAGAGATTTTCGAAGTAGTAATACTTGAAGAAGGTCAATTTAATTCTATTTTTCTTGTCCGACCGAAAGGTTACCGATTAGTTACGTCGGATATTATGTCGAATAATAAAATGTTTTTACCGACAATAATGAATTATTTATGATTCAAACTATGTAATATACGTTTTGGCCTTTTATATATCTTTTATTCATAAAATACAACGATACTATTTAAAATATTTATTGTATTATTTTGTTTTAAAATAAATACGATACGAATTACGGAAGCCATGATGGAAAAAGTTAGCTTCATTCCTGATTAAATATATTTAAAATAGGAAAATACGTACGGGTATACTTTCTGAATTTGATATTTAAATCCAACAATGTGTACTATAATAATATATTATAATATATATATTCTGTCGAAAGAATACCGGTTGTTTAAAAAAAAAAATGTGAATGTGTTTAGAAAAAAATGTGAATGTATAGAAAAATGGAAAAGCATTCGAATGATCATTGATTATTCCAGCCAAGTCCCCGAGTCTCAACATACGCTTTTTCGATGCCATTACGTTCTGAAAATCGAAGAGAAATAACTAAAGTTTCTGGAGCCAAGTACATACCCCCTCCCATCGCGTTTCATCCCCTGCCACAACGGGTCGTGGAATTGCATGGTCGCCTTTCTATCTGACGTTTTCAGAACGCTTCAACAGGTCAGATGTTGATTTCTCTTAATGACGATTAAAAATTATTCTTTCATACGAATAATTTGATGAACATTATTAATTCAGTTGTAAAGAGTTTTGAAATAAGTAAACAATATACAGTTAGTCAAAAATGTCTCCATACACTAGTCTTTTTTATTTATTTTTTTATCTTTTTTTTTATTTAAGTTTAATTAGAAATATCATTCAAAGTAAATACCGGTAAATATCGTTGTTGATACGCTTATTGAAAAAGACTATTTATTAATGGCACTGACATTAATTAAAACGTTTTAAGACCCACCCTGTTAAAAACCCCTAAATTTACATAAACTACACCCCCATCAGAAAAAAAAACTAAACTAAATCTGGAACATATTAGTCCCGGATTCACGACAGTTGTTTGTTTACTTTTGTCATTTATTGCATCATCGCCTTTACGGTTTACGCTATGATTTTGTCGAAATTGAAAGAACGACATCAAAAAGTAACGGATTTATTTTATATTTCCGATGCATTATCTCTGTTGTTCTTTTCATTCGATGAATTGGGTCACTGACCAGAAAGAATAGTCAAATATTTAATCAGTTCCAAACAATCCGAGAAAAAAAATGACTCGAATCTAAATCTGGTATAAACAGATCTTTGTCCGAAGCTGACATTTCTGTTTATGTTGACAGAAAAAAAGTTGGAAATAAACTTCAAAGGGTCTATTTTCTTTTTCGTATTTATTTTAAAACAAGCTGAGTGTTGTTTTTTTGGGCCTGATTGGTTTATAAAACAAAGACGTCCTCTTAAATGACATCCATGAAAAAATCCATGATTAAGCTGTCGTAAAATACGAGATAGTGACAAATATTTTAATCGAATTTAAAATATTTAATTACAAATCAATTACTCATTCGTGCTTCCCAGAAAGACTTCGTAACAACACACGCTAATGAACTGCTTTTTAACTATAACTCAGCTGACATCGTTATTGTATTAAAACGGGAGATATTTGGTTTGGTCGTTGACTGCATTTGATTTCTTTATATACACTTGGCAAACTGTAATAATAGTAATATTTAATTAATTATTACTAAAATATCAGCTTTAGGTTGTTGTTATAAATTGTTAAATCAAATGCATAATACAAAATAAAATTCTACAATATGCGCAAAGAACAGATTTATTATATGAAAAAGGAGTAAGTATAAAACCACAATACAGAAATCGTTAGATAACAGATATAACCATTTGATTTTAGTAATAATTGTGTTTTAAATGCAACATTCTGATAATCTGTACAGTGAACACACATTACAAAAATGTACTTCTCAGACCTCTGGAACATTTCTATTATTTCATCCACCTCCACTTTACCGGCACTACCCTCATGATTAACATCGCAGTGCTCTTGGTGTTCATCATACCATACTGCATATTCTACAGTATTTTTTTTTTCCTTTTGTCGATATTAGCTATATCCCGCCCAAAAAGAGGACAGTTCTTAATGCAGTCCTGTATCGATCACGTGCAATACGCGTGAATATGTTTGGGTTTAGTTTCTTTTTTCAATAAACAGGCTATAACTGAGAGAGCTATAAACCCTAAAATACCGTCAATACCATCATAAAAATTTAACAGTATATTCTCCAAAGACTATACTTAAAACCAAAAAAAAAATGACTTTTTAAAAAACCACCGGGCCCCCTTAATGTGTAAATGCGAAATGTGCAGACCTGTGTGTAGTTACTCATATCTAATGTTATCTAGTCATTTTATAGTTTAAATCTTGATAATGGGCTATGCGGGGGTTCCCCATGTTACTCTGCAAGCAAAGTTGAAATATTATAATAAGGTTGTTTTTAAGATTAAATTTTTACATGCCAGTAGCCAAATATGTAAATAACATCGATGTTATATATAAAGAATATATATAAATATCCAAATGTTTTATTAAAACTAAGTGTTTATTAACAATATAAAACTACACTTTTTGCTAATGTTCTTCTGAAAATAGCGACACACTAAACGCTGCGCAATGTCGATCGCTGACACCGCACTACTATTATTTTCTAATAGTTTTGATTGATTGCGCGGTTGGCTCTTGGTGAAATATAGTAACAATGATAATAATTAAAACACTTGGTATTTGTTTCACAATATATTCAAGATATTGTCTAACATGTTTCGGCCTCGCGACCATTCTCAAAGAGAGTTATGTATAAACTAAACTAAAGTTTCAAAGTGCTGTCTAATGGAAGTCGGTTTTTTCATCTCGTTAAATTTATTACACTATCAATAATTGGAGTATTTCCGAAGTCTAGCTGGGTGTTTGTTAGGTTTTTGCCGTCGTATATGGCTTTTTTAATTTCGAAAATTTCCAGGTAATTTAACAGCCTGCTTTTATTGCAGCTATGTATTAATTTGGTATTATTAACGTTAAAAAAATGGTTCTGGTCTATACAATGTTCGGCAAAGCCCGTCTTTCTCTGATTGTGTAAAATTGAATATTTATGTTCTTTTAGCCTATCATTGAGCGATCGGCCCGTTTGGCCTATATAAATAGCGTCACACATATTACATTTAATTTCATATACTCCAGATTTGTCACAAAATTTTGCTCTTTCTTTGTTATTGTTTAACATCGATGCAAGATTATTCTTATTAACAGAGATAATATTAATATTTTCGTTCTTTAACTGATTTGTGATTCTTGAACTTAATTTGTGAATATAGTTTATAGCATGCCAATTTTTAGAATCTTTTTCGGGTGTTGCAGCATAAAAATGTTTGGTGTTGTTTTTCTTAATCTTGTTTTTTATCATTTTATCTATGATGCTTGGCTGATATAGCTGTCTTTTTTAAGTGGAATCGTTAGAAGTCTGTGGGTCATACTATGAAAAGTGGACATTTTTACATTCCATAACTGATTTGAACTTGCGTGAATAATTGTATCGGTATAAGTGGGTTTTCTAAATATTTCGAATTCTAATCTATTCGGTGTTCTTATTATTTTTAAATCTAAGAAATTTAATGAATTATCCGTCTCTGTTTCTATTGTGAACTGGATTTTTGAGTTTACACTGTTTAAATATTCAAGAAATTGACCCAATAGTCTTTCTGTACCGGTCCATATGCAAATAATATCATCGACATACCTGGCCCAAAAATGTATGTGTCTTGTATAATTAGTGTCGCTAAATAAATTGTTTTCAAAATTAGCCATATAAGCCCCCTGAGCCCCCTCCTGGCAGAAATTTATATGGCTAATTTTGAAAACAATTTATTTACACAATTATACACACTAATTACACTAATTACACTAATTACTACACTAATTATACAAGACACATACATTTTTGGGCCAGGTATGTCGATGATATTATTTGCATATGGACCGGTACAGAAAGACTATTGGGTCAATTTCTTGAATATTTAAACAGTGTAAACTCAAAAATCCAGTTCACAATAGAAACAGAGACGGATAATTCATTAAATTTCTTAGATTTAAAAATAATAAGAACACCGAATAAATTAGAATTCGAAATATTTAGAAAACCCACGTATACCGATACAATTATTCACGCAAGTTCAAATCAGTCAGGGAATGTAAAAATGTCCACTTTTCATAGTATGACCCACATACTTCTAACGATTCCACTTAAAAAAGACAGCTATGAAAAAGAACTTAATATTATCAAAAATATCGCAAGGAATAATGGATATCAGCCAAGCATCATAGATAAAATGATAAAAAACAAGATTAAGAAAAACAACACCAAACATTTTTATGCCGCAACACCCGAAAAAGATTCTAAAAATTGGCATGCTATAAACTATATTCACAAATTAAGTTCAAGAATCACAAATCAGTTAAAGAACGAAAATATTAATATTATCTCTGTTAATAAGCATAATCTTACATCGATGTTAAACAATAACAAAGAAAGAGCAAAATTTTGTGACAAATTTGTAGTATATGAAATTAAATGTAATATGTGTGACGCTATTTATATAGGCCAAACGGGCCGATCGCTCAATGATAGGCTAAAAGAACATAAATATTCAATTTTACACAATCAGAGAAAGACGGGCTTTGCCGAACATTGTATAGACCAGAACCATTTTTTTAACATTAATAATACCAAATTAATACATAGCTGCAATAAAAGCAGGCTGTTAAATTACCTGGAAATTTTCGAAATTAAAAAAGCCATATACGACGGCAAAAACCTAACAAACACCCAGCTAGACTTCGGAAATACTCCAATTATTGATAGTGTAATAAATTTATCGAGATGAAAAAACCGACTTCCATTAGACAGCACTTTGAAACTTTAGTTTAGTTTATACATAACTCTCTTTGAGAATGGTCGCGAGGCCGAAACATGTTAGAGAATATCTTGAATATATTGTGAAACAAATACCAAGTGTTTTAATTATTATCATTATTATTTTCTAAGATCACTAAACGCGGCAACAGCGAACAACAATAAAACTACGACCACGACTGTTATTTTCTATCGATTATTAAAAGCGCTAGTTGCTAGCTAACAGTCAACCTGTTATTCCTTCACACCAATAACAGTTATTAAACGTTAATACGAAATAACAATTCTAGAAATACAGATCGTTAAATAACGACACACCCTAATTTGTAGTCAATGATCTCGCGACAAAAGCTAGAGCAGTTGGGGTATACTCGCCTAACCTCTCGTCTACCAACTACCATTTTTTTAAGCATCTCGACAACTTTCTACCCGAGAAATGCTTTAAAAATCAACGAGGATGCAAAAACTACCTTCAACGACTTCACCGCCTCCAGGACATCAGAATTTTACTCAGAATTATTGTCATTGGCAAAAGTGTGTTGATTGGAATGGTTTTTATTTCGATTAATAAAGTTTTGTTCGAGCTGAGATATGTGCGTTTCAATTTAATAGTTAAAAACTGCAATAACTTTCTTAAAAACCTAAGAGTATGGTATTTTACTGAACCTAACATCGCGAAGTCTCCCAAATCGAGAAATATTATTTCAGTGGATTTTTATATGTTCAATTTATGTTTAGTAAAATGTTTTCTTGTTTGTTTATGATTGGAAATTGCGTATATCAGTTTCGATAAAGAGGCGAAATGAGCTTTTCCCCCAGCTGGATGTTTTCAGGCGACAATACCAGCCTGCCGATGAATATTTGAAATCGCGCGACAATTTCCATAATATAAATGCGAATTACTATTTTATAAAGTGGAATTCGTATCGACACACCGAACGAGCGCGCTGACGTTAATATCGGCACGATATTGGAAATGACAACTTAATTCAAAACAGGATTATTGTACGATAATTCGCGATAATTTGTTGTCAAACATTATTCGAAACTCCTAACTGAGTATATAGCATTTCCGGTTTTTATGACACAATTACCAAACTAATCCTGGGAGCGAGAGAGAGACGGAGAAATAATTGATTTATATTCGAAAATGAAATTCTGTTATGGTGACCCATAAGTTCGTCTAAAATAAGATTAAAAGATCGTTAAAATGGTGCAATGATTAAAAACTTTTAGCTTACCACCATGTTTTCTGTAAAACCTAACACATTTAATTTGGCAGAGAGGTAAAAAATGGCTTATTCAAGTATGCAGTATCGCTAGCTGCAGATTTTCCTATCTCTCTGGCAATTTGTGTGTGTGAAAATGCGTCAGACATCGACGAAGAAAAAGTGGTAGTCGGAAGAGGGAAGTCTGGTGAGTACGGTGGGCGGGGCAAGTGCAGTAATGATGCTCTGAACGTTGTCGTGCTTCAAAATCACTGTTTCGTGTTTTGTAGCTCATTCTGGTCGCTTTTCGATCAATGCATGGTTTAGATTGATCATTTTTTAACGATAGCGAACGGTTTTATCTAGTTATATGGTAACTATCTAGTTATATGTTAACATTGTCGTATTTCCAAAACGATTTGGTATTGCGGTCGATGTTGATGATTGTCCAGACTCCCCATGATTTTCTGTGTTTTGGATTTTCGAAATATATCAATTTTTTATCTTCAGTTATGATACAATGCAATAAAATATTTCTTTTATGCCGAGAAAGCAAAATTTCACACACCGTTGTTCGCTTTTCCATCTGTGACCGCCAGCTGATGTGGTACCCATTTTACTTCCTTCTGGATCTTTACCATGGCATGCAGACGATCACAAATGGTTCAGCGATGAACATTTAACCTATCTGGCATTTGGTGTTGAGTTTCCACATTGTCTTCTTCCAACAATGCTTACAATTCGTCATCTTCAATTTTTTTCGGTTGGCCTGGGCGTTCTTCGTCTTTCAAGTTGAAATAATCACTTTTGAATCGATTATACAAACGCCCACCAGCGTCTTGCGTTGGGGCATTGTACCGTAAATTTCCACAATAATAGACGGGTTTTACTCCCAATTTCTTTTGATTGAACAGGAAAAGCAGTACGTGCTGCAAATGCTCTTGATTTGGCTGGAAATTCGAATCATTTACCACACAAAAAATATAACGCAAACTCGAAACTATAAAAGGTACTGTCGTAGTAATAAAATTACTCTTATTTCAAGCACCTGGTACACCTGGTAAACATTCTTCTACTTCCCGTAACAATCTCCTTCCAGATATGTAATCTCATCTCATCTCCATCCAGATATATGCCTAGCAGCTCCTTGGCGCGTCCTAAAGTTTAACTTTCGTGTCTTTAGAAATGTCTCTTCAACAGAATGCAAACACTGTATAAAGATATGCGTACACTGTGTTTCGGACTATAAAGCGCAGTTGATAACTCTCACCCCGGTCCTCTATAGTATACCTGGGAAGAATCAAGGAACATCGATAGTCTTATACATATACAGTCCACTTTTTTCAGTAATAAACGACTAACTGCTTTAAATTACGCCAATCCCAGGACATACGGTTCACACTGCATAAAATACTTCAGTCGTACTATCTCTTCTGTTTAGTAGATCGAATTATGCATTTGGCTTCTACTCCAAGATATTGACTTCTACTCCAAGATATTTAAATTTATCAATTTGTTTTATTTTTACATGGTCTAATGTGATATTATTTTTTTTTTCCAGACATTCTGAACCCACTATTACCTCTTATCTACATTTATTTTTATACCATCTTCTGAAAACATTTCGTTTCACACATTCAAAGATTTATATATATATATATATATATATATATATATATATATATATATATATATATATACATATATATATATATATATATATATATATATATATATATATATATATATATATATATATATATATACATAGTAATAATAGAATGTTTGTGACTAATTTTGTTTTAAGAATCTTATAGTTTGTTATCAATTTATGAACGCTTCTCCTACTCTATGTTCAAAAACAAAAATATATTTTTATTTGCGATCCCATAACCACCGTTAGGAGATGATTTTTATGAACCCTCCTTCTTAGTGAACATCTATGATCCATGCAGAACATTCCTGCCAAATTTTAAGTTTGTAATCTATATAGTTTCGGTAAATTCGCGAAAAAAGAGTGAGTGGTACGTAATATATAGATATATATATATATATATATATATATATATATATATATATATATATATATATATATATATATATATATATATATATATATATATATATATATATATATATATATATATAAAGGATATTCCATTAAGAGGTTTCGAATGTTGGTAAAGAATAAAAGAAACGTTAACCATACCTGAAAGATATTTATAGCAGTGCGAAGCTGGATAGTGTACAATTATACGTGGAATACAACATCTGTCAAATGACCGCCACGACTTCTCTGGCAGCTCAAAATTCTTTTTTTAAATTCTTGATTACTGCTGAACACATTTGCGGAGCCTCGTCACTGAAAATGATTTTATCCCAAAAATTATTGTCATTTTCCTTCATCTGTAGGATCCAATTGGCAAATGCACGGCGTTGCCCATGGTCGGCTGGCTTTAGCTCTAGCAGGAGAGGCTGATCTCCCGGAATGGGGACGTAAATTGGCCACCAAGGTCATGCGACTTGACGCCGCCAGACGATTTTTTGTGGGGCTATGTGAAGAGCAAAGCTAACGAAAATAATCCGCAAACCATCCAATAGTTGAAAGAAGAAATTAGGTGAATAATTCGTGACATACCTCCGCAAATGTGTTCAGCAGTAATCGAGAATTTCAACAAAAGAATTGTGAGCTGCCAGAGAAGTCGTGGCGGTCATTTGACAGATGTATTACACGTATAATTGTACACTATCCAGCTTCGCACTGCCATAAATCACTTTCAGGTATGTTATGAAACGTTTCTTTTATTCGTTACCAACATTTGAAACCTCTTAATGAAATACCCGTTATATATACCCGTACCCGTATATATATCGAGTTCTTTGTCTAATTTCATTAGAATCCTTTCATTCATTCGAGCGTGACGAAAGGACATACATCTAAACAAACACACTTTCACATTTATAATATTAGTAATATCCCTTAACAACAAATTAGATATATCCCTTAACAACAACAAGCCTCATTTTTCAAACAAACACGAGAATCACACAGCACTAAATCTGGAATGTATTAAGTCCCTAGGCGCGTCTGACAGCTGTTTGTTTACGTTTGCCATTTGTGTATCATTTCTTTTCAGCCTTTTACTGTATTCATAACATGCGAGTTAAAGGAGAGCCTTCGGGAAGCTAATGAATATTTATTTATAAATAGAATGATCTTGACGAATTTTTCGAAACATATTGACGATAATATTAGATGGTAGTTTTGGGGGTCACACGTCTGATAAGATTTGTGTATAGGAAAGGATAAAAGAAAAATTTGTATTGTTCAAAGTGTTAAATCTGTATAATCTCAAGAGAAAGAACTGATTTTGGTACAATTTTATTAGGAAAGATTGGAAAGTTTGATGATTAATATATTCCAATTACTGGATGAGTAATTTTAACAATCTTTGTTAGATTTAACTTAATTAAAGTCTTTTTTTCCTCATTTTCAGATGATTTCGCTCCAAACTTTCCACGACACGAAACTTCCTAAACAAACGGTAAGTTTTTCTCGAAAACCATTAATTATAAAAATACTAAAACTAACTTTAAAACATTATTAGCGTAGTTTTTAGTTATGAAACTGTTGTAAATTCTGTAAAAGTTTTATATATTTATTTCTGCTATAGAACAATAATAACATACGGAAATCTTACGAGGTATCCAACCTTGCCGCATACCATCAGGCCCACACAATAACACAGACTTGATTTGCGAAACAATAGAAAATGCCTTTCAATTATATTTTTAACAATACTACAATATATTTTTTTATCCCTTACATTAAAATACCAGGGAAATACAAAAAGATTGATCTAATAATACTATTACTGCTAGTATATTTTAATTATGTTTATATATATATATATATATATATATATATATATATATATATATATATATATATATATATATATATATATATATCATCATCATCATCATCATCATCATCAGCCCGTATCGATCCACTGCAGGATGAAGGGCTCTTCAGCATGCTTCCAACCTTCACGGTCCTGGGCTTTCCTCTGCCACTCGGGTCCAATATACTTAACGATATCATCAATCCATCGTGCTTTCGGTCGTCTTCGCGGACGTTTGCGATCAAGCAGTATCCACTCCAGGATTTCCTTGGTCCATCTGTCGTCCCATCGCCTCGCTATATGGCCTGCCCATCTCCATTTCAATTGTTTTACTCTTCCAATGATGTCACAGACTTTTGTTTGTTCCCTGATCCATGCGCAGGACTTTCTGTCTCGTCTTGTAATGCCAAGCATACATCTTTCCATTCCCCTCTGTGCCACCCGAAGTTTTTAAATTGATTGCGATGTAAGTGTCCAGGTTTCACTTTCGTATGTCATAACGGGTAGAACGCACTGATCGAATACTTTTCTTTTCAGGCAAAGTGGGAGTCTGCTCTTAAACATTATGTTGAGCCTACCAAATGCCTGCCAGCCACATTTAACACGCCGTTCCACCTCCCGGGCGGTATTCCCCTCCATTGAAATCCTCTGCCCAAGATATACAAAGCTGTCCACAATCTCCAAATCCCTTCCTAAAACTGAAATTCTTCTGTCCTGAGCGAAGTTATTGAACATAACCTGACTCTTTTTCAGGATTATTTTCAAGCCAAATGGTTCGCCGGCCCTTTGCAGTTCTGGTATGCGTCTTTGCAGCTCCTCTGGGTCTTGTGAAATGAGAATAATATCATCTGCAAATCTAAGATGGTTTAAGTTTGCACCATTGATCTTTACACCATCCTGCTCCCAATCCAGTTTACGGAATACTTGTTCAAGGCCAGCCGAGAAAAGAATAGGCGATATTGCGTCACCTGCCTTACACCTCGTTCTATATTAATTCCCACTTCAAGATCATCAAGGTGAATTGTGGCTGTAGCTCCATCATATATCGATTCTAATAGGTTTACATAGGCTCTCTCTACACCTTGGCTAAGCAGTGCATCCATTATCGCATGCTTTGAGATGGAATCAAATGCTTTTTCGTAGTCGATAAAAGCCAAGCACAGTGGCATGGTGTATTCGTTGTGCCTTTCTATGACCTGCTGTACAATCTGGATGTGATCCATTGTACTGAATCCACTTCTGAATCCTGCTTGTTCTCTTGGTTGTGCGTCATTCAGTTCTTTTAATATTCTTTTAGAAATTATCTTAGTGAAAACTTTGTACATCACTGATAGGAGGCTTATTGGACGGTAGTTCTTTAAATCTTCCTGTGCTCCTTTTTTATGTAAAAGGATCACTTCTGCATTTTTCCATAAGTCAGGTACTTTTTGTTCTTTGAGGCATTTTGTGTATAATTTTGCCAGTGTTTTATGTAACGTCCGACCACCAGCTTTTAGCAATTCGACAGTTACACTATCCTTTCCTGGAGCCTTGCCGTTCTTCATCAATTCTATAGCATTTGTTACTTCCTCCACTAGGATATCTGGCATTATATATTGTTCTTGCGTGGGTAATGCTGTCCCTGACTGGCTCTGATCTTCATATAACTGGGAATAAAACCTTCTGACAATCTCTAACTTTTGGGTACGCGCCCTGCACACTGTGCCATCCTCACGCTTTAAAGCATATATTTGCGTTCTTTTGTTTCTCAGCTTCTGTTTAGCTTTGTTAATTCCTTTATTTTCTTCCAGGGTTTTTTGCACTAGCTGCATATTGAATCGGCACGTGTCCTCTCTGATACGTTTTCTTATAGTTTTGCAGAGCTCAGTGTACTCGACCCTGCCAAAAGGACTACCTGCATTTCTCATTCCTCGCCGTTTCTTCATTAAATCAATGGTCTCACTGGAGATTTTTGTTTGTTTGAGACATTTTTCTTCTGGTGCTATTGAAGCAGCCGTTTGAAGTACATTGTTGGCGATTTCTTCATATTGAACTGATATTTCCACCTCCTCTGGATCTTGTAACGCAGAAAACCGGTTTGACAAAGCAATCTCAAAATCGCTTCCTCTCTCCAGCAGTTTTCCAGAATCCACCTTGCCCTTCTTTGATCTTACCATTCATTCGCGCTCTTTTCGACAGTCAATCCGAACCCTTGCTGGTACCATTCGGTGGTCACTTCCAACATTAAAATTGTTAAGGACAGTACAATTGGTAAATATTGTTTTATCGTTGGTCATGATGTAATCAATTTCGCTTGTGAGCCCAGATGGACTTTTCCATGTCCATTTTCTGCTGATATTTTTCTTATAGAATGAAATCATAATATATAGTTCTTGTCCTTCAGCAAAATCAACTAATCTGTCACCTCTATTGTCTCTCTCACCAGTTCCATATGGGCCAATTGCATTTTAGTCTGTTCTTGTTGTTCCAATTCTGGCATTAAAATCACCCATCAGGATTTTGTACCTACATTTCTCCTTGTATAAAAACTGGGCTACATCATCATAAAATTCCTCAATTTTCTCATCTTTATGGCTTATAGTTGGTGCATAAGCTTGGACGATTTGAAGCCTAAACTTTTTATTCAGCGGAATGACGCATCGGGCTAATCGATCGGATGTACTTTCAAATTTTACCATACTGTCCTTCATCTTTCGATTGATGAGAAATCGAATTCCGCCACATCGGCTATTTTCCGTACCTCGAGTGTAGAGTACATGTCCAGTTGGTTCCAGTTTGATTAACTCTTCACCCTTTCTTCGTGTTTCACAGAGCCCAATAATATCCCAATGTATGTTGTCAAGTTCGATTAACAGTTCTTGCAATCGGGCCTCTGTTTTCATAGTCCGTATATTTAACGTTGCAATGTCAAAAGTCCAATGGCAGCCTGATCTAACCCGGTGATTCTTAGCATCCTCTGCCTTGGGGCAGGTCTTCCCGCTGCCGTAGGTAGTTGCCCCTTGGCCTCCGGGGAATGAGGGCCGTGTGTGAGATTGTACTGTCATATTTCAACATATTGAAATACCAGGTTGAAGGTATGGACCGTAATCTGCTGCGCTGGTCCAATGCGGGTTGGCAGATATATATAGATATATATATATATATATATATATATATATATATATATATATATATATATATATATATATATATATAGGGTATGTCAGAATATGTGTTTCTATAAATTTTTTCCTACGGAGATACGGGATAACGGACGCCCCCGGAAATCGTTTGTTTTTAAATAACTTTTGAGCACTAAATGTAATTTAATAAGTCTCCTTAAAATGAACCCCTTTAATCACATTGGGCTTATTTAGTTTTCCAGGGACGGACCAGCCCTAACACAGTAATACTATTTCTTTACACCCCGTACGATAAAGGCGCAACAATAATAGTTTTGGATAGCTTAAACCTTGAACTAACAAAAAGTTATTTTGATCGACATCGATCGTTTACGAAAAAAAAATGTTTGTTCAATATGGGTTTTATTGAATAATGTTGTATATCGGTTTAACATGAGCTCCTTCTACTCTTATTCATTCTCTACCTCTAAGAATTCAAGATTGTTGGACCCTCTACAATGCCTCAAAATTAGTCCTTATTGCGCGATAATGAAAAATTAGTCATTTCCAATAAGTTTTCTCGATTGTCTATTGGATTTTCTACTCGATTGGAGCGATTGATATTGGATATTTGGCATAGACTGGAATTTTTAAATAGCCCCACAAAAAAATCTAATGGATTTAGGTCGGGTGATCGAGGAAGCCAAACCACTGGCCCTCCTCTACCTATCCATCGATTTTTGAAGTTCCTGTTTAGGTATTCTCGAACTACTAGACTAAAATGTAGTGGAGCCCCATCATGTCCACATATCACGTCGTATTGCCAGAGGTAGATCTTCTAACAGTTCTGGCAAATTGTTTTGAAGAAATTCCAAATAAAGTTTTCCAGTTAACTTTATTGACGATATACAAATGGTCCAATTAAATGTTGCCTGATGATTCCTTCCCACACCTTGATGGGTTCAAATTGATGCTAATTATGCGATTTTCCCCTACCCATAAATGCAAATTATGGGAGTTTATGATGCGGTTTTTGGAAAATCCAGCTTCGTCCGTAAATAGAACTGAACCAATGAAATTTGCATCGCTTCTGTGGCGATACAAACCCAGTTAGAAAATTCCATCCTCCGTGGAAAGTCTTCAGGAAGAAACGCATGGACTTTTTGAAGACGGCACGGATACCTGTTGCTCTCTAAGGATTCTAGAGACCGTCGATTTGGACAATCAAGTTCGACATCCAATTTTCGGACACTTGTTGAAGGATCTGCTTGTGCGGCATTTAGGATGTTTTCTTCAACACCCTCACCGCGATGAATTTATTTTCCACAGTTGCAGCTGCCTTTGTCAAACCTTCCTAAAATTATTTGCGACACTTTATATTAAATCTATATCATTCGATAAGTCCAAGTAAAAAATAAAACATGGTAGTTTTTATGTATCTCCCTTAAACGACGATCCACTTTTTCAAAGGTTTTCCTATCAGGAATTCTACTATTGGGAAATCGTTCTTCATAAAGCCTTCTGGTTGGTAGGCAACGCTAGTATGTACAATGCATGTCCGCATATTCAGCAAACCTCAATTCCATTAATAATTGGCTAACCAAGAAGAAAAAGATCGAAAATTTCAAAATACTCTATTTTGGACTGACCCTGCAACAAACAAGGAATTTTATGAAGATAACCAATGCAAAACCCCATATTTATTGAAGATTTTTTTTTCGTGGACAGTTTATTTTATCGATGTTGATCAAGAGAACTTTTTTTTATTTTAAGGTTTAAGCTGTCTGAAAATATTATTGCTGCACCTTTAGTGTACAGGGCGTAAAAAAATAGCATTACTCTGTTAGGGCTAGCCCGTCTCTAGCACGAAATAAGCCCACTTTGATTAAAAGGATTAATTTCAAGGAGACTTGCCTAGTAACCATCATATTAAAAAAATATTAAATTACACCTAGTATTCCGAACTTTAATGATATTGATCTGGAGGATATATGATTCCAACAGAACGGCTCCAATATGCCATACAGCAAATGCAACAATTAATTTATTGAGAGGACAATTCGCTCATGTGATTTAACGCCTTTAGAATATTTTCTTTGGGGTTATGTTAATTTTTTAGTTTGCGCCGATAAACCTGCTAACATTGACGCCTTGGAAGTCAACATTACTCGGGCAGTTGCGGATATAAGACACCAAGTGCTTGAAAAAGTGATGGCATGTTAGATTGACAGAATACGCCACAGACATTCATCCAAAATTATTTTAAAACATTAATGCCATTGAATATTATTCCACATTAACTAAGTAGTCAAGTGCTTTAACGATTTTTGATGATTTCCATTGCTTTAAAGACGATATTGACGACTTTTCAGACTGGCCTCGTAGCCCAATAAAACAAGATCAACTACTAGCCATTAAACTAATACTCTCCATCTAGTGTAAATACGCAGTTTCATCCTTAATAGATTTCTGTTCTGTATTAAGGTCAAACTCTTGCAAGAATCAATAATAACGTTCTCATCCGCGGTTTGTTGCTCTCTACCTTGTTAAAATAACTCTCTCACATCCGCCATAGCGTTATTTCTTTTGATTATTTGGTAAAAGGCTACTTTATTTAACGATCTCTCGCTCTTCGCGTCGACATTCAGACCGGGACTTGCGTAAAAATCTTGTCATTGTATCGGAAATTATTCAAATTCTTGCCGTTCAACAGGTGTTTAATACATAAACTATCGGCATTCACATTAAGTAATCTTTTGTGTGGAAATTAAGCTAGTTTCTGTTGGTCTTTGCCCAATATTATGGCGATATTTTTTGTCTAATGTTTTACAAACAATATAGCACAAAAAAATTACAAATTCTCGCGCATTACGTATCGATATCAATATCGATATCAACATCGATATCGTCTAAAAAACGAAAGTTCTTATGCTAATACATTGAAAATGTTACGACGATGAATCTATGGCAGAAAAAACGGTAGACAGATTAAGAAAGATTAAAAAGACAAAAGGTAGACAGATTAAAAAGACTAGATTAAGAAAAATAACATCAAACATTTTTATGCCGCAACACCCAAAAAAGATTCTAAAAATTGGCATGCTATAAACTATATTCATAAATTAAGTTCCAGGATCACAAATCATTTAATGAAACAAAATATTAATATTATCTCTGTTAATAAGAATAATCTTAGATCGATGCTAAATAATAAAGAAAGAGCAAAATTTTGTGAGAAATCACTGACACATCGCATCAATGTAATATGTGTGACTATAGTCTAAACGGGTAGATCTCTCAATGATAGGCTAAAAGAACGTAAAGACTGAATTTTACATAATCAAAGAAAGGCGGGCTTTACCGAATATTGTTCAGACCAGAACCATTTTTTAACACCAATAATTCCAAATTAATACGCAGCTGCAATAAGAGCAAGCTATCAAATTACTTGGAACTTTCCGAAATTAAAAAAGCCATATACGACGGTAAAAACCTAACAAACTCCCAGCTAACTAAAAAAAGACCTCCATTAGACAGATCTTTAAAACTTTAATTCAGTTTATACATAACTCTCTTTGAGAATGTTCTCAAGGCCAAAACATTTAAGAGAATATCTCGAATATACTGTAAAACAAATACCAAGTGTTGTAATTATTATCACTAAACTCTTGTTGCTCTTCTTCCAGTTATATTTTTTCGTTAATTTTTGTAGTTAATTTCAATGTACAGTTTAGCAGATTTATGCCTCTATAGTTATTGGGGTCTCCCTTTTCTTCTTTCTTGTGCATTAGTTTAACTATCGTCGTTCTCCATTCGTCCGGGATTCTATCGGATCTTATGATTCTTTGTATGGGTATTTGAGGCCGCTCAACCAGAGAGTGTCCTCCATATTTTAATAGCTATCTCCATTCGCTATCTCTTCTTGACCGGGCGATTTACGATTTTTATCTACAATATCCAGATCCAAAATATACCATACTGTGATTAAATTTTCAAATTAATCCAATTTTCAACATCTAATCTGACATTGGGTCAAAAATGTACAGATAATTGATCATTTGAGCAGCCCGCTAAAAGAGATTGTCAAAATTCTTTCTATTGCTAAGTTGCACAACTGTCACTCTATACTGACTGACGCGGAGTTTGAACGTCATCTGTCATTTTGTTTGTATACAGTGCTTGATTTTATCAATTTATCTCAAGTGTATTTTGCGATGTACACAATAGTTAATAACACTGAACAAAGAATTTATCTTAAATTTTGCATTGCAAGCAGAATTTCGTGTGCCGAGTCGCTATGCAGAAATGTTGCAGAAAGCTTACGGTGAATCGACTTTATCAAAAACACGTGCATATAAGTGGTACTGTGCCAATTGCCACGCTCTGGTCGGCAGTCACCGGCTTCTACTGAAGTAACCTCGCTAAAGTGAAGGAAATGGTGACTGAAGATTGTCATTTAAGTTTTAGAGAGATAGCCGCTGATGTTTCTGTATCTCACGAATCAATTCGTACCATTTTAAGTGATTGTTTGTGCATGAAACGCGTTGCCGCTCGACTAGTGCACAAAGACCTGAATTTTCTCCAAAAACTCAATCGCGTAAAGTTCGCTAAAGACATATTAGAACGAGTCAATTTCAACCCCGCATTCATAAAACGCATTGTAACTGGTGGTCAGACATGGGTATACGAGTTTCACATGCAAATCAGTCAACAAGCTTCGGAATGGCGCCTTCCAGCTGAGCCGAAACCGAAAAAACCACGTCAAAGTCGATAATTAAGGTGATATTTGACTGTTTTCTTAAATTATCGCGGGGTTGTACACTCGGAATTATTGCCAGAAGGTTAGACGGTAAATAAAGAATATTATATCAGCATTAAGCGGCGTTTAAGAGAGCAAATTGGTCGAAAAGGGCCAGATTTGTGGAAAAAACTCTTAGATTTTGCATCACAACGCACCATGTTACAAGTCTATCATTGTGAACGAATTTCTGGCCAAAACTCAACAAACACCATCAACCAACCACCGTATTCACCTGATATGGGTCCGGCTGACTTCTTTCTCGTTCCAAAACTCAAATTACCACTTTGAGGCACCTGTTTTCAGTCGATAAGAAGACATAAAAGGGAATTCGCGGCGAGAACTGAAGTCGATTCCGGAAAATGATTTTAAAAAATGTTTTGACAATTGGATTATTCGTTGGCATAAGTGTATTATCTACTTTGAAGGCGATATAATAAATTTGGATAAATAATAAACATTTTGTGTTTTATTGCCCAATTACCGGTATTTGTTTACATAAAATGTTTTACATAAAATACATACCTAAAATATGTGGATTTTATTTGTAATTAATATTTTACCACATGAATACACTCGTCTTAAACATTCAATAATATTAATACCCTTCACCAAAAAGACACAAACAATTTATTCTGTGTACCCTTCCACACATGTTACCTTTTTTCTTTCTGACACATAACAACCACAAAAAGAATTACCACGAGATTTGTTTACGATGTACTCACTTCTCAAATTATAGCCATCAGGATACAACGAAGACAAGGATTTATCATTTTCACAAATATTAATAACCAAAATTAATTAATTCAAGTATTAATGTTAGTTTGGAAATATGAGAAATCGGAAACCGAAGAAAATGTTTATACATTAATTGTGGCCAGTAGAATAATATATATGTTCTTGGCTATTCTTTATGAAGTTGATCAAATTATACAGGCTGTTCCGTGCTGTACGACGACTAAAACATATTTCCTTATAAAAAGATTATGTGAACTGTTTTTTGTCTGCAAGTTAAAATGTTGAAGGTGGGAAAAAGTTAAATTGACGTTGATCAGATCAAAAAACTTGTTTTTTGGGCGAAACTTTAGACGTTTGACGTGTATACTTAAGATTTCTTAATCCTCTAGAGGTTTTATAACAATTTATCACTTTATTTCAGTTATTTATCCGTTTAATTTTATTCATTTGTGAAAAAAAAAGAAACTTCATAACAAACAATAAAACAATTGTATGATTTATTTCCTAAAATTATTATTTCCTAACATTTTGGCTCATTTAAAATCCATTATAAAATTAAAAATAATTGATGTTTCGATTAATAATGTCGATTTTGCTAAGAGATGGAGTTACTAATACATTTGTTGGTATAGACTAATGACGTCTATGGGTAAACATACACCATCGAAAGACAGTTCATTTTTATTTCCTAACATTTTGGCTCATCTAGAAATCCATTATAAAATTTAAAATAATTGATGTTTCGATTAATAATGTCGATTTTGCTAAGAGATGGCGTTACTCATACATTTGTTGGTATAGACTAATGCCGTCTATGGGTAAAGATACACCATCGAAAGACAGTTCATTATTAATTGTCATTAATTGTCACTCATTAATTGAGTACAAGAAAAAAAACGTTTTGAAGTTTAATAACAAGAAGAAGTTTAATAAGGTTTCGTTTGCAGAAAACAGCTGGTACAAGTTATCGATTATTAGTTGAAGCTTATAGTGAACATACTCTAATACAAAAAACTTGTAAACGATGGTTTTAAGCCAATAAAGTTTGAAGATGGAGATTTGCAAGCATTATTGGATGAAGAATCAACTCAAACGTTGAAACAATTGGCAGGCCCAATCCACCATTTTCGGACATTTGAAAACGCGCGTTGGAAAAGATTCAAAGGAAGGAAAATGAATTCCATATGAATTAAAGGAAAGAGACATTCAAAGGCGAAAAATCACTTGTGAAATTTTGCTTGTTTGACAGAAAATAAAAGATTGCATCTGCATAAAGTTGCGACATTTGATAAAAAATGAATCTATTTTGATAACCCAAACTGGAAGAAATCATGGGTAGACCCAGGCCAGCCTTCAACATCACAACCAGTGTGTAATGTACTTTGAAAGAAGCCTTTGTTGTGTAACTGTTGGGGATAATAATAGGGGAACTATATACAGATCAGTTCAACTTAAGATATATAAACATCAATTTTATTTTAATTTACATATTAATATATTATTTTAAAATGTAATAAAAATTATTATTTAATTGTGTCGACTATTTTGATATTTTGAGTGTATAAGTTTAATAAAAACAGTAAAGATATTTAATCAAGAATAAATATTAATATAGGGATATAATGATAGATATATCGACGATAAGAAAGCCATTTTTGTTTCTTCAAACATCAGCTGTATAAAAATAAAGCCCTTCAAACAGGCGTGTGCTACCACCAAGCCCGCGTTTAACGTTATTTATAGTCTGTTTAATTTACATTTTACATGGGAGAAAAAATTGTGTTTCCGCTCGTTCATCATCCTTGGCCGCCCATCAAACTGTCTGCGTAACCGAAACACCTTCGAAATTAGTTTTGACGCAAAAAAGCCTTCAACGGAAGCACGGAACTCGTTCTCCTCCTTTAAGAGTGGTGAAGTTTCCGAAAAATATCCCAAAATAAACAGTTTGATTTAGCATTTGACTAAAATCATTACACGGCTTTTTTTCTTCATTCTGTTAAGGTATTCTTTTTTTAATTATATTACCCCACTCTTGAAGAACTTCTTGGTATATATAAATATATATATATATATATATATATATATATATATATATATATATATATATATATATATATATATATATATGGATCGCGGCCGTATCTTGAAAATATTTATCCCACAGCTTTGGGGAAAAAAAATTGTACTAAAAATGATCATGAGAAATTCACCAAAAATATTTTTAAGCTTCTAAAACGACCGCAAGAGGGCGTGACGAGCTAAACATTTTTAAAAATCATTTTTTTGTGTATTTTCAAGTGTTAACCGAGTAAGAAAAATTCTCAGTTATAATTAGCAAACTGTCTCCTACAACTTTGTTTTATGACATTTTGTCGTAACTTCGCGAATAAATAAGTGGGGGGGGGGGGGGGGGGGTAACCTATTTAGATAAAAAGTCGTCTAATGTCCGTTTGCCTAAACCTCAAACCCTTGATTTTCCTCAATTTAAAAGGCAATTGCTGGGACAATCAGATAATCTGGGAGATAAATTATTTAGTTTATAAATGAAACCGCGAGGTGGCGTTACATTCAACAATAGTTTTTTTAAAGTTTTCTTCAGTGTTTTCAAATAAAATGGTACAGCTTTTATTACATGGCTAGAAAGGAAATTTAAAGAGGAATCATCCAGTGAAAAACCGAAATCGATATCTCTGACATGTCAAGAGATATTTCGATTTTTCTGAAAAAATCAATTATTATTTCACTACTACCTGCATTAAGTTAAAAAAATATTAACCTAATATTTGCCTTCCTTCACACTTTACCCTGGCTTAGGATTGGTCCAAATTCTTCGTGCCATATTAATTTGGAGCGTGTTTAAAGGCCAACGGGCCAACAACGAAGATAATAATAACAACAGTCAAATAAAATTAACAGCACAACAGTCTAATAATTAACAGAATCTGAACTTTAACGCCTTTCTAAATGTTCAAAATGCCTTCCATCCTTAGAAATGCAAAGATTTATTTTTCGACGAGTACTAAAAACGGCAGCTTCAATTTCCGCTCTTGAAATGCTGGTTATTGAATGTTGAATTCGTTCAATCATGTTTTCTTATGTGGTAGGACGACTTTGAAAAACAAGGTATTTTAGTCTTCTCCACAAGTAAAAATCGAGGACTGTCAAATCCGGTGAGCGCGCCGGCCACGAAAATAAACTACCCCGTCCTATCAAACGATTTGGAAACGAAGCATCCAAGAAGTTTCGAACCACCTGCGAGAAGTGGGCGGGGCATCCCTCATGCTGGTACCATAATTGTCTTCTTGTTTCCAACGAAACATCTTCCATTAGTTCTGGCAGTCCATTTTGTAAAAAATTTAAATATGTTTCACTATTCAAATGTCCATTAAAAATAAAGGGACCAATAATTTTGACTCCCAAAACACCACACCATACGTTCACACTCCATCTATTTTGGTGGTTGATTTCTAACATCCAGTGTGGATTAGCAACTGCCCAGTAGTGCATATTATGTAAGTTAACGCCTCTATTACTGCTAAAAGTAGCTTCATCAGTCCATAGTATGCGTTTTATGAATTGTTTATTTCCACTATACATATTTTTTAACCAGTGACAATAGTCTAACCGTCTGTCGAAATCGTTATCCAAAAGGGCTTGGTGTAAGACAACATGATAGGGGTGCAGCTTGTTATCTCTTAAGATTCGATGAACGGATGTCTTGCTAACACCTAATTCTTCAGATATTTGTCTGATACTTAAATGGGGGTTGGTTTCAACATAAGCCAGAACATTTACGACATTATCTCCATTACGAATCGAACGTAACCTGGTGCGGACTGGATCTGGATGCACAATTCCTGTTTCTCGTAAACGTCTTGCTGGACGTCTAAACACCTTCTTCGAATAATGCCTTCTTTCGGGATATTGACTTGCATATTGCCGCTCTGCAATACATGCATTTTCAAAACATTGGAATACACCGCCAACATATCATAGGCCTCGTTATTCGTAAAAGGCATTGTTAGATATTTTTTAATAATTATTAATAATCAATAAATGCAATATTGAAAATGTAATGCATTTCAAAACTGACAAGGTAATTTGACTGTTTTTGTTTGTTTTCATGGTTCCCTTCTTACACTCTTTGTGTAATGTACCTAAGGATTGCATGCGTTTATTTGGAAACCCGAAAAGGCATAATTTCATTCATCCATTCATTTAGTTTAAAAGAAAGAGCAGGTATATTTATTAATGACTGATTTCAATATTCTGTCAAGTAGTATTTAAGCATCACAAAAGAGAAAATGCAACAATTGGGAAAGGCAATTTTTCCGCTTATGTAATTAAATTAGAAAATATTATCAAGGTCAGGATTAGAACATTTATGATGATTGATACTGAATAGATAAATTTATTTTTTAAATAAAATTGTTGCGGTTGCGATTGCGACCTAAATATTAAGACCAATTTTTAACTTAATATTACGGTAAAAATTAAAACTGTTTTTTTTCAGAAAAATCGAAATATCTCTTGACATGTCAGAGATATCGATTTCGGGTTTTCACTGGACGATTCCTCTTTAAATTACCTTTCTTGCCATGTAGTAGAAGCTATACCATTCCATTTGAAAAAACTGAACATAACTTCAAAAAAACTATTGTTGAATATAACGCCACCTCGCGGTTTCGTTTATAAACTAAATAATTTATCTCCCAGATTATCTGATTGTCCCAGCAATTGCCTTTTAAATGAATCCAAATTGAGGAAAATCGGTTTAGGCAAACGGACATTAGACGATTTTTGATCTAAATAGGTAAAACTCCCCCCCACTTCTTTATTCGCGAAGTTACGACAAAATGTCATAAAACAAAGTTGTAGGAGACAGTTTGCTAATTATAACTGAGAATTTTTCTTACTCGGTTAACACTTAAAAATACACACAAAAAAAGATTTTTAAAAATGTTTAGCTCGTCACGCCGTCTTGCGGTCGTTTTAGAAGCTTAAAAATATTTTTGGTGAATTTCTCATGATCATTTTTAGTACATTTTTTTCCCCGAAAGCTGTGGGATAAATAGTTTTCAAGATACGGCCGCGATCCATCCTTAATGGGACACCTGGTATATATATATATATATATATATATATATATATATATATATATATATATATATATATATATATATATATATATATATATATATATATATATATATATATATATATATATATATATATATATATATATATATATATATATATATATATATATATATATAACAAGTTTATAGTTGAAAAAATTACTTTATTCTTCCATATTTTCTCCCTTGAGCTCAATAAATTTTATTCGGCAGTTCTCCAATTCATTTTATTCCATCTCTGAAGTGACTGATCTGAAAATCCTTTAAAATACTCATCTTCTGCTACAACTGCTATAACTTCTTCATTTTATGAAAAACGCTTGCCACGTAGCAATTTTTTGAGGTTTGGGAACAGATGAAAGTCAGAGGAGGCCAGGTTTGGTAAATATGGTGGATGCTCCAATAATCCATAGTGTAACTCCGTTAATTTGGCCATTGAAGAACTCTATGAGCCGGTGCATTGTCTTGATCAAAAATGATTTTGTTCTTCGTTAAACCAGGTCTTTTCTCACGACTTTTTTAATAAATTTGATTGAAAAGATTTGAGTAATATTGTCCTGTTATTGTTTTACCAGTATGAAGGTAATCAATAAACAAAATACGTTTTGCATCACAAAAAATTGATGCCATAACATTTTTTGGTCGATTTTGGCCACTTTGGCTGCTTCGGAGCTGAACAACCGCGCTCAGTCCACTCTGCGGTTTGTTGTCGCAGTTCAGGATCAAGTCTTATCCATAGTTGCAAAACGACGTTTAAAATCCATTAAAAATCTAATCTATAAACCGGATGTACTCCCGGAAAAAACCCAATACATATATATATATATATATATATATATATATATATATATATATATATATATATATATAATATTTTATTACATATATTTTTCGTTTAGTATAATTATTATTTTTTTATTTATTGGGATTTTCGGTCAGTGTAAATAAGTTTTAATTTTTTATTGTTTTATTTACCTTTCGATTCTACAACGAACCATCATCAGAATACTTCTAAAATAAAAATTACTTTTATATATAAAAAATAATACAAACTTACATTTAAAAACCTACCAATTTCAATTAAACAATTAATTTTTGAATTTTTTAAGTAATATGTGTCAATTTTTTATAAAATTTTTAAATGGCATATTTGACTTTTGACATATTTAACAATTATTCCACCTTTTTTGTTTTTTATTATAACCTAATTGTTTTGAATTTTAGTCAAAAAAAGCTCAAATAAAAGTATGGACATAATAATACGAAAGGAATTAAGGAATCAGAAATTCCGTGATATTGCTATTAGACCCAATAATAGAGATATTATTGGGTCTGATTTTAAGAATTTCGAAATATTATAAATTTTAAAGATCAAGGAACAAATATCTCAACACAGATAGTAAAATTAGAATCTATATAACTGAAATTAGTCCCTTCATAACATACTTGACTAAAACAAGACCAGACACTTCTAAAAAATAGCAAATAATGCGAACGGTTGAAATGAAAATAAAAAGGAGTATTCACGGGAATGCATTACACAACAGAATTAGCAATGAGGATCTTCGACAACAACGTGGGTTACAAGACATAGGAAGGGGTTACAACATCAAAGAAAATACTGACGAAGAGACTGAAGAGACATAATAAAGTTTAAACAGGCAGAGACCTACCTACATGTGATACATTAGAAAGAAAGAAGAAGGTTTTTAAGAAGTACGATAAAGATGTCTTAGTGTGAGAGAAGTTTGAGAGAAAATCGTTCTGCTGCTAAACAAGTTTATGGTGATGAAATTCGCATATATATAAAATCAGTAACCTTGAAATTGTACAAGAAAGTTATGGTTTCTCTATAAACATTAACTTTAGGCAATATCACAGTGTTTTCACATATTTTTTTTAGATACAATAATATTTGGGCACTCTATATGCAATGTAAATACTTCTACAACTATAAGTTACCACCAAGGTTAAACCACAAAAAAAATCTAAAAATATCTTCACGTAATCATGGAATGGGTTTTTGACTGACATTTTCCCCATCGACTTTTCGACTCGATTTTTTTCTGTTCTTTCCGATCGAATGATGCAGAAACCGAGAGAAAGGAGAGTTCTATCTGGGATTTAATTAAAATACCGGCACCGAGGTTCGTTCTCTATCGGGCCACACACACATGAAAGCCGCATCTGTTCCGAAGGCTTCATGTTAATTAGAAGACCGGGAGGCGTGACGCTGGTCTCGCCTTCTCCCGCGGAAACTAATTGAATTTTTTCCATTAATCACCAGCCTGTCGGTGGACTGCGTAAACACGTCCCGTCAAATTATCGGCCTGCAATGAGATGCGCCAGATCTGCTGAAGAAAAAAACTAACACACGGGCTCAATCGATCCTGGTATATTTTACTGAATAGAAATAACGTCGTTTTAAAATAATGCACCATAAAACTTTTCATATTTAAAGAAAACTACCAGCGCATCATATGAAAGTTGTATCTTTCGTCTATAAAACGAGATATAAAGGAATAATTACTATGGTATATTCATGATGGAACAGCCCTTATCGAATTCAATCATCGCCACAAATGAATGAATCGCCCTGTATAAATGGTTCGCTGACCGTTTCAGCGTTCATTCAGTGTTAATTCCATTAATTAATCAACACCACTGTACGTCCACGTAATAAAAAAAAACGCGGCCGGAATGCGCATTGTCCGGTTCGGTTGCGTGACTCCGGCCTGGCCGCCCGTTTCCTCCTCTTCCAGATTGAATGATAATCTCTTCGGCGTTTTAATGACTCTTTGTATGCGGCGCAGACCCGAGCGCGCGGCTTATTCGTGTGTCGAGAGGCCGAGAAAGTTGGCCGCCGACGGAGAAACAAAAGAAAAAAAAGTGTATTGGGAAAGTGGAGGATGGATGGATCAAGGGCGCTTTGAGGGTCGGAAATGCGAGTTTATACCGTGAATTGTTTCATAAAATAGGGAAGATTACGGTTACAAGGAAAATGTTTTTAGAAGAAAAGAAAATTTTTCTCGGTATTTTCACAAGAAATTTGTCATCTTGGTTAATACAAAAATGTTTAATATATATATATATATATATATATATATATATATATATATATATATATATATATATATATATATATATATATAGATATATAATTCAAAACAATTTGGTTATAATAAAAACCAAAAAAGGTGGGATAATTGTTAAATATATCAAAAGTCAAATATGTCATTTAAAAATTTTATAAAAAATTGACACATATTACTTAAAAAATTCCAAAAATTAATTGTTTAATTAATATTGGTAGGTTTTTAAATGTAAGTATGTATTATTTTTTTTTTAATATAAAAGTAATTTTTTTTAGAAGTATTCTGATGGTTCGTTGTAGAATCAAAAATGTGCTTGGCTTTTATCGACTTTGAAAAAGCATTTAACTTCCATCTCAAAGCATGCAATAATGGATGCACTGCTTAGCCAGGGGTTAGATAAAGCGTATGTAAACCTCTTAGGATCGATATATTGGAGCTACAGCCACAATTCACCTTGATGATCTTGAAGTGGGAATTAATGTAGAACGAGGTGTACGGCAGGGTGACGCAACATCACCTATTCTTTTCTCGGCTGGCCTTGAAGAAGTATTCCGTAAACTGGATTGGGAACAGGATGGTATAAAGATCAATGATGCAAACTTAAACCATCTTAGATTTATAGATGATATCGTTCTCCTTTCACAAGACCCAAAGGAGCTGCAAAGACGCATACAAGAACTGCATAGGGCTGGCGAGTCATTTGGCTTGAAAATTAACCTGAAAAAGAGTCAGGTTATGTTCAATAACTTCGCTCAGAACAGAACAATTTCAGTTTTAGGAAGGGATTTCGAGATTGTAGACAGCTTTATATATCTTGGGCAGAGGATTTCAATGGAGGGGAATACCGCCCGGGAGATAAAATGGCGTGTTAAATGTGGCTGGCAGGCATTCGGCAGGCTCAACATTGTGTTTAAGAGCAGACTCCTACTTTGCCTGAAAAGAAAAGTCTTCGATCAGTGCGTTCTACCCGTTATGACATACGGAAGTGAAACCTGGACACTCATATCGCAATCAATTCAAAAACTTCGGGTAGCACAGAGGGGAATGGAAAGATGTATGATTGGCATTACAAGACGAGACAGAAAGTCCTGCACATAGATCAGGGAGCGAACGAACGTCTGTGACCTCATTGAAAGAGTAAAGCAATTGAAATGGAGATGAGCAGGCCATACAGCGAGGCGATGGGATGACAGATGGACCAAGACAATCCTGTAGTGGATACCGCTTGAACGCAAACGTCCGAGAAGAAGATCTAAAGCACGATGGATTGATCACATCGTTAAGTATATTGGACCAGAGTGGCAGAGGAAAGCCCAGGACCGTGAAAGTTGGAAGCATGCTGAAGAGGCCTTCATCCTGCAGTGGATCGACACAGGCTATTGTTTATACTAACTATTAACTTAACTTAACTAACTTATTACTTAGTATTTTGTTAGTTAATCTTTATTTTCCAAAACTGCGGCACATCGTCTAGGCATGGAGTCTATAAGATTGCGGCAAACTTCAACCGGAATGGAATACCAGATTTCTTGAATTGCCTCCCATATTTTTTTTGGTATTTGATGCCTTCCTTAAAATTACACCCGTCAAGAACATTTTCTATAAGATTCATGTCCGGTGATTGAGATGACCAAGATAAACAAACAATATGCAACCAAGTTTTCACACTTTTCGGCATAAGGCAACATAATTATCTGCAAGATGTTTAAGTAAATTTCTTTGGTCATGTTTGTTTTATCCAATGATGTGATCCAACTCAGCCATGTGAAAATGAACTTCAAATTTTAATATTGTCACCACCGTGTTTGACGCAACCAACTGTATTTTTTGGATTTATGTGCTCATTCACTCAATGGGAACACGTACTCTTTCATCATTATTAAATAAATTTATTTTAGTTTCGTCAGAAAAAAGAACATTTTTCCAATAATCTCTATTTAAATTATTTCGGACAAACTGCTTACGTTGTTTTTAGAATTTTTTGTTCAAATTTTTTATTCAACTTTCTTTACAATTTTGCCATTGTAGTCAAATTGTTTGCAAACGTATCCTAATACTTTTCGTACTGATTTGTAACTGTAATATCCGTCTGGCTACCGTCGAAGTCAAACAAGGATTTTTACACACTTCGCCAATTAAACGAGCCTCTTCTCGACTTTATGTTTACTTCATGTTTTTGAATGCTTTTGAAACCACGCAAGGAGATATATTCAAAGTTTGACAAATAAATGTATACGATTTTTTCTGTTCTCGCAATTGCAAAATTACCCGGCGTTCTTTGTCAGTACAATGTCTAGTACGACCCACTGTTTTTAAAATGTTTGTATTCACAGACAACTTACCAACTTAACAACACCAATTAAACAATAAAAATCAATTTTTGATAAAACGTGAACTAAAGTTACTATATACTTTGCAACACTTTTATTTTTTTGTCAACATTATTTTTTAAATGACATTATCGAATTTATTTTATCTTTTAGCAGTTGTATTTTATTTTTAGCAATCCAAGAAATTGTATTACTTGAAAGTCTATTTTCTAAATAGTACTCTTATCTCTTTTGGATTTAGATCTCCAACTCAATAGTCGGCCTTTTTTTTACTACTTTTGACATTTATTTATAAAATAAAGGGAATACCAGGGTAATCTTCGAAGTAATTCGAACACTTTCACCACCTTTAAGGTGAATGTCGCATCCCAGATTGAAAAAAAAAGTGATGGTTTTGATGAGAAAAGTTCATTAAAGCTTTTTTCGTCTTCCTCAAGATATATATATATATATATATATATATATATATATATATATATATATATATATATATATATATATATATATTATATGTTTAGGACTATATTGCACATTTAATAACTCTCACATGGGTCCTGTATGGTGTATCATATCAGTCGCACCCTCTAGAAAGCCTCAAGGAACATCCACAGAGATTGTAACGATTAATGGTTGCCAAAGCTGCAGTATTGGTAACTCTTTTAGTAGGACTTCTTAGTCGTATTTTAAAACTTCATTGTTTAACATCTTGTGAAATAGTATAGTGGAACAGTGGACACACACAAGCTTAAGGCTGCTGCTAAAAAAAATATGACTTAAACTCAACATATCCAAGTATTAGCAATTAACTTACATATCACTCCAACAGTCGGAAAGGGGAACAACAGACCATCAGTGTCTCGTTCGTGTTCAAAAAAGTCTTGACAATTACTATTCAACTGATTTGGCATTTTGCAGGCGCTACTCTGACAATTATAACCCTTTGGTAGATTTAAAAGAACTGTTTTCGATCGTAAGGTAAAAAATTAAAGTAAACGTTCCAATAGTGCATATTGTATTATCTATACATGGGATAACCTCCAAGCCTATCAATAAATATGAAAAAGAAAAAATGTGAAATTCGACAACGTTGCATATGCTGGTAACCGAATACAGCCCCTAAATTTGAAATGTATTGAAAGCATTCCATTAGATTATTTTATTATTTAATTTATGTAGCGGTATTTAAAATTTTATTCAATAGCGTTATGGGTGAGATGCAACGATGCAATTTAATTTTGTACATGCTATACGTCTTCTTGTGGCCAGATATTACAACTCAATTGTAGCATTGGTACAGTTTAGTTTTTTATTTATTATAGTATACAGTCCATTTTTTCAGTAATAAACAACTAACTGCTTTAAATAAATCATCGTCTCTCTGCTAAGAGACTACATAAGTCTTCCGTACTACAAATATACTATAGTACTGTAGAAAGTTTTTTAATTTATTACAAAAAAATTACTACAATTTATTACAAAAAAGGTTACTACTTTGGTTCGGATATTAGAACATTTAAAATATTATGAACATGCAAATTGCCTTCGTACAAGCATTGTAGTCATAAATGACTTGTCTTATTGGCTTCACGCTTAGAAAAAATATTAAACTGATACGACGCGTAGAGTACTTTACGAACATTTACATCTGTATATGGCGCAGACGAGACTATATCCGATAGCCATTATTTAAGAGCGAATTTGAATAAAAACAATACAGTCACAGGCACAATAACAATATGTTTAAGCAGATATTGTCAGCGACATTTATTAGTCGTATGTTCATAAGACCCGAATAAGGCCCCGCTGTATTTGCATGAAAATAGCCTTCGACGTTGCCAAACTTGGCGCGAAATCCTCCAACAATGAACCTTTTATAATTATTACATAATATTTTCGTTGGACCGGTTAATATTTAGAATGTACTCATGTTCGGTTTGATGTGGCATTGTTTGAGAGATTGTAACCTGATAATGCTATGTGTTTGGAATCACAGTTTGAATAATAATTAAGATGGAATGTGCTAACGATTGAGTTTTAGTTTAGGATAATTAAATGTACTGCAAACATTTAGAACGATATTTTTATTATTTTTAGTCGGCTGACTGCGATATGTTTTGCCATAAATCTAAACTATTTTTTTCTCCAGCGTCTCTCTAATACTTAATAAGCAATTTTGATACTGTTTTCATCATTCGTTAACGAGGAGCGTCTTCCTGAACGAGGTTCATCTTCAACAGCTCCCATCATTAAAGAAATCCTTTGATAGTGAATTTCAAGATATATCGTTGACCGATTGGCGGCAATAAACTCTTAACAACCCCTGCCGTAACGAAACTCGGCAAAGTGCAAGGAACGTAAACAGGGCCGGGTCTAATAAAATTACAGGTAAAAAGATAAAATTAATTTTATACCTGGTTTAGTATTTTGGAAATATTTTAGTTTAGTTCGCATTCTTTTCTTAAAGAGTGCAGTTCTATAATTTCGATGCTATTTTTTTTCTTGACTAGATAATGATCATTGTGCCTCCGGTTGTGCTAATTTTAAAAGAAAAATTTATCGCCCGATGCTAAGCAAATTGTTAAAACTGTGTATGTTTCTTTATTGAATAGCGGACTTAATGTAAATGCAGTCCCAGCAGAAAGGACTTCATTAACGAAAACTCCGTTGTCTACAGTTAAAGATATTGTGACGAAGCCAATTTAAACCAAAAAAGTTCGTAGTGATTCTGGTAAAAGCAAATGTGTTGACCAAAGCGACAAAGATTTAATTTGAATCAAAATGTATGCTATGTATGGAGAGCAAACTGTGCCTACATAGCAACAGCGTCTAAGGAAAGATGAAACCAACATTCTTTCCAGCAGAACTACCCTCCGGAGAATATTATCTCAAATGGGTTTTGCATATCGGACCATTAATAAAAGACAAATATTAATGGAATCACAACGATTGCGACGATGACGGTTTAACTACTTAAACTCTATAAAAAATGTAGGTTAGAAAATCGTCCCATTATCTACCTTGATGAAACATGGTTCGATACACATGGGACGCCAGCAAAAGAATGGGTAGATAGTTCAAGAAAATGCCAAACCAAAGCTACAGCGTACGAGGGAAAAAGAATTGCACATTTACATGCTGGTTTCGAGAATGGATGGGTTCCAAATTCAATTCTTCTATTGGAACCTTTGGTGTGAAACACTAAACTTGAAGAAATTTACCACTAAACACCAAATTACTATTTTTGAACTGCTCGACGCACGTTTCGCTAACCATGTTAGCAAGATTCAGATTAAATCAACACCTGATGATGCTAACATGGTTAGCGAAACGTGCGTCGAGCAGTTCAAAAAATGTGATTTGGTGTTTTGTGGTAAAACTCTTCAAGTTTAGAGTTCTAAATTGTTTAAGGTTGTCCTACAAAAGTATTAAACATTCGTCTTTGGACTACCATGACGACACCACAGCAAAACTTTTTGAAGATTTGTTTATAAATAGCCTTTTGCCCAATGAGCATAAAGAAAGCGTAATTGCAAAGGGTAATGCAATTACGTAAGTGCAAAGGGGAATTAATTCTAGTTCTAGGAATATTAAGCACATTTAATATTATAAAGGTATATGTATGTGATACTATTGCTGTCGATATGGGACATACGATTTTACGCCTTCCCCCGTATTACTGTATGTTTAATCCAATTGAGTATATCAGGTAAAATCTAATGTTAGAGCAGAAAACAGTTCTCCGACTCTAAGTGCTGCAACATTAATTAGGAAGATTGTAGATAGTAATCACAAAGAAAGTAGCATAAATTCGATTATCCATGTTATTAAAATAGAAGATTCGTATGCATCATTTACTAATAATATAGAACCACTTATTATTAATGTAGATCAAAGTGACAGTGAGAGCGAAACCGAATTAAATGAATTTTTATTGTACTAATAAATTCAAAATACACAAAGCAATAAATAACGTTTTAGTCATACATAATAATAATAATAATTTACAATATGCAGAATGCATCATCCCAATGCTGCAATTGAGCGGCTTTATCTACGAAGAGAGGAAGGCGGTAGAGGGCTGGGTTGTTTGGAAGTGATACACGAAAGGGAATGTCAAAGCCTAAAAAACTACTTTTATAGAAAACACTCACCCATACATCGAGCAGCTGTAGTATTGGATAAAAAGTACACTCCTCTTCGGCTGGCCATTTCAATGCATTTGAAATAATGAAAACCAAGTGGCGCAACAAAGCCTTGCACGGACGGCACTATGCTACTCTAAACAATCAAGAACAAGTTGACTCCAAGGCTACAAGTACCTATTTAATCTCAGGATATCTCTTTGGAGAAATAGAAGAATTTATAATGGCAATACAGCATCAGGTTGTACCCACGAAAAATTTGTTAGAGTTATCATGAAACAAAACATACCAACCTCCAAATGCAGATAATGTGATAAAGACGAGGAATCGATACAATATTTAATATCGGGTTGCACCTATCTGGCCCCCACCAGCTACCTATCAAGACATGATTCCATGGGTAAAGTTATTCACCAACTACTATGTCTGAAACATGGATTACTAACAACATTCACACCATGTCATCAATGCGCTCCCAAACTTGTTCTAGAAAATCAACACATTAAAATATATTGGTGCAAGCAAATAGACCAGATTTAGTGTTCTACCAGAAAGAAGCTAATCAAGCCACAATAGTTGACTTCTCTGTACCTTTAGATGAAAATATACACCGAGCATACAGGGAAAAAATTGACAAATATAGAGATCTGGCTTTTGAAATCAAGGATATATGGCACCTAGATAGAGTTAATATCCTTCCATTTGTGGTGAGCGCTAATGGTTTAGTCCACAAATCCCTAATGCAGAACCTCGAACAACTAGGTATCACAAAAAGGGTAGTAGTATGGATGCAAAAAGCAGTAATATTGGGAACAGTCGGAATAGTCAGACGCGCCCTTGACCGTCAGTAGATACCCAAGTATTCTTGGTTACACCCGGGTACTTGGAGTTGATACCACAACTGTTCGAAAAAAAAATAATTTAACAATATTTTATTTTTTCCAGAATTATTCAAAAGTTAAACCACTGAGCTCTCGCGCCTTTTAAGAAACTAGGAATATTTTTATGGGGGCAATTAACGCAGTTCAGCATTATAACGAAATGCCTCCTCCATAGGGCACCTAGTAGGTTGCTCATGCCACTCTCAGGCACTGGATATTAATCCCATTGTAAATGTATGGCATATTCTAAACAGAAAAACTAATAAAATTACAATAAAAAGCAAGGAGCAGCCAAAAAAAGTAATTTTCGGCGCATGGAACAGTTTACCCACAGATATTACAAAAAAATTAGTGGAATCAGTACCTAGATGTTTAGAAGCTGTCATTCGTGCTAATGAGATGAACGCAAAATATTAAATAAATTAGGCGCCAATGGAAATTGATTTTTATGAACATTTCTTCTGTTACTGGTATTCAAATATTTTTTCCGGTTTCAAACAATATTTTTTCGTTAATGGTTCTCCTGTTACGCAATTTGCCACGTCATTCATTTAGAAATTTTGAAATGAACACACACACACACACACATCGAACACCAAAAACACACACACAAACAACATCCATGCGCACACTAGGATTCGAAACCGGGACCCTTCAATTGTCTAACAAGTAACTAACCCACCTGACCACCGCAGTCGGCCTCAAAAATTATTATTAAAGATATTATTTATTTGATTAATATTTTCAAAGAAGTTGTCACTTCTTGTTAGATTTACAAACAATTTTTTTTTAGTTTTCAAGTCCCTTGAAACAAGAGTTTTGAACACATGAAGATGATGAGTGCGATCTAATCGAAACGTCGAGAAAACGCAACTATCTCTCACTGCTTAAAAGGAAACTTTTTACCAAAGGCCACGTTTGAACCTGAGCTCTATTGATTTGGCTTTATAGAATAGTCATAACTTTTTTTCAATTATTTGTTTTTGAATGAACTTTTCAAAAAAATTACAAGAAAATAGGAGCCACGTTAGCTATGGTTTCTAACGTTAGGCGTCAGCCTATATAGATAAGGACTTTTTCTAAAATTCTTGTGAATGCTTCTAGGTGTTGAGTATAAACTTTGATAAGGATTCACACTCAGTCCTGCGAGGCTGGGTAAGGCCTAAGTGGTTTCCTACGTTAGTCACTCGGCAGTCGGTAGGATTCTCAAGATACTTATGGCTAAGCACAAAACCAAGGGTTGATAGCCCCAGGGGGGACTGACGGGGATTCTTTGTAGCTGATGACCGTAGTTCAGAACCCACGTTAAGCTGTATGTCCAGTCGCCAAATAATATTCTCAGTTGCTGATGCGCCTCTAAACCTAAAACTTTACAAAAGAAAATATTTGACTCAATTTGCTATAAAATGTTCATTAATAAGTTCTCCATTTTTAATTATCTTATTTTTTCCCCAAAAAAAAAAACTTTCATTCATTCTGCGTTTGATGGTGTTAGTCCCATCTTTGGCCAGCGTTAAAAACAGCAACGGCCAATTATAAAAATATAAACTGACATCATACTTATTAATATGACCTAAAGAAGAAGGAATCCAAAAAAGTTAAAATTTCAACGGAAATTTCAAAGATTCTTCAATATCTACCCACCAACAAAGGCCGCATGATTCATCTGATAAAATATGTGATTTTGTTCATCCCGGCACCACAAAATGAATCAAGATCTGAGGCCCTCGAATAATCGTCTTTCGTGTCATCCGCATTGCGAGATTTTATCATTCAGCTGCTTCGATCTTTCCGGCTGAATCACGACCGAACTCGACTCGATCGTATAAAATTATCTTTATTGGGTTCCCGGTGATTTACAATAATTAAATTTTATGCTAATATTATGGCTATCTGTAACTCGTAACTCATAAATCTGTTCGCGGAACGCGTATCTGAACGTTTTGTTTTGAATGCGTGAGTTTGAAACGTATTATGCAACAACAAGGCATTTTTTTTATAACGGGTATCGAATGGACAGAGAGCGTGTCGTAATGGTGAATAAATAAAATACAAGGAAAACATATTACCTAAAAATGTGTTACAAGAATATTTCAATATTTTATCTCGTCAAAGAGACAGGAAAGCTTGAGAAATAATGAAAACACTATGAACAGATTACAGAGGAAAATGTCATTGATTCAATAATGTCATTCATTGATGAGTGTGAGAAAGTATTGAAGAAAATCAATAGCTGTTTCCATCAGTGGTAATTCGTTTTTAGAAGTTAGAGCATCTTTTATAATTGTCAAAAATTTTTGTCGGTGGTGGAAAGGATTTTGAAAGGAAAGCCTAACGAAAATTGCTGGTTTTTCAAATTGAGCGATTTTTTTAGCTGTCAATAACACAGAATTTACGTTGATTTCAAGAATAATTGAAGCATAGTTTATGACATTTAAACACGGAAGACAAAATCTGTCAAATGACCATCTCATACAGCTCCACAGACTCTAAATATGATGGTTAACAAAGAATGTGTCATCCCACTTTGTCAACCATTCGAAGAAGCTACAGTATAGCGAAACGAGTTATATTTTAGAGAAAAATATAAGTGGAAATTAGACAACTTTGTTTTATTTATACAATCCACTCTTTTATGAAAATGCTGGATGACACTTTAGCATAAACGTAGCTTTATCTCACCAGTGATTCAAATAATTTCATTCTTTAATTCAGGAATCGATTGTGGATTGTTATCTCTTGTTACGTTTTACGTAACCCCGAAAAAAAATAGTATAACGGTGTCCAATCATATGATCTTGGTGGCCAATTAATATAGTCCTTTCTTGCACTAACTTATCCAGGAATTTTTTCTCTCAATAAATCGATTGTTTCATTAGCAGAGTGAGGTATAGCGCCATAGTGTTAGAATCACACGTCCTCCAGATGAACATTATTCAATTCAGCCCACAAAAACCTAGTTATATTCTCATGATATCGAAAACCATTCACAGTTACATCTTCACCAGCATCATTCTGAAAGGAATACGATCCAATTACACCTCCTGACCATAATACATACCAGTGACTCGTTTAGGTTGTAAAGGTTTTTCATGAATCAATCGCGGATTTTTGTCGCCCCAAATGTGGCAATTTTGTTTAGTGTGTTTATTAGTTTCTGTGTTATTGAACCTTATATGGCTTCAAAGCTAAATCCTTTCATAAAATACGCCATGTTGTGGATTCACTGAGCCCAAACTATTGTCGACGTCGACTAATAGACATTTCTGGGTCTTCAGCAACACTTTCACGTACAATATATAAATATATGCTTGAGAACGACCACTACGACTATATATTGTTCTTTTTTATCTTCCACCGAACCAGTTTCTTAATTTTTTTTAACAATTCGATTAATAGTGTTTTCAAATGGATGATTTTCATAAACCAATTCAACAAATTTAACGCGCTGTTCTATTGTGTACAATGTATTGCGTCCAATTTGAGTAATCCAATGTCTGAGTAATACTGTCCTGTTATTGTTTTAGCGATTTGAAGGTAATCGATTAAAAAAATGCCTTTTGCATTCTTAAAAATTGATATTATAACCATTTTGGCCAATTTTGACCACTTTTTTTACAAATAATTTAATCATCGTACGATTTTCCATATTTTCCATTTTAGAACATAACTCTGATACATTTACTTTAAGCTGCTGATTTTGTAGGAATGAATCGACTTGAAACTTCACATATGTTCATATGAAGGATGAAACTTCAGAATGTACTAGATTATATAGTTCTTTTACTACTCTATAGGTATCGCTTCGTAAACTTTTCAATAGTCTAGTAATTCGGATACCAGAACAAATAATTGTAAAGAAGATTATGTAAAAAGAGGAAGGTGGTAAAAGAAGAGGGCCACGAAGTAATTACAGGAGGTGAGGAGAGATAGAAACTGAGAATATACACTAATAAGGACTTCAATGATAATAAATAATCACTTGAAGATTAACCTCATTCAGGACAAAAACCACTGAAGAAAACATTATCAAAATCAACGATCTTGCACTGGGCAATCGGCGCTGAAGTATTAACGACATTGTAGATGCTATTGTGACAAAACAATTCATATTTTTGCATCTCAACAACGCACCATCGCATCTGCAATAACTACTCGTCAATTTTTCCCAAAAACTCAAACAAATACCATTCCACGACCACTATATTTACCGTACAGTGTAACTTTTTCTGTGCCCTCAATTGAAGAAAACAGTAAACATGGTTTTGAATCTTAAAACAATTCGAGAGAGGTCACTGGATAAGACGAAAAAATTAAATACTTTGTAGTATATTCAAAGTAGTATTATCAATCTTCCAGCAACAAGTATACTGTTATTTTAAATAAAACGTTTTCATACATAATTCGTCAACTTTTTGTTTGGCTTTCACTCAGGTTATCCATTTATCTTATAGCTGCTAAATCGCTCTACATATTTACGATCAAGCTTGCGAAAAAAAATAAAACGATCGGTAAAAACTGGGACCGTATAGCCGAGAACAGCAACGTTAACTACTTTAAATCGGCTAATAAATCGCTGATATTGCAATATAAATGTCGCAGCCAGATAGAGCCATATTAAAGGCCAAGAGTAATCGTACATTAGCAATTACAAGCTGGCACAGGGCCATAAAATCCCAATTTAAAACACCTAGGAATGTAATATCAGTTACTGTTTAGAAAAAAAATGTTCATGTTACTTTTTATAACACATAATGAATGACCCAAAAAAGAAATGTATGTTTTTCAAATATTAGATCTCCAACTTAATTCATAGCCTTTTTAACTACCTTTGACAATAATTTAGGGAACAAGTGATGCAAACGTGATCTTCGAAATAATTTTCTTGGCTCTCTATACATTTTTGCCACCTTTCAGACAAGTGTGAAATCCCAGATTGAGGCACTTAAGCTTGATTAAGAGGTGATAATCCGCCATCAACCAGGTCATGTTTTAGAGATCGAAATAAATGACGAGAGCGACCAAGTCCAGAGAATACGCCTGGTAGGATAAAATCTCCCAGCTCAAAACGGTGTTCGTCTCCAAACTCCTGTTTCCATGCATACTTTTTCCATCATAACTTCGCAAAACTTATCTCTTCGATCAAAATCATCTTCACTGAATTCTTGTAATAATTATATACACTAAATACTTAGAGATAAAAATATGTGTTGTTAGTTTTTGGACTACATCAATTAAAACATTCAACAAATTTTCGTCATTAATTTTTGTTTTTTGTTTTTTGTCTTAATTTTGGAGTTTTATGCTGCCTGTACCATTGAATATCTTCACCGGTTTTGAAAATGTTGACCTAGTGATGTTTTTATTCAGATATACTAAATTAAATACTCGACAAAATTCAGCATAGATGCTTTTTCTGTCACAGTATCCAACAATTCTGTTATTTCAATTATTTCTCTTTCAGTTTAATATATAATAATTCCATATAAAAATTGAAAGAAATATAAAATTCACAAATTGACGTTAACAGTCATCAAGTGTAATCAAATACTTTATCTGTCATCCATTATTTCATAGCCTACTAAATAAAAAATGAATTTACCCGAAAACAGACAGAAAATCCTTTTACCCATTTTTTTAAATTTATTAAAATAAAGACATACATTACCTCGTTGAATTTAGAAAAAAAACGCTCTTTCCAACAATACCAAATTTAAATATTATTGTGAGTTAGCCTTGGATTTCAAATCTATGACAAGAAAAAATTAATGAAAATATACCCAAAAAGTGGCAAATTTTTATGTACACATAAATGTTTGCCACTTTTATGTACAGTACAAATTTCTTTGAGAAATCTCAAAGCGTTAACTAGATATTTGGCTGTTTCCCATATATAGTAGCGACCCTGTTTATATGTACATATATATATATATATATATATATATATATATATATATATATATATATATATATATATATATATATATATATATATATATACCAGGTGTCCCATTAAGGATGGATCGCGGCCGTATCTTGAAAACTATTTATCCCACAGCTTTGGGGAAAAAAAAATTATACTAAAAATGATCATGAGAAATTCACCAAAAATATTTTTAAGCTTCTAAAACGACTGCAAGAGGGCGTGACGAGCTAAACATTTTTAAAAATCTTCTTTTTTGTGTATTTTCAAGTGTTAACCGAGTAAGAAAAATTCTCAGTTATAATTAGCAAACTGTCTCCTATAACTTTGTTTTATGACATTTTGTCGTAATTTCACGAATAGACGGGGGGGGGTTTACCTATTGAGATAAAAAGTGGTCTAATGTCCGTTTGCTTTAACCGATTTTCCTCAATTTAGATTCATTTAAAAGGCAATTGCTGGGACAATCAGATAATCTGGGAGATAAATTATTTAGTTTATAAATGAAACCGCGAGGTGGCGTTACATTCAACAATAGTTTTTTTAAAGTTTTCTTCAGTGTTTTCAAATAAAATGGTACAGCTTTTATTACATGGCTAGAAAGGAAATTTAAAGAGGAATCATCCAGTGAAAAACCGAAATCGATATCTCTGACATGTCAAGAGATATTTCGATTTATCTGAAAAAATCAATTATTATTTCACTACTACCTGCATTAAGTTAAAAAAATATTAACCTAATGTTTGTCTTCCTTCACACTTTACCCAGGCTTAGGACTGGTCCAAATTCTTCGTGCCATAATAATTTGGAGCGTGTTTTAAGGCCAACGGGCCAACAACGAAGATAATAATAATAACAGTGAAATAAAATTAACAGCACAACAGTCTAATATTTAACAGAATCTAAACTTTAACGCCTTTCTAAATGTTCAAAATGACTTCCATCCTTAGAAATGCTTAAAAAAAGATTTATTTTTCGACGAGTACTAAAAACGGCAGCTTCAATTTCCGCTCTTGAAATGCTGGTTATTGAATTTTGAATTCTTTCAATCATGTTTTCTCGTGTGGTAGGACGAGTTTGAAAAACAAGGAAGATGGAAGATGTTTCGTTGGAAACAAGAAGACAAATGTGGAACCAGCATGATCGATGCCCTGCCCACTTCTCGCAGGTGGTTCGAAACTTCTTGGATGCTTCGTTTCCAAATCGTTGGATAGGACGGGGTAGTTTATTTTCGTGGCCGGCGCGCTCACCGAATTTGACAGTCCTCGATTTTTACTTGTGGGGAAGACTAAAAGACTTTGTAAATATATCATCATGATAAATATATCATCATCATCATCATCATCAGCCCGTATCGATCCACTGCAGGATGAAGGCCTCTTCAGCATGCTTCCAACCTTCACGGTCCTGGGATTTCCTCTGCCACTCGGGTCCAATATACTTAACGATGTCATCAATCCATCGTGCTTTCGGTCTTCTTCGCGGACATTTGCGATCAAGCGGTATCCACTCCAGGATTGCCTTGATCCATCTGTCGTCCCATCGCCTCGCTATATGGCCTGTCCATCTCCATTTCAATTGTTTTACTCTTCCAATGATGTCACAGACTTTTGTTTGTTCCCTGATCCATGCGCAGGACTTTCTGTCTCGTCTTATAATGCCAAGCATACATCTTTCCATTCCCCTCTGTGCCACCCGAAGTTTTTGAATTGATTGCGATGTGAGTGTCCAGCGATGTGAGTTCACTTCCGTATGTCATAACGGGTAGAACGCACTGATCGAATACTTTTCTTTTCAGGCAAAGTGGGAGTCTGCTCTTAAACACTATGTTGAGCCTACCAAATGCCTGCCAGCCACATTTAACACGCCGTTCCACCTCCCGGGCGGTATTCCCCTCCATTGAAATCCTCTGCCCAAGATATTCAAAGCTGTCCACAATCTCTAAATCCATTTCTAAAACTGAAATTCTTCTGTCCTGAGCGAAGTTGTTGAACATAACCTGACTCTTTTTCAGGTTTATTCTCAAGCCAAATGGTTCGCCAACCCTTTGCAGTTCTTGTATGCGTCTTTGCAGCTCTTCTGGGTCTTGTGAAATGAGAATAATATCGTCTGCAAATCTAAGATGGTTTAAGTTTGCACCATTGATCTTTACACCATCCTGTTCCCAATCCAGTTTACGGAATACTTCTTCAAGGCCAGCCGAGAAAAAATAGGCGATATTGCGTCACCCTGCCGTACACCTCGTTCTATATTAATTCCCACTTCAAGATCATCAAGGTGAATTGTGGCTGTAGCTCCATCATATATCGATTCTAATAGGTTTACATAGGCTCTCTCTACACCTTGGCTAAGCAGTGCATCCATTATCGCATGCTTTGAGATGGAATCAAATGCTTTTTCGTAGTCGATAAAAGCCAAGCACAGTGGCATGGTGTATTCGTTGTGCCTTTCTATGACCTGCTGTACAACCTGGATGTGATCCATTGTACTGAATCCACTTCTGAATCCTGCTTGTTCTCTTGGTTGTGCGTCATTCAGTTTTTTTAATATTCTTTTAGAAATTATCTTAGTGAAAACTTGGTACATCACTGATAGGAGGCTTATTGGACGGTAGTTCTTTAAATCTTCCAGTGCTCCTTTTTTTTGTAAAAGGATCACTTCTGCATTTTTCCATAAGTCAGGTACTTTTTGTTCTTTGAGGCATTTTGAGTATAATTTTGCCAGTGTTTTATGTAACGTCCGACCACCAGCTTTTAGCATTTCGACAGTTACACTATCCTTTCCTAGAGCCTTGCCTTTCTTTGCCTGCCGTTGTCAGATTTTGGATCATATTAGTCTGAGGCCTCCGCCTTGACCTGTCCGCCAGGGGTGATCCTCCCAGGAGCATAGACTCCAGACGGCATAGCTCAAAGCTTCATTGCCCTACTCAAATCCCTTTACCACGTCAAAGTCTGATCCACAAAGGGGTATATATATATATATGTATATATATATATATATATATATATATATATATATATATATATATATATATATATATGTATATATATATATATATATATATATATATATATATATATATATATATATATATGTATATATATATATATATATATATATATATATATATATATATATATATATATATATATATATATATATATATATATATATACATCTCATTTAAACTTACTTTAGTCCAAAAGTTAATAGTAACCAAATACAGTGTGTATTTTTTTTTTCAAATTTTGTCAATAACTTTCTTAAATAGTATCTTTGTTAATGCAATTTGGTAGTGAGGGCTTTGTTAAGATAAGAAATTTAAATTTCTCGAAAAATTTTATGTATATTTTAGAGCGCGCTGTCTACGACACTTTTCTACGTTTTAAAGGACACAGTTCAGATTTAGGACTCAGCACACTTCATGCCCTAAGAATTAGGCAAAATTTCTTAAATGGAGCAAACATCAATTTAATTAAATTAAACAAACTAAAACATTCGATTTTCAGTTTTAGTTTGTTGAAACTTATACTTCAAACTTATATTTCGTAAAAATGATGTGTGATGGAATTTTTCCGGCTTCAGGTTCGGACTCAGCATACTTGAAAACATAAGAATCTGGTCAACATCCTCAGAGAAGCGAAAAAAAAGTTTTTTTGAAGAACATTAAAACGTATTTATAGTTTTTCTTCCTCTTACATAAAATCGATTTCTTCTTACACAAGATCAGTTTTTTATGATTTTTTTACAAGAAAATATTAATTAAAACGTACAAAAATCACATTTTTAACGCACTTCCCATGACTTACAACTTCTGGTACCATACCAAACTACCTTTCTCATGTTAGTTGCGGTTCTTATTTACGACCAGAGTTTTTTTCCTTCTGGCAATTCAGGTACAAGCCTGAGAACCTTCAATAAACCGTGGTAGTGGAATCATCACGTCGAAGCCATTTCAACTTGTCGCTTAATTTAACAAGAAAACACCGACTGTCAGGTTTTGCCTTTCTGATTTTATCGCGCTCCTTGTTAAAAAAATAAGCTTCTATGGTTTTTATTATTTCGAATAGAAAGCCTAAAACATGGAGAAATATTCGAATTATTTGAGAATTTAATCTTGTGAAATACAATTATCGGAAATACATTCGTCTTTTACTATTGGATGTTGTCAAATGCATTTGTATTTGTTAATTAGCAGTAATAAAAAAAAACCATTGAAATTAGAAATATTTCAATATATTAAAAAAAAAGTTTTTGCTTTGACAAAAGGTCATATATTGAGATATTAAATTGTAACATATTTTTTTCCAATCCAATTTTTCCATTAACAATTGTTGTCAATGTAAGTATCGTTGACATATACAAAAAAATATATTTACTTTCATTCGTTAATTTATATATTACAAATTAATATAATTTATTTTTTAGTTTAGTTTTGAAAACGGGGGGAGAGTACCCTCCGAAACGTTAACGTTAAAAGTTTGTAAATTTTTTTATAACATTTTTATATCTTTAAAATTTTGTTCGTTAGGCAAATTTATTACAAAAAAGAATCACTGAGAAATTTGTCTCCGTTTGGTTTTTTGTTTTTATCCAGTGATTCTTTCTTTAAATAAGAATAGGTATTTTTGATATTTTTTAAGTTTTAGATAGTGGCGAAAAACCCAAATAAAGGAAAAAAATATATGAACACGCCACAATCATTCAGATAGTAATTAAATTTTAACATCTAAATATTAGTTATTTTCTATTTAGACTATGATTTTACATAAAATGAATACATTTTTTAAAGATCTATACGTATAGTATATAATAATACGTATTATATATAATACGTATGGTATATATATAATGGTACAAGATGATGCACCTTGAACAAACGCCATAGCTACGTATAGATCTTTAAAAAATCTAAATATTAGTTTTGATATGAACTCTTAGCCAAGTTTGGCTCTTAATATAAACTTTAAATAAGTAATAACCTATATTATTAGGCTAGGCGACAATAAAAAAAAGGAACACATTATTTTATTCATCATTTTCAACGTCCGATTCAATTGGTTCATCAATTGTTCCTGTTTGAAGCGACCTACAAAAATTGTGATATTTTGGAAGTACATATTCAAGTTCAACTAAATCTTTCTTTTTTCGTTTGTAATAGATCGCCCACGGGGATACAACCGAGTTGGGCTTCTCGTCATGGATACCGAGATTTTACACCCAGAGTTGTCGCTTGTAATATATCATATGGGATGGGATTGTATGAGTTCTTCTGGCATTGAAAACTTAAGTTTAGAAAATGAATCATAGATTAACACGTTTTCGTAGATATTTCGAGAGAAAATTTTGCACCCAGTTGCCGAAAAACTTGGACTCAGGTCTGACTTCACTCTACAACACTCCAAGTTACAGTTAAGGACTCCTCCACAATCACCGAATTTAAACCCAATAGAACATCTTCAGGAAGAATTGAAAAATCAGCTGAAGAAGGAACATCGCATAAAAGATAAAACTTAACTGCGACAAAACCCTGAAGAATGGTCTTTAATGAATTCTTAAGTCAGATTTAGTTTCTTCTATAAAAGAAACGAATCTGTGAAATTATTAAAAACAAACGCGGACCTAGAGATCTAGAAACTTAACTGATATTATAAAGAAAAAATATTTCTTTTACACCCTGTATATATATATATATATATATATATATATATATATATATATATATATATATATATATATATATATATATATATATATATATATATACTTAAAATTATAATATGGTATTAAAATATTTAACGCCGTAGAAAATAGTAATGTGACTATAAATACCTTTTCTTATTTTACTTTTTTTTTAAACAGTAAACATTTAGTTCAAAGAATGCAACTTATAAACCCAGACATTATCGAGAATATGCAACCGCAGTTTCTGCAATAAAAATAAAACCGACACCAGCGACTATAACGGTAAAGCTGAAAGGCACTGACCACGAATTGAATCACCTTGTGTAGCAGAATGAAACCGTTTCATAGCTTCCTACTTACTTGCATTTAACTGTCTGCAACTATTGCACTTTAGAGATAAATGAAGAATCGATACTATTGGTCGAACCAAGAAGTTTTATAATATTTATGGTCAGTTTATCGCTGTAATTTTTTTTTTATCAGACTATTAAAAGAGTTTGTCTTTTAACATTTAAAAATCATTGCATGTCTTATTTGTGCTTTTTTTTTGTTATATATATATATATATATATATATATATATATATATATATATATATATATATATATATATATATATATATATAGTTAGTTTAGAGTTAGTTTTAGATTTCTTTATCCAGTCATTTCGTCTATCTTTTTTTGTTTAATGTCTTTCTTCTCATCTCGACAAAAGTTTCACCATTTTTCCCGCATCTACTATTTGTGATATTGTTGGTTTCCATGGTCTATCCCTTTTCTGTTTCTTGTGTCTATTTGTTTCAAAAAGTTTTTTGTCAGTTTATCTCAGACTATTCGATTCGTGTGGCCTAACCAAGTTAGTTGTCTCCTTTCTATTTTGAACATAGTAGATTCTTTGTTGCTCATTTACATAATTGTTTTATTAATAATGTTCCGTTTTCTCTTTCCAACTATTCTTCTTAAGTATAATTTCCATCGCATCTATCTTTTCCTGGTGTTTCTTCTGTAATGTACAACCTTAGCTTACATATAGTATTATGTTATTATTTTTCTAGAAATCCAGGCCAGACGGTGTAATTGGACTCTCTTTCTAATTGGTATCTCTTTCAAAAT